>VTGD01000181.1:0-73791 GCA_013406985.1 Calonectria crousiana | reverse complement strand
TAATTACATAGTAAAATGAGTGGCATTGATTCCGGAAGTCATTGATGTCACTCGAGGTCACTTTGCTTTTGCCGGGGTCATGTGGGGCGGGGTACGCAAGTGCAGCTATCCGGCAGTCAAAGGGATAGGGTTGTTGTCCACGACGCTCCAAGCAACCAACTGAAGTCACATTTTGTGTGGCTTGCATTCAGTCACGCCCTACGTCTCACATAACGTCAGAAGCAATGAAGCCAGCACGATAAATCTTTCGCATATTGGGCCTTCTTTCCGAGGGTGGGCTGGAATCGACAATGGACTGCTGACACACGCGTCCCTCTAGATCTTGGTGCGTATCCAAAAAAAGACCTTGGCTGACCTAGATCTGTAGCTCTAGCTCTGCACTAAGAATTTAGAGGTGGTCAATCCACGCAGTCTGCGGCCCCCAACCCTCTCTCTCTCTGTCTTGTCCCCCCCTCTTCAGGAGCAAAAAGAAACACGTGCATACGGAAATGCACTAACCAAGCCCTTCTAGGGCCTTGCTCGTGCCGTCCTCGGTTCATCGACGCATCACAAGTCACAGCTAAGCGCCCGCCTGCGTACCTCTTTTTTTTTTTCTTGGCCCCAGCATCATGCCGGACCAACCGCCCATTGGCCCTGCCCCGCGGGCGGGTATCTCAGCACCCCCCTGCTCCCGATGTGATAGGCCTGCCCGCCCCTCCTGGCTGGTGACGGCGCCGCTCAACGCAGCTGGCTCGGCGGCAAACATAGCGTCGTGCCCGGCCTGTAGATAATCAGGTCTGGGTGGAGTGATGTTGCGGGGAGAGCCGCCTGATGGCCCTATATCCGACCGTCGATCCGCCTGGGACCAACGGCCCAGCGAAGGGGCAAGGGCAGGCTATGCGTGCTTGATATACCAAGAGACGCAGCCTCGTTTTTTCCTGCTCCTCCTTGTCGCATCCCCTCTTGTCTCTGTCCGCTCTGCTGTTTCTTCTTCCTCCTCTTCTTCTTCTTGTTGTGTCTGTCTGACCGCTGCGTCCTTTACACTCGTTGTAATCCAAACAACCATGTTTTGAAGAGCGTCTGGCACGCCCTCGTCTGCTTCACCACTCCGTGACTTGTCGTCTTCTCTCGCAACCACCCCGGCGTGTTTCACAGCTGCGCTTGGCCTGGCCTCGACGATCAAACCCAAGCAGACACCTCCTGCATTTTTTATTATTAAAAATATCTCAGACCCCATCTCGTCGGGGACCTGGAAACATGGCTCGTCAAACATTGGCTTTGGCCCTCTCCCTCACTCGCCTGTTTATTCCCCTTCTCGCACCCGCCGCCGCCGCCCTTGAGGTTACATCCGGGTCGCCGTGCGCTTCCTTCTGCGCCGACGCCAACTCGACTGAAACGACGGGCGACGACATTGTGTGCCTGGACGATGCCTTCAACAGCGACTCGACTGGCCAAAAGTTCCAGCGCTGCATGGCCTGCCTTGAAGATAGCAAATATAAGAATGGCGACGAGAACGACCAGGATTGGTTCTTGTGTAAGTCCAGGTCCTTTATTCTTTCTTGGCGTTGCTATTCTTCGCATGCTCACACTTCTCTTAGACAACCTCCGATATGCATTTGATTACTGTATATTCGGCTACCCCAACGCATCAGATGTCGGCTCCAACCCTTGCATGACATCCGAGGCCTGCGGCTCTCTGGAGGATGCTCTCAAGCTGGGCATCACCACTCCAAACAACAGAACGCAGTACGACTACTGCGATGCCGATGACAAGGCCATGCTCACAGATGCTTACTCCGACTGCTACAACTGCGTGAGGTCTGACGGAACCCGCAACTACATGTCAAACTGTTCGTCTCAACCATTCCGCGCAACCATTGTCTCTGCCTGGCCTGTCTGACTAACCCTCTATTAGTCCTGGTTGCTCTCGAAGCCGGATGCCAGCAGCGGCCTGCCGCCGGCACCCCCGTCAGCCTCAACGATACAGTCTTTACCGCCGCCGCGGTCCAACCCGCCAACCCAACCGACTACTCGGGCTCCGGCGACAAAGTCCTCACCAACACGGCCATCGCCGGCATCGTTGTCGGCTGCCTCATCATCATCATGTTCTTCTCGGGCTGCTTCTTCGTGCAGTACCGCAAGCGCAAGAACCGCAACGCCCGCCTCCAGCGCGCCAGCGCCCCTCCCTTCTCTCTCTACGGCTCGTCCAACCACGAGATGCACGCCTACGACGCCGCCTCCAAGCTGGGCGGCTACGCCGATGCCGCCGCGCCCATGGAGGAGAAGCCCCATATCGACTCCGCCGTGGGCCTCGGCTTCGACCCGGACTCCAAGGACTCTTCGGGCCACTGCTCCCGGGCCGCCCCGAAGCTCGCCTCCCTCACCACCTCCTCCCTTCCTCCCCCGCAGGCCGTCCACTCCCCGCCCGGCCAGCTATCGTCGCCAGACGACTTCGCCACCCCCACGTCTGCCACCTCGACCCGGTCCACCGCGCCGCTCCTTCGCTCTCCCCTGCTGAGCCCGGGCTTCTCCATTGCCTCTCCGCGAAACACCACGTCGCCGAAGCTCGCGCGCGACAACCAGGACGTGTGGGAGAACCAGCGCCTTGCTGGCTCAAGCAGGAACCTGACCAGCAATAACAAGAAGAAGGGCATCTGGGGCGCCGTCGCTCCCGTGGGGTTCCAAAGCGTCCAGACCACGTTTGATCCGCCACCGAAAAAGGGGAAATAAATATCATCCGCTCCCCCCCTTTTTTTCCCCCTCTTATCTGTTGCGGTAACGTAGTTTATGAATGGCGTTTTTGTTTGGTTTTGGATACCATGAGCCATCTGTTTGGCCGATTGTTGTACACATGAAAAAGACAAGAATAGTAATACGAATGATACAAATCACTGCAATCCATGTTAACTCAAGGGCGTGACCGAGTGATGATACCGAACCGTCGCAGTTTGGAAAGAACGCGGCCGAGTAGACAAGCATTGTGCAAACTTCACGAACCAACAAGGAAAAGGGTCTGGTTTTTGTATGTGCGTGTGCCGGCATCGGCCAGCCATATGTCCTTTTATGTTCCATTGATCCCAACCACTCATCTTAACCATGCTGTATAATACGACTACAGAAACCCACAAACCATCATCGCTGGTCAAACACACCAAACAAGAAAGAAAAAGAAAATGATAACCATTGGCCACTCGTGTCCGCCATCCAATTCTATGGGTATCTCCGGTGCTGGGACTACCGGCGAAAACCAACAAGAGATACAAAATTGACCGCCCGTGCACGCATTTCCTGAGCGTCATTGTTGTTCTGCCCTCGTCACCAAACCTCGTTCGTTCCCCTCAAACGCCGTCAAGCACTCTCGTCCCATGGTGTCGAGCCTCTGCTCGCCAGTTCGCTGTGCAATCGCTCGTTCTGATCTCGGAACCATGATGCCCCTTCCTCCATCTCCTCTCGCATGGCCCGAAGCTCGCTCATTAGGTTTTGCGCGTCGCTCATCACTCGCTTGTGTGCACTCGTTTTGGAGTCGCTGATATCATTCACCTCTTCGTCGTCCTCCCATGTCCGTTTTCTCTTGTGCTTGGTTCCGATAGCGTCTACTGCTGCGGGGTTGCTCGGTTTGTATGAACCTGAGACCGAGCGCTCTTCTGGGCGCGTCAGGTCAGCAATGGACGCTCGTCGAACGATCCCCTTAGCTGGTGGTCCCATAGATCCAACCCCTGAGCTGGCTTTCTTCCCGTATCGGCTTTCTTTCGCAAGGGATTCAGGAAGGGCTGTTCCGTCTGGCATTTGCACAATGCCCATAGCTTTCAAACGCCATCGCTCTGATACCTTGCTGGTACGAGCGCCAGAGTCCGAACTTGCTGAATCCGTCGACGACATGAGAGGGAGAGACCGACGGAAGCTGGCAGGTGGCTCACCAAGAAGTTGTGCACGCAATGCCTGAGTTTTCGAGCCGCCTCTCGATGATGAGAGCGAGAGTTTTGACTGGCTACTGGCCACTGAGCCGTTGACTGAGGGTGCCCTGTTCATAATTTTTGCGATGACCGCCTCCTCGTCGTCGACTCCTGACAAGACTCCCGAAGCGCGTAGAGCATCTTCTGCTTGTCGCTTGTTTGGCTTCCTGTGCTTCAGTATCTCCTTGAACTCTTCAGGTCGATTGAGTTCTGCTAGCTCAGCCTGCTCCCTGGCTGCTCGACGAGCAGCCTCTTTTTGAGCCTTGAGATGTGCAGCTCGTTGAGCCTCGTAGTAGGATTTCATTTGATCACGACCGCCTCGGCGGAGCTGCTTGAGGCGAAGCTCTCGCGCAATCTCTCGCCATCGATAGAAGTACTTGACCGAGAGGCTGTAAGTACGAAACTGGGTAGCTTCTTCAATTGCCCTGGCCTCCTCCTCTTCCCGCCTCTTCTTTTCCTTTGCATTTTGGAATTTCCTGAAGACAGCTTGCAGAATATTATCCAACATGAATGTCTGGAAATCTTCAAGCAGCCCGTTGTCTCCTAGTACAAACCACTTGGTAAAGTCACCCATCAAATCGCGAGGGGGGGCAGGGGGTGTGGGTGGGGTAGTTGGTTTCGTAATGTTGGTTGGCGGTGTTGGGCCTGCCAAAGTGATACCCAATGTGCTACCTGTTGGTGTGAGCTGTGGAGTAGTGCTGGGCATCTGGAACGCAGGTTTTGGAGCCGTCGCTGTCCCTAAAGACGGGGTTGGTGTGTCGCCAATTTGTGGCTTTATGCCCTGAGCAAGGGGATTAGGCGCAGCAATACCCAAGCTGACCCCAGCGTTGTGCTGGGTCGTGGTGGGTTTTGGGGAAGAAATGCTGCCCAAAGTGCTGGTTGGACTAGCAACTTTGCCAGGCATAGAAAAGGGCGATGCTGGCAGCTGGGGGGTCGGTGGGATGACATTGATACCGGGAGCCTTTTCAGGTCCTGATTGCGCACTCGGTGTTGCCGTTCCATTGAGTTTGGTTTCGTTTTGACCAGGAGTGGCACCAGTAAAGGAAATCGTGGGAGGCTTAGCAGAGGGTTGAAGAGAGCCCGAAAGAGCTGGTGGTTGCGGTTCTGCTGGCTTGAAAACGGTTTCTGATGAGAATGGGCTCTTTGTCTGAGGAGCATTGCCGATTATCGAAGGGGTTGTTGTTGGAGCAAAGGGGTTCTGAGCGGTTCCAGCTGGTGCTGCAGATTGCGCCGATCCACTAGACGTACTGGCAGGAGGGGCGAAGGCTGATGTAGTAGTTTGTGGTTGGCTTGGAGCGAATGGGTTGGTGAATGGGTTGGTGAATGGGCTGGTACCACCGGTGATGGAGGAGAATGGTTTCGCTTGAGAGTTCGATTGGAAAGCTGAACTGGGTGTTGATAGGGTCCCGTTTGACGTAGTGCCTAGAGTGAATGCAAGGTCAGAACCAGTGGCTTGGGCGTGCGCGTGCCAGATTTCCAGTGGTTCATCTTGAGCTATCGTTTTGCCCAGAGAATCATCCTGCGGGCCATGGCGTCCCAAGTATCCTCCTGAATGCGAGCATCTGTTCACTTGCAAAACAAAGGCTTCTGCATATGATATACGAAAGCCGATCCACGGAGAATCTTTGCCGCGTATTAGGTAAAGAGGGATAGGGGGTTTTCTTACCTTGAGCATTGCGATTAAAGGCGCTGCTGCCTCCCAGACCACTAGCTGGGTCAAAAGGACTGTTGATTGATGTGCTGTTTCCAAGTGAGGTGGAGCTTTTCGAAGAAGGCTTATTCGTATCTGAAACAAAGAGGCTTGGTTCGGCAGCCCCGTTTGTCTTGGATACTTTTGAATTTTCGCAAATAGTTCGGTGTATTAAATCAGGGAGCGGCCTCGAGCCGCGTTTCTTCTCAACTATGCTTTGAGAAAATTGGTGTTGCAGCCGGTGATGTGGTAGAGGCTTTCGGTTGTCCAGGACCAGGTATTGCCTACTAATATCCGACGGATCCTCTTCGCATTTACCAAATTCGAAATTATGCAATTCAGCAAACTCAATGGCCTGCTCAATGCTGTCGAAACGGAGAAACTTGTTGAGAACTGCTGCAGTCACATCTTTCGACGACTCTCGTGGTCGTGCCAGTGCTCTCTTGATGGTGTCCAGAATGGACCTTCGGAGGTGAGGGAAGTGGCATTCTGCGAAACAAGCCATAGTGTAAGAAACCTTGGGGTCATCAACAATGCGAAAATAGGTTTGGTAGGCGGCCGATGCAGCCAAGGACGGTGCATCTTTCAAGGGTCCATGAAAGCGGTGTGTGCTCTGAAGCGCTTCCACCAGGGACACTGCGGTCCGGACATCATTCGAGTCCCTCCACAGGTTCGGCTTCCACTGGCGTTGAAGGGTTTCGATAATATTGGGATCCAGGGCGTGGAAAACAAGGTAGAATGCTCTAAATTCGGCTTCGTTTTCGCAAGTTACACCCTGCTCATTGCAATCATCGTAAAGATCACGCAGCGACAAGAGAGCTTTCCCTAGCTGCTCAAGCTCTTGTTGTTCCACGAAATCCTCCGGCGCCTTGCCATCTTGAGAAAGCAGGTGCAACGCGGTGACGTGGAATCTGGCGATGTTCTCTAAAACGTAGACTTGAGATTTCATTTCTTCGTGCGTTAGAGATGAAAAGAAGGTGAAGTCGCGCCGGATAGCCCTGGTGCGATCCCATAAAAAACCGTGCAAGGTTGGCAGGTTGTCGTCATCTTGCAATAGGCCGTCGATTAGGTAGTCGAGGGTTCGTTGGAGGGCTGGCGCAGATCGGACATCCATGGGAAGCGGAGCCTCCTGACCAGCAGCAGAGCGCGCCAGCTTCTTGACCATGCGCCGGGCGCTGGGAAAAGACGTCTTGGGGTTCTTTTCTGGTTGATTGATGTCCATCTCGTTGATGCGTACAATCTTTTCGTACTCGGGACACATGTCTTCGCAGATACCCTTGAAGTCTATAGCATCCTGCAGAGTTTTTCGCTTTTCTGGGTCATCGATGAGACCAGCTTTGGTCAAAGAAGCGCGTGCCTTGCTACGGTAGACTTCATATTTTTCACGAAACTTGGTCACCTCGGCCTTGTTTTTGGGATTGCCAGGCTGCGACGGCCACGAGGGCGGATGTATTCCATCTTTCCTCAGCTGCTCGTACACCTTCCGAGCATGCGGATCGTCGGAGTGGCGGGATTCTGGGACGTGGTCGTCGTCTGAATCGGCGCTCGAGGGTGAGGTCGGTTGCGTGTCGGCGAAAGGATTGAATCCATTGCTGCGACCGTTTTGAGTTGTGGACTTCTTCGAGTGGTCTCCATTTGTGCGAATCTTTTTCGGATCGGCGCCCTTTTTCTTCTTCTCGTCGCCTTTCTTTCCCTTCTGCTTCCCTCCATCGCTTAGGTTAGCGTCCTTGACCTGAAATGGGTTGTTCGCCTTTCGTTTCCCCTCATTGTCGCTCTGGTCGCCAAACCGCGATCGCTTGCCTCGTTTCGCTTGGGATGAGTCGCTGGCATCGCCAGCGCCAAAAGTACTGCTTTCAGCTGCAGAGCTGTTGGCGAATGGGTTGAACGTTGGAGTCGAGCTCCGCGTCGGCTGGCCAAAGGCCGGTGAAAACATTTGGCTTGATGACGCAACAGACGTCGCAGTCATCTAGGTAATCGTTTGACCATGGGGGAGAGACGACAACGCGCGAAATGCGTGATGGCGGCGAGGACGGTGCGTGTTCGTTGGTTGTGGAGTTTGAGGTTGGGATGCAAGGTAAAGACTGCTGGCTGGAGCCGACAACGAAGATGCGTTTTGCCACGGGGTGTGGCGCGTGTCCCAAATAGGGATTAGCGGCGTCGCCGCTGTCACATTTGGGCGATAGGTCTGAGAATAGTGGGGATGCGAAGAGTTATGACGAAGAGACAAACATGAAGAAGAAGGGAGTCACTGAAGAGATGTATAAGGCCTAATAAATATGATAATAAAGTAGTTTATATATTTAATTACGCCCTGTTATATCCACAGACTCACTAGGAAGGCTTGCATCTTGCCCCGACCATTCTTTTGCTCCCTCGTGGTGTGCGTCCTGGACCAGACTGCCATGGACCCAACATCTCCCAAAAGCAGCACTAACTAGTCCTAGACTATAGAGAGAGCTGTGACATCTTTGGAGAAGCTCTGCCATTAGCGCACCTATCTGCAACTCTGCGTTGTTCACACCGCCACGTGAGAATTTCATCCCAGCCCCCCGCTTGGCGAACACTTCGATTGGTTCATTGTTCAACGTTGTCGCAACAATTGAAAGGATATTAGGAAATGTCAAGCAGACCCAATTTTTGTTTTCACTGAGAAAAAGAGAATTCATTCAGATTCATTACAGCGTCTCTAAACTTTTATCACCCAATTCCGACCCGATATCCCAACCTGAGTATTTACCTTATTCGACCGCGAATACGGGCTGGTCCTAGTCCTTTCCTGATCTCATCCAATTGCTCCAACCCGGTTTGGGCCTTGGTCTTTTTGTTCGTCCTCTTACCGGGCTTTGTGTAGTTTCCGAGGAAGTCGTCGAGGATGTTGTCAAAGTCACTGCGAATGGGACCTTGGACGCTGGATGCTGTTGAGATAGCTGAGACAGACTGCATATCATCTTCTGGAAAGTCTTCATTGTAGGCCTCCTCGATCTTTTCAAATCTCGCATCGAGAATACCCATTTGCTCTGTTCGTACGAGGGACGAAGAGGTCATGGAGTAGGATGACGGGTTAGTGAGGGCACCCTTTCTTTTCTTTCGCTTGCCTCCATTGGTCGTCATGGTCCAGTTTGACTGTGCCTCAGACTGTGAAGGTGCGCCTGGTGTTCGGCCTCCCTTTTGCTCCTTCTTGAATTTTTTGAAATCCTCCATCCAATCTTGGGAAGGCCCTTCTTCAGGTTGCTCAACCGCCTTGACAAGCTGAGGTACCTCCTCTTCCTTATACTCCTTGGCAGGCTTTGCGGTGTCGTCCGACTCCCATCCCTCGCCATCGTCATCGTAATATTGTTCTTCGAACTCGTATTCATCAATTTCTTGCCCGTCACCAGCGAGCGCCTTGAAAATATCCTCGTCCTCTTCTACGTAGGCTTCATCCTCCAAAGCCTCCAAAACCTCTCTCAATCTTGGGTCCATGTCGGGCTGGAAGCCCTTAATAGTATCGGGGATATCCTGTTGGGCTTCATAGGTGACCCTGGTAAGGTTCTTAGACGGCAGAATTTCGTCATCTAAGATGTCACCTGACTTTTGTTCCAAGTCCATCTTCTTCAAGGCGTCCACTAGCGACTCCTTCTGTTTTCCCTTGCCCTTGTTTGCAGATGACGCAGACTCAATAAACACGACCTCTCCCCCTCCGGAGTTGAGGTCGCGCATGTGCTGCATGTAATCATATTCGGTGTCGTCGTAGTAAATGCCATGGCTGGCGGCTTCGCCTTCGTTTGCGCGTATGTCAGACTCATCGCCGAACTCAGAAGCCAAGTCGTCTAAGTGTTTAATGTTGGAGGACCCGGCGATAGGGTTAAGCACCATGGAAGGCGCATTTTCGTCGTGGATGAGAGGATCATTTTGTGGCCGGTGGACGAGCGTAAAGTGCTGCGCCGTCTTCTTGTCGCTGAAAGAACAAAGTTAGCAAATGCGGCGTTTGTCGGCGCATCATGGTGGATAACCTACATCCACTTTCCACGAGGCATCTTGGCGACCAGAGGAGCGAGGGCTTTGCGAGAGGAGGGTGTTGGGAGGACTCGCGGTTCGGCTGTGAATCCCACTTCTCCAGACGCAAGAAATTCTAGCGGGGACACAAAAAATCCTTATCATTAATGGCACAGTTATCCCGAATGTGGACACTGTGAGGGTCGCCCTGCTCTGGGCCACCAAACCAGTGCAAACAGAAAAGGGCACGGTCATGTCGAAAATTTGCCCCTCCATCACGGGCATTATTCAGCGGGGTATAGCCACTTCATCTTCATGCCCTCCATCCAGTACAGACACACTCTTTTGTCCACCACCATCTATCACCTCCATCGTGAATCGGGTGTATAAAAGTCGTGAGCCCATTGTATAAGAATAAACCGATTTTTTTTTAAAGGACACCGCCGCCAAGATGGTTCTGGCAAAGTCCAAAAAGTCCGTCGGGCTGGGCAACACCCTGATGAACGATCGGTTCGGAAAGGGCAAGGGCAGCGACAGAAAGCGGACATCAGCCGTCACCAGAATTAACCACGCAACTGGAGAGGAATACCTCACCAACGAGAAGCAGGATGCCGCTTGGGTCAAAATGCGCTCCGTTACGGAGCAGGGCGCTCTCGACGAATTCCTCGCCACCGCCGAACTGGCTGGCACGGACTTTACGGCGGAGAAGATGAGCAACGTCAAGATTATTCACGTTGACCAACAGAATCCTTACTTGCTTTCGTCTAATGAGGAGAGGGCCGTCCTAGGCAAGCACAAACTTCACAGAGGTCGTCTTACGGTGCCTCGAAGACCGCAGTGGGATGCGTCGACAACCCCTGAGGAGTTGGACAGAAAGGAGCGTGAAGGTTTTTTGGACTGGAGACGGGGCCTCGCCGAACTTCAGGAGAACAACGACTTGCTCATGACACCGTTCGAGCGAAACCTGGAGGTGTGGCGCCAGCTATGGCGAGTTATTGAGCGATCAGATCTCATCGTTCAGATTGTCGATGCTCGAAATCCCTTGCTATTCCGATCAGAAGATCTCGAGTTATACGTCAAGGCAGTTGACTCTAAGAAGGAAAACTTACTTCTTATCAACAAAGCCGACATGATGACCTCCATGCAAAGAAAAACTTGGGCCAAACACCTGCGAGAGGCTGGAATCTCCTACAAGTTCTTTTCGGCACAACTGGCCAAGGAGCTGATTGAAGCTAGGGATCTTGAGAGTTCGTCGGACGAGGCCGATGCCGGTTCTTCCGATCCCACAAAACAGACGGAAGCACAGCCTGAAGAAAAGGCCGCCAAGGAAGAAGCATCCGAGGGCGTAAAGTTAGAAGCCGAGGACACACAGCAGGCTAGCTCCTCGTCACAAGCGGTGGAGGAGGACACGCAGATTTTGACAGTAGAGGAGTTGGAGGACATTTTCCTTCGATATGCGCCGACAGGTTCTGGTAAGTTACATTCCCTCTAAATTATGTTCACTTACTCACAATATTTTACCACCAGACACCGAGACAAAACTTCAAGTCGGTCTGGTCGGTTACCCCAACGTTGGTAAATCTTCCACCATCAATGCCCTGATCGGCTCCAAGAAGGTTTCTGTCTCTTCAACACCTGGAAAGACCAAACACTTCCAAACAATTCACCTTAGTGAGCGCGTGGTCCTGTGCGATTGCCCAGGTCTTGTCTTCCCCAACTTTGCCACCACAAAGGCCGACCTGGTCTGCAACGGTGTTCTTCCCATCGACCAGCTCCGCGAATATACAGGACCCGTTGGTCTCATCACTCAACGCATTCCCCAACCTTTTCTAGAGGCTATTTATGGAATCCAGATCAAAACTCGTGCTCTTGAGGAGGGTGGTACTGGTCTTCCCACCGCAAGCGAATTCCTACGGGCCTACGCTCGAGCCCGTGGCTTCCAAACTCAAGGTCTGGGCCAACCTGATGAGTCTCGCGCAGCTCGTTATATCCTCAAAGACTACGTAAATGGCAAGCTTCTTTATGTTTCTCCGCCACCAGGCATCGAAGATTCGTCAGCCTTCAACCACGAGCTTTATGACGAGCTCCATCTCCCCGAGAAGCGCCGTGCAGCCCTTGCTGCGGCTCTTGACAACATGTCTCTTGCAGCCACCGATAACACCGACGACCTAGTTTTGCTCGATGACGACATCTCAGGCGCTAACATGATTGATCTCCCTGCTGGCCCCAAGACCCAGAAACTTGACAAAGGCTTCTTTGGCACTAAGGCTGTCCAGGGCCATATCTCTATGCCATTCAACTACCAGTACTCTGAGCAAGGCCGCGCCGCTGGCAAGGACCTCTCCGGCCGCAAGGCCCGCACAGTCGTCGCCCTGGAAGCTGGCGTTGACCCCAAGGAGGTGCAAGCCAGCTCCAGCAAGAAGCACTTCAAGGGCAACCCAAAGGGTGGCAAGGGAAAGCGCCGGGCCGCCAGACGAGCCAACGATGACGACGACTAGATGGATGAATAAATGTGCAAAGAGTTGGTGCTGGCATGCACTTGGGTTATCTGGATGGACATATAAAAAAGATGGATGGGTAGTGGAGGATTGCGGGATGGAATCATTTGTCGGGCTGGTTATCCCGGGTTGGGTCGGGTCATGAGTTATTCATTCGATTGCCTACTTGCGTAGTTGCTTACGAGCCTAGACGGCCAACTACGGAAATGCCATTTTCTCTTGTTTCTCACAAACCTGACTGAGTAGTAGGGGCATGTTGTGACGTGTAAAGGTCGGCGCGCCAAGGTTGCCTCGCCCAACATCTCTAACACTGCAGTTGAATCACAACACTGGAAAAACAAGTTTGCAACAGAAGAAAATTTATTGTGGGTATTGATGTAACTCTCAGCGCCTGAGTGAAATGATAACTCGAAAAAGAACTGGGCCGTTTCACAAAACAGACAAAATACAAATGCTATGCCGTGCATGCCAACACCACTCCCATCCCAAACTCCGCGATGCAAAATATCCTTCCGCATGTACCGTTTTGGCGTCTCTTGTGATATGATATGAGAAAATGAATGTGTTGTTTGTTAGGAATGTCGATCATCATCGAGGACCTCTCGACTCGCGCCCGCTTTCAGCTTTTCTAAATAACCGCTTCGTGCCACCAACTTTGCCCAGCTCTCCGAATTGACCGCCTGAAGAAGGAACGCGTCGCTCGCCGCTAGCGAGACGGACCTTTTCCTTGACGCTTTCAACCCAGGCCTTGTTTTCTTCGCTCATTGCTACTTTTTTCCCGGTAGGTCCAGCCAATCCGAGGAAAGAACTGTCGTCCTCAGTCCAGCAATGAGATCCCGATCTTGACCTGTTGGCCTCGTCTGAGAATGGTGTCTCTTCAGCTCTCGAGCTAAGGGCTGCAGGTGTCCTGGGGAAGAAGTGAGGCGTCTCGCTGCCTACGGCACCCATACTACGGCGTGTCTTGCGGATAGCGAGAGGGGCTATGGGCGAAACCTCCAGAGCGGAGGCTGGCCGCGCGGCTGGGCTCGATCCCATGTTCGATCTACGGCTCGGCGTGACGTGCGGTTGCTCTTTGACTTCAACCTTGGTATCAACGCCACTGGCGGATCGGCGCTTGTGGTGGCTGGCGTACTCCTTGAGGTACTCCCCAAGATCTGCCCAACCTCCACCGACGCGGACCATGACACGCTCGCCATGCTCTCCAACGCATCGAATGAAGAGTTTGATCGGGGCTTCGCCCGTCGATCTGGACAGATGGTAAACCTTAATCTCCTGATGGTTTCGGTTCCGTGGTCTAGTGTGTTTGGCGGGTGAAAGAGTAAAGGATGGCGTGCCTGCTCGCGAAGAGAGACCCGACGCGCTTCTGCGGAAAGGCTCCACGGATGGCTTCTTGCGAATGCGAGGCAGCTGCAGATCGGGAGGGTTGAGGTTGATAGCGGGTAGGTCTGATGAGAGCTTAATCTTCGCAGGAATACCGGATATGATCTCCTTGATCTGCCTCTGAAGGTGCTGGTCTCCTACGCTGTCCCGGCGATCGATAGAGTGGGTAAATTCAGAAAGCGAAATCGAATCGTCGAAGTCATCGTTGAATGAATCGTCGATGGCGCTGTTGGGCATGAGAAAGTCATCGTCATTCCTGCTGGACGCCATCAAGGGGCTGTAGGGCGGAATGGATGACTCTC
The DNA here is from genome assembly GCA_013406985.1 of Calonectria crousiana. Lineage (NCBI taxonomy): Eukaryota > Fungi > Ascomycota > Sordariomycetes > Hypocreales > Nectriaceae > Calonectria > Calonectria crousiana. Next base: position 60,014 of record VTGD01000181.1, on the reverse strand, counting down.
GGAGGTCGGCTTCCAGTGGCGGCGAGCTTGGTGGACTGGCTTGCATGTACTCTGCTTCACGAATGCGGTTGCGACGAATGTTAGGTGAGTTGGAAACCTCGGGCAGGTCGCTGGAGAGGCCGTCAAAGTGAGACGAGGCTCTTTGGGTGTCGAAAGAGTCTCGAGACTCATCGCTGACATGGCGAATAGCGGGCCGAAGGGGAGGGAGTTCAGGAGACTTTTCTCGGTCAAGGTAGCTTGGAGTATTGCCCACCACTTCGGAATCGATAATAGATCCATGCTCAGGAGTTCGGGGTGTGCTCTGGACAGAGTCGGGAAAGAGATGTGTGGTTGGTGTAGGTGGTTGCTGTCCTTCGACAGAGGGCAATACAACATCTCCAGTGCCATTAAACGCATCGGGTCGCTGTTCCTCAAAGTCTTCCGTATCATTCACTATAACGGAGGGACTTTCTGAGTCACTCTCAGACTCGTTCTCTGGTAGAGTGTTCAGCGAACGGGACGGCACGATGGTCTCGGCCTCTGAGATACCGGAAAACTTTCTGGGATCGCCAGTGAAACCGGCAGGAGCTTGCGGGCGAGGCAGTTTGAACGGGATGGGTCCAACCTCAGCATCACTTCCCAGAGAGCTCTCGCAGTCACTGGACGACTCCTCTGGGATGAAGGTTTCATCTTGGGCGAAATACTCGGAATCCTCAGCGGCGTCCACTGATCTCTTAGCGGGGGAAGGTGACCGAGATTGGCTCTGAGCTCTAATGGACATGGCCCACTCGGTTTCCCTGATCTTCCGTTCAGAGGCTGCGACCCATTCAGCATAACCTCGCTCGACACTCTCCATCCGATCTAGCCATTCATCGGGCAGAGTGTCGGGCAGGCCTTCGAGGCAATCCAGCATATAATCGAGGCTCCGGCCGGGGTGAGAAACCTTCTTCTCAAGAACAACCCTCATAACGTCAAAGTCCTTCCTCAGGAGGGTGGATCCGCGCGGTGACGGGTGGCCATCCTGTGGCGTCTTCTTTGGGGGCAACGAGATGGCATTCCAGCCAGATTGTAAAGCGATCTCGGCGTCCTCGATGGCCAAAAGCAAGGGAGGAACGCGACGCAGAACAGTGATACGCAAGGTCCAAGTGTGCTGCAGGCGAGACAGTTTTGCCAAATTGGGCAATGCCTTGACCACAATGGCGGTGATAACGGCTGTCAGGTCTTCCATACGGTTGTAGCTGGAATTTGATAGCATCCCTGTGCTTGTAAACTCAGAGAATGGTGTGCCGGGCCGGGACAGGGGCAGTATATGGTTGTTGAGAACATGAGCCTTAATTTCTTCGATCTCTAAGCTGTCCAATTCGTACTGAATCTGAGCCAGCCTCTTTTCGTAATTTGCCACGTCTTTGGCAGGCAAACTGCCCATGTAGTCGCTGTCATTGTCATCGGAGTCAGCGGTCTCTGCGGTGAGATTTTTGCGCTGAGCACTGGGTATCTCGAAGCCGACTGGGCCAGGCTCTGAGGGCCAAGGCCAGTCCTGTATTTCTTCAACCCATTCCCAAATAGTCTTTGAAGCAATGGCGGTACGAATCGTGAAGTCGCGCTCGCCCATGGAAGCGCCGCTAAGGCACGACCGCAAGGCGCCAGTGGCATTTGTCAGCGCGTCGACAGCGGTGCGTGGGGCAAGATGTGCGAAAATGTCATCGGTAAGGCGGTTTTTGGGGGGCGGTGACGGGGCGGGGTGCCGCGCGGGCTTGATGATGTGTGCAGGGTGGTCCGTCATGGTTGCGTTGGTCAAATGGCGGTGATGTGAATGAGCGTTAGTGATGGCGATCGCATTGTCTGTCTATGAGCCTGGAGACAGGGCGACAGGGCGGGCGCGAATGACGGTTGTGATGCCCATGTCGAAGAGAGAAGGCGCCGGGGGGGGTGTTGAGGTTTGAGCAGTCTGCGATTTCGACAAGGCTGCAGGATATATGTCTGCTCAGGGTCGCAACTTATTACAGAAGGTAGCGGTTGGAGGCGTTGGTTGATATTGGCAGACGCGCCACGCAGAGGAATAGCGAGGCAGCCGCTGCTATGCAAAAGAGAAGATCTATCGGAAAGAGCGAGGGGGAGGGGACAATGACGCCCCAGACTAGTCTCATACAACCGCCCTTGCCTAGAGGTAGGCGATATGGCGGAGGAAAGGGCGGAGAGGGGGAAGGGTTTATAAAGAGTATGGCGATGCCGGCCTGGGCGGCTAAGGAGCGGAATCGGGCGACGACGGGCGCACACGAAAGAGTGCAGGCGGAGGTGCAGATGCAGCCGCACGAGAAAGAGAAAAAAACCTGAAGATGTGGTCGGGCAGGGGCCACGTCGCGGTCGCGAGCCGTTGATGAAGTGGAAATGTCCGGGGCGGCGCAGACGGCCACACACGGTGCAGTGTGGAGAGAAAAAGTGAGTGTGTCCGTGTGTGTTTGCGTTGTGCGCTGTGTGCTGGTGTTTGGTGGTGCGTGCTAATGCGTGCTGATGCGTGGTTCGCGGGGACGTGGGCGCTGGTTGGTTGGTGACTATCGCTGTGGCTGGGCACAAACTACGTAGCTCGGCGTGGAATCCTTCGACCCGAATGGTCCACGGTGCCTTGCGCCCACAGGGACCGTCGTGTGTCGTGTTCAAAGCACAGCTGGACGTCGGAAGTGGAGGTGACGTGGAGGCGCTGCCGCGGCGTATTCCGAGGATGACGGGCAGCTGGGCTGGGGTGGATAAGGCACTGACTGAGCTGTCTGCACGTAAGGTTTTGGTGGGCTCAAAGACGAGCCGGCGCGGGGAGCGGGAATGTTTGTCGCAGCACAACAGCGAATCGTCGTCAAATGTCTCAACCGGCCGGTATGCCTCTCTGCCGGGTGCTAAGGCAGGTCTTTTATGCGGATGCGCCTATGTCTTGCCGTTTGCTTGGACGGTCGAACGGGAGCTGTGGCCAACGTCCCTTAAGGGGCTTTGCTATTGCGTCGGGGATCGGGGGTCGAGGGTCTGGGTGCGTGCGAGTGCGGTGAAAGGAGCGGGATGATGAGAATCGAAACAAGCTATAAAATGAAACAGAGATGCGCACAAAGGAATAATCTAGGTGAGGCAGAACTTGGAAACAAGGAGCGACTGGTTTGTTGGACAAGGCGAACAACGTAGACAAGAAGGAGAAGACTGAGGGAGGAAGAAGAACAGTAGGTAGTCCGAGCCGGGAAGGAAGGCTGCAAAAAATAAATAAACAAGCGACGGCCGCCTAAGCCAAGATTAAATGAGAAGCAGACCATGGCATCCAAAAATAACGGGTGGCCGGCGTTGACCAGGGTCCAGAGATGCACCCCAAATTATTGACATCAAACTGACAGCCATAAAATACACTAGAACACCAGCCCGTTCATTCTTCAGCCGCTGGCCAAATGGTCCCTGGCAAAGCCTCGTTGCGCTAAAGCTGCTACATGGCGTTTGGCCCATCAACCAGATAGACGAGCAACCCAAGCCAGACCAGGGGGCGGCAGTACACCCCCGGGCAGGTCTGCTGAAGAATTTTTTTTTCATCATTGTTGTTATTATTACTCTGACTTCTCTTGTTCGTCTTGGCTTCTCACTTGCCCCCCGGTTACTGTGTACAACGAGACCGGGTTCGGATTGGATCTTCTCCTTAGGACCTGGTTACGTAGCGTTCTTCCGGGGCGATCATTTAGATTACGGAGATTGGCGGGCACGCCGGCCCGGGCACAATTTCTGCGAAAGCGGGCAACACCACACTGAGCCCAAAGTGGCCTCTCATGCTAAAAAGAAGGAGACGAAAAAAAAACAATAATAAACAAATAATTTTGTTTTATTTCATCTCGCAAAGTAAAAAATATTAGCGAACTCAGCACCAAACACGTGAGACGTGGTCAGACTTTTGTCGCATCTGAAGGCCCCGTCAGAGTGCGTAAAAGCATTAGAGCCGAGACGGCAAGCATGGTAAACGAACCGCCCCATTCATTAATTGCACACTCTTGCGAGACATGGATGCCTCTATCACAGACCACGTCGTCACACACGGCCTGTCACCGTCCGTGTCGCTCCCGCTCTCGGCCCCATGCCACTCCTTGTCTGTCAAAACTCGGTCTCACCTTCATCCCTCAGCCGTTGGGCCGCGTCTGGATTTGATTTTCTCCCATTGTTTTCCTTTTTCCTCGTCCCTCCTCGTCTCTCCTCTTCATCCCTACTCCCTCTCTTTCATTATCCTTTCCTTTTATTCCCGCTACAGTCATTGCCGTTCGGCGCGGCATGATTTACACTTCACCTGACGTCTTACCCGCAGGGTCCATCCCATCTTCTCGGGCCCGCTGACCCCATGCGAAAGCCGTCTTGCAGCATCTGAATCCCCAATCAGGAACCCAAAGCAACATCGGAAAGGCACGGACTCAAAGCTTCCGTTCCCACGAGGCCATGCTCTTTCATGCCGGGGCTAAATGGGGTAATAAAAGTCTGCGACTGGGCTAGACGAAGGAATTGGGCAAACACGCGAGAGTTCACTCACACTTGCATGTTCTCGGCCGGGACGGTCGTTGCCACCCCTCTCCGCCCCACTCTTTCTAGCTGCTTCTCCTCCGCTTCGCTCCTTATCGACACACTCTCGTCTGACCCAACCCGTCTGTATCAACCATGTTCCCCACGCATTTCCGAAAATCGGTAACCAGAGTTGAAGATTCCAGAACCGTGAGACATTAGGATCCAGCTCCATCACACGATGGGTCATCACACAATGGCTCATTGTCTCATCTATCATCCCACTCCATCCACTCTCGTCTGCTCTCATCTCCCTGACAACTTCATCCCATTCCTCTCGGCAGCATTCAAGTAGCCATGCCAACAGTTGGTGCAGTTACAGATCCAAAACGCGACAAGGTCATTTTAAACATTCGTGCTTATTTCTGTCTTCTTCTAGCTAGTATGTACCGCAACGAGGCCAGAAGAGGGTGACAATGTAGAAACGCCTGCATCAGTATTTCCATCGTCCTGTACGCCCTCCTCTTCCCTCTCGGGAACTTTCAACTCGTCGGTTGAATTAGTTTCGTAACTGTCATGTTGAACGTCGCTTTTTTTGGTGCCCCCATAGACAAGAAAAGAAGAAATCTTAAAATCGGACAATTCTCCGATCCGTTCCAAATAACATTTGCGCCATCCTTGGGGGCCTGAGCCCGTACTCAACGCCCCAACCCCCAGAAGAAACAATGACGCCAGACTCTAATGCGGTACTCCTGACAAAAGCAACGAAATCCCAGACTCCATACCAAATTTCCTCTCGCAACGTATCACAAACAAGCCGAGACGTTCAATATAAAAAATAATGAAGTATTAGGCCTGCGTAGGAACCTCTCCCTGGCCAAGTGCATCCGTCACCATGGCATTCGCGTCGACTTCGGCGTTGATCGCCCAGTTCAAAGCTTGTTCGGCAGACATGGTTGGTGGCTCGTCACCGCGGCCCAGGACTCCGGCAATCAAGTTCTCATCCTGGTTCGCGACGCCCTCAGGAGGGAACTGAAGCCATTGATCGACATCAAAATCAGTTCCGGTAACTGCGTTCCAGTCAAACTCATCATGGCTTTGCATAAAGTCAAGATCCATATTTTCCACATCAAGCTGGATCTCCTCTGATGCGCCGCTCGCGCTCGGTGTAATTCCGGCTGGCGATTCCAGCTCAGTTTGCGGTGGTGAGTTGGTTGACAACTCCAGAGCCGCGGCATTGATCGTGTTGGGCGGCATCATTGTGTTCATCGGCACAGGTGCCGGAGCGGGTCGCTTTTCTCTCGGCTTCTCGTTGAACAAGGACTCAGAAGCTGTCATGTATGGCGCATTCTCGGGCGGTGGTGTCTGAGAGCTGAAGTCAACCGGAACCCTCTTCATCATGGTTGCGGTTGCTGAGGCAATATTAGCATTGATATCAATCGCTGCCTTTCTCAGGGCAGCATCAAGGAAACCGGTGGCGTAGTCGGCAGCGGCGTAAACTTCGCGCAGCTTTTCCATCACGCGCATGCATTGTCGGAAGCCCCGGGTGGCGCGTTCGCGAGACTGCGGTGCCGGGTTCTTCATTTCCAGCAGGTGGATAATCATGGCCGGCAGAATCACAGTGACACCGGTCGTGGGCAGGAAGCGCTCCAGACGGCATTGGTGCAACTCTGTTGCCATCCGAGTAATGTGCATGGCAGCATCTCGTACTCTTAATCTTGACATATCTTGGACCTGACGGGAGGTCGTCGGCGCCTGAAGAGGCGATGAAGGAAGGAACTGCGGTCGATGGAGAGCAGATATTGTCGTGTAGTATACCATGTGCAGCAGCGTTCGCTGCACCGCGATGGTGGATCGGCCGTCCTTGACATCCAAGGGGGTCAAGGTGCGATATTGGCAACAGGTAGGTAGGGACTCGGCCCACGCCATGAGCTCGTGGTCGACCTCGTTGACGCTCTCGACATTGTCGAGCTGCTTATTGGGGATTAGCATCATAGTGCTATTAGTCGTGTTCTCGGGCTTCACCTTGTCCCGAATGAGGACAGAGTATTGAGCCTTGAGCATGTGACTGATACACACGCAAAGCTGCGCCTTGGCAATGCACATGGTAGCGAGTTCCCGCTGCATATCGAGATCCCGCACGAGTGTGCACGAGGCCGGAATAACCGTGTTGTCCTCCGGGAGGACCTCGATCTCGAAATCGCTCTCCTCAAGCATCGGTACGTCAAAGTCTTCATCCTTGATACGCGTGGGGCGCCTCATGCCGAGGGCAATTAGACGGTCACGCATGAAACATGACCACCAAATCCTCTTCCACAGCTTCTGCTTAGAGGGGGCCATGCTCGTCGAGCCGGGGTTGCGGTGAAGTCCGATCGTGTGAGCCAATGAAATTGCGACACCCATCCAGTGCCAAGTATCTTTTTGGTCATCTGGTGTTTCATACCAATACGTCATTAGCAGAAGGGCCTGGACCAGGATGAGACGGTCGGACTCGTAGTCGAAATCGTACAGTAGCTGTTTGACATGTGAATATCCACCCCACGTCATCAATGAACTATCGGTAGCACAAAACTTACTCTAGTCTTCTGGAAAAACGACTTGCGGGCGGCCTTTCGCGTGGTGTAACCCCCCTCACGTAAATACTTCATGTCCACAAAAGCGGACCCTGCAAACATGACGGCCTGATAAAGGAAAAGGCTGGTTTGGCCATTGCGACCATCCCTGTTGTTGAGCACGTTTAGGAAGTTGCCAAGATCCATAAGAGGCATGTAGGGGTGGACAAATTCCACATAGGCCTGGAGCAAAGCATTCTGAAGCGGCAGGGCGGGAACGGACAGGGCACCTTTGATCTGGAGGTACTTGACATCTTCGGCGGCAATTTTGCTAGGGAGTGGGCGCATGAAGCCAGGCAGCTTAGAAGGATCCGATGGTTCGTCAAGAGAGCTGATGAATTGGGTCGATCGCAGATTGTCAAAGACAGAGGCGGTGGTCATGAGGTTGGACCACCCCACGCGCTGAGCGCTCCCATCGGTCGTCTGTAGTTTGTTCAGCAGAACAGGGTCGTGGCGATAGCCAGAGCGCTGGTCTGAAGGTCCCGTGGTCAGCAATAGTCTCATTGTCATCTTCATGTGATCGAAGCTCAGGGTTGCGAGAGGCGGGGTACATGAGAAATGTGGGTCAGGGGCGGCTGAAAATGCGGAGAACAGAGGCGTTCTCCAAAAAAAGAGATGGCGGCCAATGAGAGGCCAGTGGATGAAAGAGCGCACAAAACAGCTTGGTGTGGGCCGTTAGCGAAACTTACAAATCATGTGAGGGACATGGCTATCGAGGCCAGAATTGCTCATGAAGCTGCTAGGACCGTCAATGCTACTTGTGGAGATGGCCGAGCCGCTGCTTGGTCGTCGCAGGTCTGCGGTGCTGATGGCTACAGGATTGGGGTTTGTAGAAGCCGTCTTGCAACGTAGCTGTGCCTCGGCGGATGCGGGCTGGCCTGCAGTGCTGGCAGTAAGAAGATTCTTCCTGCAAGATAGAGTTGGTTAGTAAATTGATTTCCTCGTAGAATGAGGCAGTAGAAGCAACAAGAATTAACAGCGCGGAATTCACGCTCAGAGCCACAATTATCTCCGCCAGGAAAGGATCGAAAACCACTCACTTTCTTCTACGACTTTCTTGAACAACGCACTGTTCATGTTAGTCACAGATAACAGATTAAAAACGGGCCAACAAGACCCGACGCAGCCGGCACCTACCTCAACATTGTCCCACCGACAGTTTCCACAGGGAGCGCCCTCGACAACATCGCATCGGACCTTTCGGGCTCGACATGAAACACAAGCACGAGCAGCACGGCGCTTGGTGATTTTTTGAGGCTGTTCTGAGTCTCCAGAGGGTGAAGCTCTCTTCTTGTTGTTCTTATCCGCGCCGCCAGCCTTGGGCGATGTGGACGCCGGTGAAGGTGGGGCGGCGGATCCTTCTGAGGCTTCAGCTGTCATGGTTGCGAAAATTGGTGTGTCTTCCATCCAACGAAAGAAGTTTGACGTCGGAAAACCTCCAATTTGAATCAGGAGGCCTGTCTTTGGAGGTTGAGAATTGGCAAAGGTCGGCTACAGCCAACTGGTGACGGATTGCCTGGGAGATGCGATGGTTGAATATGACAAACAATGACGATTGCGGGCCGTTCGCGGAACTGGGATTCCGGGATTCCGGATTGGCAAAGTTGAAAAGGGTGAACGCGTGTCGACGCCAATTCTCATGAAAGCTTCTGGTCAAGCGGACCAAAGTAGTGGACTAAAAGGCGGTAGAGTGGAGATTTTTTTTTTGAGCTGTCGAGATGGCAGTCGTCGATTTATTCACGGGTCATTAATGAGCAGCGATTGGATTTGTGAGGGAGTAATGGCAGTAGTCAAAAGGTGTGCTCTTCGTTGTCGTCGTCGTCGGGATCGCTAATCAACAATGGGCGCCACAAGATTCGTCGTCGAAAAGGTCAAGAGGGTTGTGTGTGGGTGGAGAGTAGGGCGCTAGCAAGGCTGGCAGTCAAAGCGATTTGGATCAAGCGAAGCTCAACGACAACCACGATCCCAAGGATATGGTTGGAGCACACGCCCAACCCAAGACAGTGACAAATGTTCACTCGCAGCAGAGGATGACAATCGAAGAGTTCGAAGCCAAGGGAAGGAATCCGGGGCGGGTGGGGGGGTGGATGGTTATTATATTCTGGTCGCTAGCCTAGGCGAGGGCTCGTGAAGGGGCGAAGGAGTTTGGGCAAAAGGCAAGGCCAAGCCTGGTGGAGTGGAGGGTGTGTGACGCCTTCGTTGGGGGGCGTCATTCGTGCTCGAGCGAGTGACAACAAAAGGGTGTCAATGGCGGCGTCGAGGGTCTGCAGGGCCAAGGCCAGAGCCACAATCACGGACAGGAGAGGGTGAACGTAGCAGGGGGGGCCGGTACGTATCACAACCCTCGCGCTGCTTGCATGGTGGACATCCTGGGTGCCCGGATTTTGGATAGCGGCATGGGCGGAACGGACCTACACCATACACGGGAAAGAGCGTAGCAAGGTACCGAACGGGGTCCGGAGGCGGCACCGTGGCATTAAAGAAAGAGAAACTGACTGACAGACTGAGTGAGCCTTTTCTGGGTTTCTGGGTGCTGTGTTACTTTGCCAGGTGTGTGTGTGTGTGTGTGTGTGTGTGTGTGTCTGGATGGGCGTGTGTGTGTGGGTGTGGGGATTGCAGCAGAAAACCAAGCTTGACCCGTCCGTTTCTCTTTCGGTCATGTTGATGCGAGAAGGCGGGAGGAGCAAAAGTGGGCGGGGGACGCGGCAGCAAGTCAGAGCGAAAGTGGCCCTCGCTCTCCACTATTCCAGGTGGGGAAGCATCACAAAGAGCGCTGTGAGTGTCACGGCGACAGGCGCGGAGGCCAATCCGGCAGGGCATCGATGGATCCCAGTGGTGATGGTACAGTGCTGACGCCCACAACAGCGGCGACTTATCTATGTAGGTCCCCGATCCAACTTGTGTCTCAATTGCGCGACCCGCAGGCGGCCAAAAAAAAAAACCAGCAGCGTCTGCGTGCATGCATATCACACTTGTTCGAGATGCCGAATGCCCCAGAGACTTACAGAACGGCAGCTTGACAGGTTAACAAAGTTGTCGAGTCTCCCCTTTCCCCTCTCCCCTCTCTCATGACTTCCCCTCCCCCAACCTCTATGAACAGGTGCCAAGCAACCCAGATGCGCCTCTCTCCTCTTCCCTGGGATTGATAGCCTGGAACTAGGCACGTTTCAATCGGCCGTCCCCGGGTTGCGTCCATGCGCGACTAACCAACGTCCTGGTCTTGACTCTGGTTGGTCGCGTTCGTCATATGCCCTCATGCGCATCAAGCCTTCTCCAGCCTTCTGGACAAGTCGTATTCCTCCTCCGTCATCAAACTCGTCCCTTTCCTGGGGTAGCCTTGGTCGGCAGCGCCTCCCCCTCCTCTGCTACCCCGGCTCCACGCGAGCATGCATCCTTCAGAGAACTAAGCGTTGCCACACCACACGCACCTTAAGTTTGGGGGAGGGGGAGGGGGTCCGGATGGCTCCCTTCATCATTCCACCTCACATCGATGGCGGGGTGCTATGCCATCGTCAGGAAGACGATGCTCGCTCCTATGCAGCCCATATGACGAGTCGACAATTGTACATGCAAATCACCATCTCCGCATCGCCTCCCGTGTCCGGTTGCAATTGAGATAAGAAAACTCGCCGCCATATACTGTACTTGTTCCCCAACCCGCACAGGCAGGAGGTAGTATCAGGGACGTAACAAGCAGTGCTGCGGCCGTTGGTCATAGTGCATACCCAAATCCGTAAACGCCCCTTCTTTCTTACAACTCGACAAAGCTTGAGGGCGGAAGTCGCAGAAAACAATGCTCTGAGTCCCTATCGATATGGCTATTGAACATCCCTTCATTCATTGGCTCGCTCTAGTCATCAAGGACTGCTGTGTCTTTTGAAACAAAACTTGAACAAATCTCACCCTCTGTCGTTCCTATCCCATCACATCTCGCTCGTGTGTCCCAACGTCTGAGTCTCCTCATGAATGCAAAGACCGCGCGCATTGGCGGACCCCAGTTTCTTCAGCATCAACCAAATCATCCAGCTGCTCTCTTCGTCTCCAATCCTTGCTGCAGTCTCCATCGTCAAGGTGGCCCCTTTGCTCGGCTTCCCCCCCACAGTTTGTCAACAGAGTGTGGAGCGGCCAATCACTTATCACACAGTGGGCACTTGGATCGAGTCAGCAGCCCCGTCGACCCAGAAGGGGGGGGGGGGTGAGGTTGGCAGCCCTGGCACATCACGAGGGACCGCAAACAGACGCAGACTTGCGCGCTGTGGAGACCATTCCGTCCAAGACCAGGTCCAGGGATGGATACAAGTTTTTCACAGCTTCGTTCAGCTCCAGTTATCCCGCACTACGGAGCTCGAGCACGGTGACCAGTAATGGAGCTCCTTCGAGTCGTCTAGATTGATGGAATCCATGTGGATTTGGAGGTGGATACTGAGCGCCTCGACAAGGCAAAGATGGTTCACGAGAAGAGGGCCGTGGTCCATGCAGGAGGGTTCTAACGGCGGCCCCAATTCCCGCAATCCGCCTCGTATCGTGATGGAATTCCCCGACGATCACACGCTCGCTCTTCGCTGTTGTCTTATTTCGATCCCAAGCGCAATAGCACAACAGCACAACACATCGTTTTGGGAGCCAAATCCAATACCTAAAAGTCAAGGACCATTGACACTAGTGCCGTTAGCCCGGCGCAAAAGCATCACGGACGGGTGGAAACCTCACTTGCAGGATCTTGCTTGAGCCAATGAATGGGCGGGCCGCTTGCTCCAGCGAGGCACCCCAGCCAATGGCGGAGATTAGTCGGCAAAGTTCGGTTATGTCGCGTTTCCAGGCGATTGCAACAGCCTGACCAGAGCTTAGCCAACAATTCCAGGGCGGACGAATCAAAGCCCGAGGAAATCTCTGTCGTCGTGACCCAGACGCTTACGAAATACTTTTTGCCGTACACCTTGCAGACACCTTGAGAGGGAGGGGGGGTGACCTTCGGGGAGTGCATGTCCGATATGGCGGCACACAACACAACGCAACACAGCTTGCCGATTTTGTCCAGCAATGCATGTCGCTGCAAAAGGATCCAGGGTGTGAGTGTCTGAGCTAGAATGGCTAAGAACCAGACCAATTATTAATTCAACCGTTGGGCTTCTGCTCAAGCGCATCATCAGGGTGCCCGCCTTACCGATAGGAACCATGTCCCTACATTTGGAATTCAAAAGTGGAAGTATGTCACCGACTTGAGCTACTGTAAACCCGGATACGAAAAAAAAAAAAACACACAATAGTCAACTAATTAGCTTCTTTGCCCTAAAACCCCGAAGCAACCGGAGAGGAAAAGGAAAAGCACATGGAAAATACGTTGCCGCAACGTGCTTTGCATTCGACTCTGCTGCGCCTTGAATTTCCAGGCCTCTTTGGTGGCACAGTCATCAAGAGCTCACGGGGCCCAAGTCCGCTCCAGCTCCACTCCTTCTCCTCCATCCCACATCATCTTGACACACGCCGCTCTAACTCCGTCATAACGGACACTTTCGCCATCGTTGACTGAATCCCGTGCCTCCCGCCGCCCAATGCTCTCTGGCATCTTATAGGCTGCTGTGTTTTTAACGAAAACTCTCCCGTGACCGTTTTTCTCACCGTTGACCTACCTGACCCTGTCCACCTTGGGCCAGGTCTTGGGCTGCCTCAGTAAGCCACCGTTGACGCTCGCCCGACCAACGGTGAGCCTCTCACCGCTTGCCTGCGAGTCAATTGATTCTTTTACGCAACCGTGCTCGTCAAATTCAACCCTCACAGTGCTAAACATGTCCGCAATAACTATGTCAGGCATCCGGAACGGCAAAAGACTTTTCCTTCGTGGCCGGTTCACCTTTCACAGTGCCACAATGCAGCTCAATCACCGAAAGCAGAACCCAGCCAGCCTCAGCGGAGCCAGACCACGGTGGATGCCCGGCCCCGGTGTGGGCCTTCTTGCCCTCTCAAACGTCGCTACCCTCCATCGGCCACGTACCGAGCCCTGCCGTTGAAGATGCCGCAACACGGTGTGGGCGGGGCGGAACTGAACGTCCGGTGATCCCCTGGTCTATTCCTGGCGCCTTCGCCTCCTAGAGTGGAATTTGAAGTCCATTCGGCGGGTCCCAGCTGCTCCTCATCAATCTTCCTCCCTGGGAAGTCAGAATCAATTTTTTTCCTTCTCCATGGGGTGCGAGTGGGTCCCTGGACGTCTCGTGCCAAGTCAAGCCCATCAACATGCAGTAGTTAGTGTCATAGCCCTGACATTTGAGCTCTTGACTCGATCTGCTTCCGGGTCTCATCGTCGGTGAGGACAACTATAGGATATTTAGAATTGCATTGAACGTTGAATCCCGGGTTCGTTCCGCGGGTTCCGGCCAGACTTCACAAGTCAGTGTTATTGATTCAACCTCTGCCAGCCGTTAACCACCTTTCTCTCCCGGCGCCTGGCGCTCTGCGGCGTGGTTCGTCTGTCACTGCACCTACAACTGCTCAGAAAGGATATGGGGGAGGGGTGGCTGATCTCCCGCCTGAGGGCGTGCTGTGCAGCCATTTCTTCATCCTTCACTGCAGGTCTGAATAAGCGACAAAGCCCAGTGCGGCAGGGTGCATGGCCTCCTGGTTCAGACCAATGCTCCCAAAGGAGGGGAAAATTTCCGTGTAAGAAATGCGGCCGGGACAGGCGGACAGGCTCAGGCCTACCCTTTTTTTTTCTTTTTTTTTTTTTGTGAATTCAGGCCTCTCCGTCCTCCCCGGGCCAGATCAGGAAGCTCGTGGGCCTTCACCTCGTTCCAGTGCCAGAATAATTGATTATGCGGAGGATCGAGTGCGCGGCCAGTCACCATCAGATCGAAACTCTCTTTATGTCTCTTGGCAGGCAGAGGAGCACCAACCCACCAACCCACCACCCCAGACAATGGCCAGGAACATGCGGAGTCGTACATCGATATTGAGGTGGCAATCTGAAATGCCACGCTGCAACAACAATTTTGTTTGGCGACACAGGACCAGGGCATTGTTCCATCCAAGGACAGGTTCCAACATGGTCCCCACATGACTGGCCGCACAGGAGAGGCACGGCAGGCGTTTCGGCTTTTGCCCAGCCTGTGCCTCGCCTACTTACTGACTTTCGGTCTGGATTACCACGAGGAGCAACCCGGGCTTGGTAATTACTTGGCATCCAGGCGAATACGTGAATGCACCCAAGCCCTCGCTTCTTCCCAACGCCCGCCGTGTCCGTATGCTGCAATTGCCAATCCCACAACTTCCCGGTGTCGCCTTGCGTTGGCCCCATCCCCGCTTTGTCTCCGGTCCTGAGTCCCGATACTCGGGGCCGGCCCCGGGATCGAGGTCCCCACCCTGAACACACAAAGGCGCGCTAGCAAAAACCCAGTTCCAAGAGACAGAAGCCGGCAGCAGCAGGCGAAGGGGGCCATTGATCGCATCGCGTCGTGTTCAAACGAAGCAACCTGGCGGAACCCTTGTTCAATCGCCAATCCCTACGGCCACAGTCAAGCACACCCATCCATCCATCCAATTGCGTTGACCCCGTTTCCCTTGACCAGAATATGTCTCACGGCCACTGCCGCCACCACACCCCTTTTGCTATGGGCACAATTGCCTCACCCCATTCGCTGTAGCTGCTGCCACGACCCACCCCCAGAAAAACCACCGGCTGCCAGCCCGGTTCACCCCAACACTCGGCCCCGAGCTTTCCTGCGAAGATCCGCTCGGCTACCGACCCTTTCACCACTCATGACCTCGTCTTTGCCAATCCCATGCCATCTTACGACAGGATGTCCGACAACAAAAACCACTTCCCCCCCAACGCCCTCCCACACGCGTGGGTCTCCCCTCTCTTGTGCGAGATCTTCGATTGCCCCCTTTCGCTTCTTTGTCCAGATTTCGTCAAGGGCATGGGTGCTACTCCTGGCTCGTGCTCTTCCTCATAGCCGCATCTACAACCGCGGCTATGGTGATACCCGTCACCTTGTCCATATCTACTTTGGAAATCTCCTGCCTGCTTGCCTACCTACCTACCTGCCTGCCTGACAGCTTCCCTCCCTAGCCCAAATCCATTACCATCGTTCTCTCAGCCCCCCTCCTCGTTCAAAGGACCAGGGTCCATCCAGCAAGGCTGGGTTGTGCGCCCATGACAAAGAGGGAAAGAAGACACTGCTCGGCGAGGCCTTCCCCAAAGACGATCAGTAACTTGCCCCTTTTGCTCGTCGGCCTTCGATATGCCTCCGGCATCAAACGAAGCTTGGGTTCAATGACACCACCGAAATTGCTACCGAGCATCCGAACGGGTCTCCGAGCGGGTCTCCGAGTCATGTGATGCCGCCTTTTCAACCTCATACCTGAAAGAGAAAAGTATTCAGTTACGCCAACAACTATCGAAGGAGAATATCAAGCCTACGGAATGGACACAAACATGGAATATTTCACAAGCCCGCATGGTTATGATGACAGGTCACCAACAATGCATCATCACATCAGAGATAAAGACGCACACAGTCAAGTATAAGGTTCATATCCTTCTTTTCAGTCTCATCCTTCTACCAGAATGTACGGCCATTCCACGCCTCCTTTTTATCCAACTCTATGCCGTCGATCCCACATTCAAATAATTATAAAGCCGTTAACGCATGACGCAGATTGAAACACAAAAAGCCCCGTCCCAGGGGTCGCTCAGAAAATTTCTCATGACTGGCGATTTGATCGCCAGTAAAAACATGAGTAGGCATCAAAACATTCTTGACGATCGATGGGAAATGGCCGCACGCAGCACGAAACGGCAGTCCGTTCAAGCACTGACATGCGACCGGCCATTCTCAAGGCGCCCTCCCGCAAGTGCGGTTACTGATCAACCGGGTTTGACCCCTCAAGCTAACCATTCTCGTTCACATGAACAGGACGGCATGAGACACAAGTGTGTCTCTTACTAGACCCAAGATAGGGCTGTTTACAACTTGGCAGGGCTGTCATCAAAGCTGAGGGGCTCATAGATGTGCTGTTTGATGTACTTGGTGAGGGTAACATCACCCCATTCCTCCCACTCAATCCACTGAGCCTCAGGAAGTTCTGAGACGTGGCCGCGGCGAGCAGCCTTCATCACCTCACGGGCAACAATGACACTAGCCTCGCGGACACGCTCAATGCGAGGGTAGATAAGGCCCTTCTGCACCTCGTCCGCATTGAGAGAGCCTGCAAGAGCCGCAGCAGATGTGTACACCATCTCATCAGTGACGCGCGAGGCCTTGGCCAGAATGGCACCCAGACCCAGACCAGGGAAGACGTAAACGTTGTTGCCCTGGTTAGGGTAGTAGGTAGTGGCATGGGGCTCGTCGCCGAACTTGGCCTTGACAGGGGAGAAGGGGGAACCAGAGGCGAAGAGAACAGTGCCGTCAGTCCATTGAATGGCCTGCTCAAATGTGCACTCAGCCTTGGTCAGAGGGTTGCTGAGGGGGAAGAGAATAGGACGGCGGTCAATGCCACCCTCCTGGACGGAAGAAGTGAGGGCACGGACAACGGGCTCGGTGAAGACACCGAAGGTGGCAGTCAGACCAACAAGGGCGCTAGGCTTGACGTACTCGATCACTTCCTCAAGAGTGCGGAACTGCTGACCATTGTTGTCAGTGCGAGCGAAGTACTTCTTGTGCTCGGCAAGCTTGTCACCACGGTCCTTAGTAACAAGGCCCTTGGTATCAACAAGCCAGAACTTGTTCTTGGCAGCCTCCTCGGTAAGACCGCGACGAGTATAATACTCAACAAGCTGCTTGGCAACGCCAACACCGGCGGAACCAGCTCCCATGAAGACTAAGCGCTGATCATCAAGAGGAACATTTGACAGGTCTACGGCACCAATGTAACTGTGCATCGGTTAGTCTGATACCAAGTGGTACAGTTGTGAAATATTGCTTACCCAGCCAGGACAACAGCACCAGTTCCCTGAATATCGTCGTTCTTAGATATAGGTTAGCGAATCGAATTATTTCTCTCAGCTTGTCTCTACTCACAAAGCACTTGTACTGGTTGCGGTATCGGTCGAGGTAGTCAAAGGCCTTCTGGCTCTCGAAATCCTCAAACTGGACAACCATGTCGGGGAAAACCTCATGGACAGCCTCCATGAACTCATCCATGAAAGCCTGCTGCTCCTCGAAAGAAGGGCGCTTCTGGCGGAGACCCAGGTAGAAGGGGTCGGCAAGGTTCTCCTCGTTGTTGGTACCGCAGTCCAAGACAATGGGGAGGGTCTTCTCAGGGTGGATACCAGCAGCGCCGGTGTAGAGGGCGAGCTTGCCGACCGAGATACCAACACCGTTGATACCCAGGTCACCAAGACCAAGGATACGAGAACCGTCGGTAACGACACAGATCTCGGGGGTTTTGCAGGGCCAGTTCTGAAGCATAGTGCGAATGGACTTGCGCTGCTTGATGGAAATGTACAGAGCCTCAGGGCGGGTGTAAATGCTCGAGTACTGCAGGCACACATCACCAATGGTGGGAGTGTAAACGAGGGGCATCAGCTCACGGATGTTATCCATGAGAAGACGGTAGAACAGATCGATGTTCTGGTCCTTGATGGAGGACAGGTACAGGTACTTGTCGATGGGAGTCTGGCGGGTGTGGATCATCTTCATCGCTCGGGCACATTGGGTCTGGAGACTCTCCATAGTGTGGGGAAGGAGACCGGTGAGGTTCTTGTTGACACGTTCCTCGGGGGAGAAGGCAAGACCTGTGGAGGGCAAGAGCCCATATCGTTCAGCAAACTACCACCAATGACGAAAGCTTCGAGCGCGAGAACGATCCAGGAGCAGCTACCAAAGCCGCTCGCACGTCTACGAACATCGAGACTCAGCATGGGAAATAAAACTCACCCTTGTTCCAAAAGGGCTCGCGAACGATCTGGTAACCAGCAGCCTCGTTCTCAGAGAGGTATTCGGTAGTTCGATCTTGCTTGACCTCTGCATAGTGGTTCTGGGCATAGCCGCGGTGTTGGTCGAGAGCAGCCATCTTGATCTTTTGTTCAATGGCAGTGATGTCGATGTTGGACAAGGGATTGGAATCTGTCAACTTGCGACTGAGGAGGGACGGGTCAGCATAGATATACTTGAGGAGGCGACAGGGGAGACAAACGATGACGGCGATATCGACCGAGGCGTGGGGATGTCTGAACTGGAGGTGCTGTAAGGAGACGACGCCATGGGGCGGAGGAGATGGTGTGACTGGAGTGAACGAGAATAGGAGAAACGAGAAAGTGGCAGTCGAGGGCGATTATTAGTAGTCGCCGTGACAGCAGCACCGAGGGGGACAACAGCAGACGGGTGGGTGAGACCAGACGATGTTGCCGTGCGCAAGGGGCCGCTAACGAGGAAAAGTCGGTTTAGGACGTTTTGGGCAGACCCGGGACCCGAAGGAGAGGCGGCCATGGTTGAGAGCGACTGGCCCATGCTGCGGCAAGGTGAGAGAGAAAGCGGAGAAGAGGTGGGAAACCGGGGTGGCGTGCTGAGAGTTGTGCTTGACACTTTGGTGTCGATGAATTCGTACCCGGAAGAGCAACTCAGGAGGAACGAACGGGCCACAGGGCAGACCAGGGTTTCGTTCAAGGTGACGACGGTGACGGCAACGGGACCGCGAAAGAGGTTTCAGCAACAACCAACGAAAAGTCTGCGGCGCGGCCGAGTGAGCGGAGGATCCCTGTTGGCTGGGTGTAGACGGAGGCGTCGGCGCCGGCGGGCGGGCATAGGGATGTTTGGAGGGGGGGGGGCCTATTTCGGGGCGTGGATAATTGGGTGGAGGCATTGGAGGGATGGATTACCTTGTGTCTGGATGTGTGGGTGTTGCGTGTAGCATGGGGAAAAGCATGGGGAATTAGGCATTGGGGCTGTCGTGGTAGGTGGGCTGGCCGCGTGGGAAACTGGGCTGGAAGGAACGGACGGGGGGGTGGCACTTGCCACAGAGGGTGGTGCATATCCATGTATCGGGGTTGGATGATGGGGGAGGCAAGTACTATGAAGTACTATGTATCGAAGTATCGAGGTACCTGAAGCATGGGTACTAGTACGTACCTCGGGAGCGGGACCCCCTTTAGCTCAGTCGCCTGGCTTTTTTTTTGTAGTGTGGTCCACCTTGAAGTTAGGACTTTCGCTGCAGTTCGCTGTGGAAGCTCCCTTGCGCGTGATCCCGCTCGGTCAGGTGTGAGGTGTGAATAAAGGAAATCTAGATAGCTCGTCTAGATTCCTTCGCTCAACGAGGTGAGGAACGGTGTGTGGGGGGTGTGGTGGATAAGAAGTGGACGAGTTTTGTTGAATGCAAACAAAAAAAAATTCAAGTGAAAAGAAAAAAAAGAACGGCAGTGAAATTGAAAATACGTACTCGAATCAGGGCAATGGGCTTGAGCAAATGGATTGAGTCACACCCACGCAAATTTAGAACACAGCAGCCAGCCGGCGGGCAAAAGACGGCGGGCGTGGATAAGTCCAGGAGTCGAAGCTTGGGGAACTGTGAATGGCGACAGCAAAAATGTCGAGCGACGAGGGCGGCGATGGGGTGATGGTGGGGGTCAGGTCACGTTGTCGGTTGAGCGTGGTGTTAGTTGAGGGCAACTCAGATGGGCTGGATTGGGCTCTGGGCTGTGCTGGGCTGAACGCCAGGAGGCAATTCCAGGAGAGGAATCTGCTTTGACGATTCTGCAGGCGTTGTGCAGGCGCTGTGCTGGAGCTGCCGTCAGAGCTTCGGGGGCGGGAGCTGCTGGAGCTTGGAACTGGAATTGGATGGGAAGGGTGAGGGTGCAATTTCCAGGCTGCCTCACAAGACTCACCTTGGACCTTCGCCGGGTCTTTTTTTATCCCGCCTGGTCTTCCGTTTCTCGGCGGTCTAATTTTTTCGTTGGGGCACAGCGGCATGTGTCAATGACTCTCTTGGGACTCAGTTGGAGTAGTTTACGGTTGCGACATTGGCAGAGAAAGGTTAGGCCGTCTTCAACCGCCTCTTAGAGCGTCAGCGAGAGAGAGAAAAAAAACGCCAACGGAGGTGCATTCTGGGACGGAGTACGGTGACGGGCGCCGACTCCGGGGCACTCAGAAACTGACCGAGAGGGGAGAAGGGACTGGGAGGGCGCAGGCCCACAGTTGTAGCGCAGCGCCCCAGTTGATGCATGGTCAGAAGCCCCAGCCCATGTCGTGTTTCCTAAATGTCAGTCAGACCCTTCAGATTTCGAGGCATGGAAAATTGTCAGGCTAGACCGTGGCCTAGCCCCTCCTAATGCCTTCATCGTCATCTTCCCTGTCGGGTTGGGGGGTCTCCTGGTCAGACGGGCTGGATGCCGGTTGGGCGTGCCACGCTCAGATGGACCCAGTCCGGCCACCGACTCTCCAGTTTCATCCCATCCTCCACTTTCGGCGCCGGGAGCCCTGGCAAGGCCGACACATCGCACACTCGGTACACCTCCATTCAATCACATCAGTGGCTTTAGGGTGACTGTACGATAATCGCGCCTGCACGACGAGCGGGCAAAACCAAGCATCAATCCAGATGTGTGCCTGGGGTATGCCAAGGTAGCAGCAGTTGGAATAGGTCAGTATGGGGAAACTGTACTACCACCCCTACACGCTGTGACTGTATAACCCATCTCCTCCTTGGGAAGCTTCCCCGAAACTGGGGACGATTGACAAAATGGAGTAAAAAAAAAAAGTCGTTGCGCCCTCAATAATGTCATCCCCACCGCCCTCGGATAGCCAACCCTACAGACTCCGGCCGTGGGCGGAGGACAGCGCTAGCAGAGTTGCTGGAGCGTAATTGGGCATCTATCATTGTCTCTATACTTTGCAGGACCAGTGAGAGTGGGCGGGTTTACCACACTTGGGACGATGCGCCCTGTCTTGGGATGGTCATGTCATGTACCTATGACTTGCCTTTGAAGGCTCGATGTGATATCTAAGGTCCCCGATTTGATTCCGAGGACAGTCGTTTCCCTTATCTTCACCCAACCCAGTCAGCTTGGTTTGCGGCCCGACCCCCCCTTGGAATGGATATTGATAAAAAAGCAAACGCATGTTCCCCATCTCTTCACCTCAGCGGGCCAAGCCAGGCCCTGTTTTCCCGACCGGATCGAATGTGCATATGCGCCCAACAGGGTGGCCATGTCCAAGGGGCGCCCCATAGACAGCGACGGTACGAGGACCCCTTGTTTGCTCGCCGCGACTTACCTCGCGAAGAAGGAAACAAGACCCAGCCGATAAAATTGGCGACGTCTTGATCAAAGTCAGCCTTTGCGTGGCTTGCGGATCCATCAACCTTGGGAACGCCCCACAGGCCGACACGGCTTTCATGCCCGGGATCATTAGGGCTGCAGCCATTCGTTGTGGACATTCCGAGCGCTTACAATTCCGTGCTGTAGCTGCTGCTCATTCCGGATTGGTACATCTCGCTGCGGCTCCCTCCGTCTCGCGGTGAGTTGCAACACTGATACAGTGAGAAGGTGAGAGCCAAGCGACGAGTAAATAAAAAAAAATACGAGCTTCAAATCTGTGTGTGATTGTGTAAGATTTCCAGGACGAGAGAAGCATGCAGAAGGTGTCTGTGCGTCTCCGTATCACCCGCGCGGACTTGGAAGTGTCGGTACGGGGACTCGGGAGGCAGGGGAATGGGAGACGTTTTGCGTGTGTGCCTGCAGCAGTTCCTTTTCTTTCACGCCCGTCACATCTTGGGGGTGAGGGGGGCAGTGTCACAGCCACCTGCTACGTGCCTATCTTTGGGTGCATCACGTTCTTCTCTCCGCGAGCGAGAACCTCCGTCGGCATCCGTAATGAGGAAATCACTGGATACAGGTGGCGGTTGTAAAGCCAGACATGCCTTACCTATCAAGACGCGCTGATTGAAGGAGACAAGACCGAGACAAGAGGTGCGTCATGCGTCCCAACATTGAATCACATCAGCCGGAGTCAGCATCAACAAAGCAAAAAAGCATTGCGCCCCCAAAAAGTATGAGCTAATACGGGAGACAAGAGCAAGGAGGTGGAACAGGACAAGAGATACAGAGTACATGTACATGATGTTGTCTTCAGGCCGCCACACAAGTGACCCTTATTAGACTTCTCCATCCTGGTGTAAATGACCTTGAATGAATGACTACACATCCCTGCACTTTTTTTATTGATCAATTTTTTTCTTTCAAATCATCGTCTCGTCTGCTTGGGTTCACTTGGCGGAATCGGTTGTGCAATTTAATTAATGCCTAAAAAAAAAGAATGGGGGAAATCAAATAAACCCCTTACCTGTAACTGCGTGCTTGGTGCGTATGTGATTGCCTCACCTCCCAAGGAAAAAAACGAAGCCGAGTGCGGGATCCGCCCCTGCGGGTCAGACGAAGGTCTCCCGACTTCCAGAATGCAGATTCCGACTTTCCCCGATTGTGCCCCGGGCAAATGCAGCACTAGCGCACCTCCTCCAACGGCATCCCGCCAGCGTTGCCAGCACTACGGGTCGCGAAGGGCCAAGGCAGGACCCATCAGAAGCCGACCCCTGTCGCTCTTTCCCCCGGTTTTCTCCCTCCGGTCCACTGAGCCCAGTCCCATTCGTCTCCACTCGATCCATTGCCCATTGATGATCCACTCTGCATGCCCCGTTTATTGAATATTCTGGACAGGGTGTCTCGGGAGCGCCTAACCTCTAGGGGTTCAAGGTATCGCCGTCTCACCAAGGAACACCAAGGGAAGCCAAGGGAATGAGTGCACTCCACCAAGCCCGCTCACCCTAACCTTCACCTCAGGGTTTTTTTTACTTCTTCTCCAGTCTCCAGTCTCCACAATCTGCGACTTCCTCGCTTTGACTGCCCAACGTGGATCGACAGGACAGAAAACTTGGCATTTTCGACACGGGATATTTTCGACCATGGTTACCTCAAGGTCAACCGACCACGCCAAACAGGTACTGTAATACTACAGAGTAACATCACAATTCCCATGTGCACTCCGCTTTGCGTCAGCTGTCTTCAACAAACCTCGCATCTCAGACCCAGACATTGAATTCACTAGCTTCCGGTAGCCTCCTCGAGCTCCACCAACCACACCCGCAAACACCCATCCACATCGGGAGGCATTGATTAGACAGATGCCGTGCCCGTTCCGGTCTTGCCATGACTCTGAAGCCAAACAAGAAGAGAAATGGGTTGACTGGCAAGAAAACATAGTTGTTGGGGGTGATATGGAGATCGGAAAGGAACGATAACGCTCAATTCCAAGCATAGCGTTCTCAACGATGCTTATTCTCACGACTAACATGCTATCTCTGGTACACTGGGTCAAGGTCGCCGGGTGTATCAAAGTGTGGAGAGCCTGTAACTCGGCCAAGCAATCGTTTTGCCGACCTTTCTCTCCCCACCGCCAAACCCACAGACAGACACCCTGCCCTGTCATGCACGACGGTACGTCTTTTTTTTTGGGGGGGGAGGGGGGAGGGGGTTACTTGGCTGGGCCTCCGAAACGCTGGGCGCCCTGCTATAAAAAAAAGAATGTATGTGTCTCGTCTACGGACTGATCCAGACGGTACATGTACTAACATGTGAGGACACGCGAAACCAAATCCAGAGGGAAAATATCGGGCGGCCACATGTGTCTCGGCAAGTGGATCCGATCAGATACGTACATACGGGCAAAGATTCTGGAGAAAGGGGAGAGGAAGACCACGTAACTTACATGGCCCTCAGCCGTCTCGACTCGGGCTCGCATCGCCATCCGTACCTTGTCACATTTCACTTACGCAGCATGGGCTCCCTCCTAGAACCTGGAACCTTGTTGATGCATCATTCAACTCATGACGCACAGCCCGTCCATTTCGCGACGACCGGGGGCTGAAGGGCCTCGCGAATGTGGCGTCTTGCGCATGATCAGTCAACCACTGGACGGTCTGTCGTTTTTAATAATTCTGGGTACCGCTTTTCCTGGGACAGGGGGGCAGCGCATCGCTGTCACCCTGCCTGCCCCTGGTGTTAGCCATGTACGTTGTTGTCAACAAAGGAACGACAATCTGCCGGCAGGCGATTCAAGCTGATTTGGAATCTGGGGCACATGCATTAAGTTCCTACAGGCAATTTTTGCCCGTCATGTTGAAAAATGCCGGCGGTAAACCACAATACATTTACGTACTGTCCCCATACTTACATGTTACTCCATAGGTGGTCATGTGTAGGTGAGTCCGTTCCCTGCCCCACCAACGGACTCTTCCGGGTCAAGGTACCGCAAGGGGTGCGACCTCCAGGTACACAATTGCCTCTAGAGGAAGGAAGTCGGGCGGGCTACTCCACGATGAGCGGACCTCGATGTACAAGGGACTCCTGAACGGCTTAAGTCTGCGGCCCAGACGCCTGTTCCCCGGGCCTGCTGCTGTTGTTTATTTCAGCGACTTTTGGTTGGCCGTGACTTGACGTGCCAGGTCTCTCTGCGTGTCTCTCTTTCTGCCTGTCTCTGATTTATGTCCTGTCTTGGACTATCCTGCATCCGCTCTCGGTTCGGTCGGCGGTTGGCCACTTGAAGGGGAAATCGCTCGAGCGCGGTTGTTGGGGGGGTGGGCTCCCCGCCGTCTCTTCCCCAGGATATGTTTGTCATTTGTCCCAACCGCCTGCCTCTTGCCGAATTCGTGGTTTTCCTTGGTTTCTTCCTGGCTCAACAACAGGATATTCCGTACCTTTTTTTTAAATGCGATATTCAACAGCATCTCCGCCCGATGCGGCATTCGCGGAATTGCTAAGGGAAATCATAGACAGGCCAACTGCTTGTTCAAGGCCACGGCTAACTTGACTCAACCTGGACAAAGCATTGAGTGGCACCATGTAATCAAGACGCAGGAGCAGTTCGTGGCTGCTAGCCAGCCCACTTCGTCTCCCACACCGCCCGCCCTCTCAAATCCCCCAGTCTCCTACATTTGCTCGATCTATCCAAACCCCCATATTCTCCAGCGTCACTCACTTACAGCGATTGATCACATTGAGTCTCGTGACGTATTTTCGCGGCCCCTGTCAAGCCACCTTCTTGCCAGCTAATCACTCCTGGAATCAAATTATCATATACTCACCAGTTGCTGTTTTTTTAAGCATCGCAAGTCTGACACACCCCCTTTGCCGTAGTCGATTTTCTCCGCTTCCCCGGAGGTTGGCGTCTCCTTGGCTTCGTCCCCACACGTCAACTTTTCTGGCACCCCGCACGTGCCTTGTCCAATCCCGTTGACACTTCGACACTTACAGGTTTTTCGTGATCCTTTCATCGCATCTGTTACCACCCTAATGGTTGTTTTTGCCTATAATCTGTTCAAGTTTTCTCCGGGATCAAACCGCAGAAAGAAGTTACCGAACCCCCGAGCGTCTTTTTAATTGGGAGTGCTGCCTGTCTCGATTAGGAACTCCCATCCATCCGTCGTCTCAACTCCAACCCACCCAGCCTGACCCCACACTCTCGCTCATGTTAGACATACTCTACTACTTACATACAGCTCGGTCTGGTGCCGAGAAAAAAAAAAGGGGATCAGATCTGTGTTGCGGCTCCGTCGGCGCTAAACCCCTCCCCTCCCCCCTCTTCTCCTCAAAAACATGGGCTTTATTCGGGTTCATCGATTGATCCCCAAATAGCAAGGGCAACCCACAAAAAGATGCTCGAGCCGTTTGCCCTAGCTTCCCCGTGGGCATCGTTACCGAGGCGTGTGGCAGACATCCGCTCATCCAGCCCGCTCGCCGAGGCATCGAGGCACCGACTGGGTCCACGCCCGGAGCCTCAAGAAGCAGCACTCTTGAAAACCTCTTGTCAAATGAATACAGTCACAAGTCCCAAGAGAGATGCCGATACCGGCTCGGCTCGGCTTGTAGATGCAGATAGCTCCCAAGCTGACCTCAGCTCGGCCAGCTTATTGCTCATAGAATTTCATCATCACAAGCCTCGGCATGTATCAACAATAGCCGCTCTCCATGCAAGAAAAAAAGGGTACCAATCAGGTATCAATTGTGAGATGCGCCCTGCAGGATGGTATTCGCCACGACCCCCATCTTGCATCTCGATCTTTTTAGTTTATCTCTGTTCCTTTCGCCCATCTTCGTGACTCATACATGTGATTAAACTTCAAAACAGGTAAGAAAAAAAAAGAATGTACAAAAAAAAGATGTACAGTCGAGTACGTGGTGCCTTGTATCCGTTTTTGGCACATGGTGTTAATTCTTGTGATCCTTGACCCCTTGCGAGCATCTCACTTCACATCCTCCTTTCCCGCTTCGGACACCTTGCGGCTTGCCCTCTCCATCTTCTCCATAGACTTGTCGTCCAATAGGCTCCACCATCGCCGGATCCCTTCGACGTACCTTAGCTCGTTCTCAGCCACCTCTACGTGAGTGCCCTTGATCTGCGGGAGCAGCTCCTCATCACCCTTCTCAAACACTGCCCACGCCGAGGCATCCCCGGCACGAACCCCGAACCCCCGTCCCTTCATAGACACCACCTGCACTCGTCGGAGGAGCACCACATCGCCTGCGTGCACCACGGGGAGTGAGGCTTGGTGTGGCCGGAAGATGTGGGCCACTGAAACCCCCGTGGGAGCGACTGACGGGTCCGTCAGGTTCAGCGTCAGCATGTAGTCCCTGGGCCCGTGTTTGGGCCGGTGCGGCTGTGCTGGGGTCGTCGTGGCCACGGCGATGATGTCCGTCGACTGGTGGAGCGAGTTCCGAAGCATCTTCAGCGACGTGCAGTCCGGGAGACTCGTCCGGAGGCTCTTCAACAGCTGAAGCTTGACGGTACCCACATTTTCGTCTTCAGGCGCCGCCGAGGACCCGGCTGCCGACGGCGACTGGAGCGGCGCTGACACGGCCGTGTCCGGCGTGTTAGCTTTCTGCGTTGGCCCACGGGAGCTTGAACCCAACTCGTGCTTCGCCTCTGGAGTAACCAAACGCCGCGATTGCCGCGTGGAAGAGGCCGGTCCCTTTGCCAGCTGTATGCTTGGGTCGATGTGATCAGCCCTGCTTCGCGAGACGCGCAGCTTGGCGGGTGGGCTGTTGTCGGCCTCATCTGCAACATCGCGTTCCCAACCTTTACCTTTTGATGCGGCTGCATGGGTCGACGCTCTGGCCAGTTTGATGCTGGGGTCTACTTGGTCCGACTTGCTGCGCGTAACGCGCAAGGTTTTCAGCGGGCCTTTGGCCTTAACATCATCTTCCGCTTGCGTGGGTGATGTTGGAGATTTGGCCAATGAGAGATTTGGGTCCACCAGGGATATATCGGATGATTTCGACTTTGTTGACCTGTGGCCTCGGCTGCGCAGAGATTTGACCGTAATAAGAGCGTCGGATGCTTGCATGGTGTCAGTCGACTCCAATTCGCTATTTCCTTCGGTCAGCGCATGCCGGGGCTTAGGTGAGGCTGTCGGCGAAGAGGTGGCAGGGTGCGCATGTGGCAACGGTGTGCTGGGCTTTTTCGGGGAATGCTGCTGGATTTCCGCCATGATCTGATCTTCTGGGCTGAGATCATCCTCGTCGATCTGACCATCGCCATGCTCGGTGAGGTGATAATTCTCCGCCATTTCGACCTCATCAGTCTGTGTTTCTCCGAGTGTGGGTAGATCGTCGTGTTCCAGGTTCGACAATGCAGACGTCGCCTGGGAGAGCGTGGGCTCACCGATCTCCCTCAGCTGCGAACAAGATGCCTGGGTCGCAGGGGGCGACATTTGCCCATCCCAGACCAACTGCTGAAACTTGCTTGTTTCTACCCCCACCTCACCGGTGCCCGTTTCAGGCTTGTTGATGGCCTGCCATGGTCGAGTCTCGGTTGTCATCTCGACATGCGAGGCATCCTGCATCGTGGCGTCAAGCGACTCGGCTCTTCCCTGCCCTTGCGCTTCCTGAGTGGATTCAGGCTCCTCCTGGCTGGGCTCGATCTCCTGAGCGGGGGTGCCAGGCATGGATAGTGGTTGTGCAACATTTTCTGAGGTGCCAGATGCTGATGCCTCGTTTGAGTCTCCTTGGCCCTCGTTTGCTGCCAAGGCATCCTCTGTAATTGCATCCTCAACTTCTTTGACATTATCGTTTGTGTCAACGATCCCTTTATCGGCTGTGGCGGTTGAATAATCAACCCCTGCCTCGCCCACGCCTTCTGCTCTATCCACGTCCATTGCATCAGGAGATTTTGTCGGGGTTGTAGCTGTGGCGTAAACATGTTTTGCCTTTTGAGCAATCTCGACTTCTTTGGTTTCGTTTTCCAACTTTTCAGCCAGTGCAGTTGTAGCCGCCACGTCCACGTCAGGAGATTCTGCGCAGATTGCCGGCGATTCATGTTCCTCAACTGGTTCATCTGTTCGGTTCTTCCCTCCTAATTCAGGCTGTGAGGGTTGATTTGACAATGTCTGTATGATATCGTCTTTCTCGTTCTCTTGATTCTCAGATTCAGCTAAATCAATATGTTCGGTGAGAGGTGCTGCCGTAGAAGGCTCCAGTGATTCGCCATCAACTTCCATCTTATCTGATGGTGCAACATTTATATTTTCCGAAGCAGTTGGTCTCGGTGTTGGATCTTGAACTGTTTCTGAAACATCTTCCAATGATGCAGACTCACTTGGTTTAGCAAAGTCCTCAGGTGATTTCATTGCTGTATCATCATTCACGGCCGATTCCTCCATGTCTGCAGGCGTTTTTTGGGCTTCGTCGGCCTCTGACTTTTGGTCCGTCTCTTGTGGTTGTTCTCGTTCATCCACCTGTTCTGGCTCTGCCTCATCCTCATCTTCCTCATCAGAAATCAGATCGATGACCACAGGCGCCGCAGGTGCTTGTGGATTAGCAGACTCTTCGTCTTCGCCTTCGCCTTCGTCTTCGTCTTCCTCTTCATCGTCGTATTCTTCTTCTTCATCGTCGTATTCTTCTTCTCCCGAGTAATATTCACCTTCAATATTGTGCACCATTCCCTCGTCCGAGTCTTCCCCATACTGATCATCATCAGATGCAATGACCCCAGTCCCATATTCTTGTTCTCCTGGGACTTCTACATCGTCGTCGTCATCACCCTCTTCTTCCTCGGGATTGATGACTTGTGCGTCGGGATCATTCGATCTTGGATCTTGATCATCATCGGATCTGTCCGTGTCATCATCGTCGTCGCGAGCTCGATCGTAATTTCGCAGATCGTAGTCATCGCCAGGCTCATCACCCCCATCTTGGTATTGCTCCTCTTCTTCCTCGCTCGCTTCATCCGCGCCATCTTCCTGTCCCACTGCAACTTCATCCTTCTCTAGGGGGTTGTCAGGCATTGTATGTGTCGTATATGGCTGACGGCGAAGGTGTGGAGGGATGGAAGTAAGGCCAGTTCGCTCAGAGGGAGAAGAAGGGATATCCTCGCTGGCGTCACGACCTTTGGCAGGGGAAGAGCTTAGAATCTCAACGGGATTGTCTACATCGTTGTCCATGTCGTTGTCCACGCCGTCGTCCATGTCATTTTCCATGCCATTTTCCATTTCATTTTCCATGACATTGGCTGTATCAACAGGTGACAATGCAGCAGACGGGACCGTTTCCCAAGTGTTTGGTGGAGGCTGCGATGCAGCATGGTATGGGGAGTAGAAATGTGTGTCGTTTTGGAAAGGGCCGCCTATTTGCTCTGATGGGTGAGGCTCTGTTGGAACGGGAGAATCGTGAGACGATAGACTTGGGTGAGAGTCAATGGCCGTCGTAGGCAAAGCCGAGCTTTCGAGGAATGATGCTGGATAATTCTCAGAAACTGGGATATCGGGAATAGACCCGTGCAAGCTCCCTTCGCTTTGAGGTGCCGAAAAGAGATTAGGCACGGCAGGATACATGATGGGTTGCGCGGTTGTAAAGCTAAAAGCTAGCCCACTATCCCCGTGAGCCGATTGACCCAAAAACCCAGCGGGCACTTCACTTGTGCTTGGCTCGCCTTCAATTGGACCAACATGAAGTTGCAATGAGTGATCTAAAACCGCATCCTCGGGGTCAATCGGTTTTGTCCTGGGAAGCGGCGTTGGGGTTGCGTAGGGAAACGCAAAGGCTGAACGAGCCTCGGCTGAAACCTGGACGCTATTCATCGGGGTAAAGTCAACGTCCATAGTCTGACATCCTTCATCAACCATGACAGGTCGGGGTGGCGTATCCATAGGCACGTCTTCTGCTGCTTGAGGCGCCTTGTCCGCCCCTGAGCCAGCTCCATTCACTCCATTTAATTCCACCGGTTCCGGCTCTGGGTCTGATTCGACTTCAGGGCTGGGCGATCGACTGCTGTATCTCCAAGCGGTTGCAGGTAGACTGAACCGGGATCTTTTTTTTGCCTTGCTCTTCAGACCCACGTCCTCGTCAAATATATCGAAACCGCCTTCGAATAACGAGCCATACGAAACTCTGGCACGTTTGATAAAGGCTGGTGAAGCAAACTCTTGAGATTCAAATGATGCTGGAGCAGGGCGCTTTCCGGATGATAAAATATCCGATAAATCTGATGCCGGTACTTCGAGGCTGGACGTAGTTGGTGGTTCATCGAGACAAGCCATCGTGTCCGCTTGACCATTCGCAGTCTCCGCATCCGCATCCGACACATCGACATCTATCACCCTTTCTTGCGAGTCGATTCCCCGGATTATCAAGACCAGGCGATTGGTGTATTCGAGTTGCCATTCCAAGGTACTTCCAGCAAACTGGGTATTGCTTTCGTTCTTCTCCCACTTGGCACCGACCAAGCTCAGGCGGACCTCATCACCACCTCCCACTGAAGTATCCGCAATGGCCTTTGCAGCAGCGCCATGGAAACGAATCCGAATTTGGCCCTTTTCGCGTCGGAGTCGGAAGTCGCGCTCGGCCACGATGAATGCGATGGACTTGGTGACGATGCTGAAAGGCCATGTAATTGTCACGGCGCCGTCAATGGCGCGCGTCGCCTGGTCGGACAGGTCTGGGTTCAGCTGGGAAATAGGCGTTGGGTCGGCGGCGCGAAGCGCCTCGTGTAGTGATTCGTTGTCAGGCATTCTGCGGCGATGGCAGCAGCTAAGCGCGGTCGCGGGGAAATATTCTGAAAGGCGCAGGTCATGGGATGTGGCGCGGCAGCAAAAAATGCAGAAGGCGACTCAGAAGGGTTTCATGTGATTAAGATTAAAGGCGATTTATGTGCCGGGGCGGCGGACGCATCGCGTCGGTGAGTGCAGTCTCGCGGCGGGTTGGTCTCGAATGCCCTTTGTTTGAGAAATCTCAGGCATCGATCGCAGTTGAGCTGTGAAGCTGTAAACGCAGCAAGAAAGCTCCCGGGCCACCATGGCACAATTTTCCAAAAGGGGAAAGGCGGTGTGCGTACTCTGAGCCCAACACGGCCTAGCGCGCATCGGCCCTGGTCGGCTTTTGCGGACCGCGAGCGTGGGATGAAGCTGCGAAGTGACTTTGTTAGTGAGTGCACGATAGCAGGAATTGTTCCATTCCCCACTCGCCATGTCAGAGTGAGAGGAGGAGTAGGCCGCGTTGGGAGGCGTCGGGATTTCTTCGTGTATTTCGACCATTTATAAGTTAGAGTTTGTCTTTTTTTTTCTTCACATCTTCAACGGCTGGAGTAGAGGCGGAAACCGCACGCAAAAATGGGCTCCTACCAACCGGCATCCTTCAGCGTAAAGAAGGTGGCCATTGTCGGGGCTGGCCCGGCCGGGCTCGCCGCTGCCAAATACCTCAGTGCGCAGGGCGCTTTTGAAGATGTTGTCGTCTTCGAGCAGCAGGACCAGGTCGGCGGAATCTGGAACTATTCCGGCCTCGCCCCGGGCTTCTGTCGGGTGCCTCAGGAGGACCCCTTCTGCCCGCCCGATGAGCCTATACGCCTCTGCGCCCATATACCTCCCCATACACCACCCACCTTTACCTCGCCCATGTACGAGGAGCTTCACGCCAATATCACCTTGGATGTCATGCGGTTTTCCTGCCAGAAATTTCCCGAGAGTGCCAAGCTATTTCCCGAGCGTAGCATGATCCAGGACTATTTGATCAAGTACGCCGAGGACACAAGGCATCTCATCCGCTTCTGCCACCGGGTGAATCGCATTTCCCTAAATCCCCAGGACGGCGTCGACAAGTGGGACGTGGAAGCAGAATCTTACATCGCCGGTGCCGCTACTACGGAGACGTTCGACGCCGTCGTTGTTGCCAACGGCCACTACAACACGCCGTTCGTCCCCGACATCAGGAACATTAAAGAGTTCGCCGAGGCCTACCCGGGCGTCATTACCCATTCAAAGCAGTACCGGACTCCGCATCCCTTCGCTGGCCAGAAGGTAGTGGTGGTCGGCAACGGGCCGTCCGGCCTTGACATTGCCCTCCAGATCAATCAACAGTGCAGGAGGCCGGCCCTCATGTCCGTTCGGCATCCCACCTCCCCCGAAAGGCTGGCCCATGCGGGATGTGAGGAAGCGGCCGAAATCGACGAGTTCCTGGTGGAGGAAAAAGGCGTCCGCTTCAAGGATGGCCGCGTCGAGACGGATATTGACGCCATCGTCTTCTGCACCGGGTTTCTCTACAGCCTCCCGTTCCTCCCCCAACTTGGCAACCAAAAAATCATCACCTCGGGACGGGGCATTCATGGTCTGTACGAGCATCTCTTCTCAATTCAGCACCCCACGCTTGTCTTTCCCGGCCTCAACATGAAGGCGGCGCCGTGGCCCCTCTGCGAAAGCCAGGCCGCCGCCTTCTCGGCCGTTTGGTCCAACAACATCACATTGCCACCGAAACACGACATGGAGGCGTGGAGCCAGGAGCAGCTCCAACGGGAAGGTGATGCGGTGCACGTCTTCGAGCCCCTCGGCGATGGTCACTACATTAACGCTCTCCACGACTGGGTCATGACGGCGAAGCAGCCTGCCAAGGTGCCACCGCGGTGGGACGACGAGGTGATGTGGCAGCGGGCCATCTTTCTCGAGGCCAAAGCGCGATTTGAACAAACGGGATGCACTGCTCAAACTCTTGAGGAGCTCGGCTTCCAATATAAACCAAGAAGCTAGTCAGATGACATGCGGCAATAAGCTTTTTCCTAGCATAGCATTGGATTCCATTCTCTGTCGTGGAATAGACCATATTCGTCATTTTGCGGTTTAGTGTCAGAGGTAATCAAGATCACGACATTCATGTGCTCCGATGGTTCGGGTACAACCCTGGTGAGGGGGGAGGCAAAATCTGTTACGTGGATGAAAATCAATTTTGGACTACGGCTTAGTGTTAGTATATACCCTTGGGCAGTCTACTCTTGCTTTGTTTTGTTTTTTCGGTCTTCCTGGGCAACCAGTGCGCTTTGCATTGCTATGATTTGATCGATATCAGTTAATTGAATAGATTCACTCAGATCTGAAGCCCATTGCGACCAATCACATCTATGCCGCGCGCACCCTCATCATGCTAACCGGCAGTGCCCTGAGTCGCGCAGCATCAAAGCATTCCCGCAGCGTTTCTCTTCTATAATCCAAGGGTCTCTGGCGTTTTAGCTAAGAATCCCTTCCCATGGCGCAACGCGGTATTCGCATCCCACTGCGCATTCTGGGGAAATATGGGGTTGGCAGATGGTGCATCTATGTTGTGATCTTGGAGAATTATGGCGGGAAGTGTGGGATGCATCGATTTGTAATGACGGACTCCATGCCGCAATCGGGCATTACCTCCCACCCCTGCTGCTGTGCTGCTGGGTGAGTAGATAACAAAAAGAGATAAGGCAACTTGAAGACCTTCGCGGAGGGGAGTTGAGCGTCTTTTCTTCATCCTCAAAAACATCATAGTTCCAAAAATGATTATAAAGCTTTCTCCAACGGCTTCCTCGGCATTTGGCGACGCCACGGCGTCGTGGGTGCCGCCAAAGCCTCTCGACCTGTCCCACCACTACTCTCACGTTACCAAGAACCGGCAGGCTAGCAAGATCAAGGCCTTCTACAAGTTCGGTCGGATTCCCGGGATCAGCAATTTCTCTGGTGGTACGTTTCCCTGTGCTTTCTCATGTGCGACACTGCTGCGTATGCCTTCACCCCCACTGGTGACAGCAGATGGGCACACCAAGCCGCGCCACGAAACTCTCGTGCCCACAGAGCCGGCGACGTGGTTCAATCGGATGGCTTTGGCCTGTGAACCAGTGGCTTGACAAGTCCTAGCTACGAGGTGCTAACATTATGCATTACTAATCGTCTAGGCATGCCAAATGTGAAGTACTTCCCTTATGATACGCTCGAGGCCAAGGTCTCCAAGGCCGATCGATGGGAGCCATCGCCCAACTACCCAGAGAAGCGCCTGCAGTCGGGCGCAAATGGCATGCTCAGCATCGCTGGCGCCAATGAGAATGGACTCCTGCCAAACCCCGATTTTGAAGCTACGTCGGAACGGCTCACGATCCCCAAGATCCTCGAGCAGCCTGACCCTACCCTAAAGTTGGATCTCTGCACGTCGCTCCAATACGGTCTGGCTGCTGGCTACCCACCACTGTTTTCATTTATCCGCCAATTCACTCGTGAAGTGCTCCACCCCAACGTACCGTACAAGGATGGCCCTGAGATTATCTTTACAAACGGCAACACGGATGGTATCTCCAAGGTCCTAAACCTCACAATCAACCCTTGGTACGAGGGCATACACAACATAGAAGACCGCCCGGGCTTGATAACGGAGACTTTTGCCTTTGGTAATACGATCACTCAAGCGCAAGCCTTGGGTGTCCAAGTTATACCCGCCGAACTAGATCATGAAGGCCTAGTTGCGGAAGGCCCAGGAGGCTTGCGGGATGTGCTCGAGCATTGGGATCCCAAGCAAGGCCGTAGACCTCATCTCCTTTACACCGTATCGTGAGTGCCCTAGTATTCCCTGATGCGTGGGAAACGTTGAAACAAGACAGTGTGTGAACTGACTGCATACGTGGTACAGCATGGGACACAACCCTAGCGGCGGCGTCTCGTCAATCAAGCGCAAGAGGGAAGTGTATGCAGTGGCCAGAGAGTACGACCTCCTGATTATCGAGGATGAACCCTACTGGTACCTGCAGTTCCCGTCCGCCGCATTGGAGCAGGCTAAGATCCGAGGAGAAGAATTCATCCGCGTTGCTGAGCCGTACTTGTTCCCCAAGAAGTCCGGGTTTGAGTTTGTTGACTCTCTCGTTCCCTCTTATTTAAACATCGATATTGACGGTCGAGTTATTCGGCTGGATACATTTTCGAAAACGGTCGCACCGGGTTGTCGGCTCGGCTGGATCACTGCGCAGCCCGCTCTCATCGAGCGCTTCACACGGTAAGCATCGTATTCCAGCAGCACGAGGCGCAAGTGGGAACTGACAAAGGAAAAAAAAAGCATCACGGAAGCCACCACATCACAGCCTTCGGGTTTCGTCCAAGCTCTGATTGCTGAGCTGGTTAAGGGACCTCAGCCCGAGGCAACTGTTCAAGCCTTTGACGCCCTCTCCCCAGCTGACAAATCGACTTTTGGTGGCTGGCAGCTCGATGGTTGGGTCCGTTGGCTCGCCGGTCTGCGCGGCGAGTACGAGCGCCGCATGACGCTCATGTGCTCTATTCTGGAAGCCAACACGTACCAGCAAGATGATCCCACGAAGCGCATCCTCACTTTTGACTGGCCCCGGGGCGGCATGTTCATCTGGGCCCAGGTGCACTTTGAGAACCACCGGCTCTTCGGGTTGAAGGGTATCGAGGCGCCAGTCATCGACGGCCCAACGCTGGCCCTGGCCTTTTTGGTCTTCACCACCCAGGCTCCTCACCTCGTCCTTGGCTCGCCCGGCACCATGTTCAGTGCCACTCCTGAAATCACAGCCGAGCAAGGCTGGCAATACGTGCGCCTGTGCTACGCCGCCGAGAGCGACGAGAACATTGACAACGGCTCCAGGAGGTATGCCAACGCTCTCCAGCAGTTCTGGAAGATCGATGACGTCGCCAAGACCGAGGAGTTGATCAAACAGATGCCCTGATGATAAGGAAATGGCTTTGTAAAGAGTAGTTACATGATGAAAATTAAACAACTTGAATAAAAAAGTTAAACTGGCCAGTCATGGAGTCCAAGGAATGTGAGGTTGGGCGTGACATCCCACGCTGGATGAGAAGACGTTGCCAAGTGTACAAGCAAAATGACTGAAGGCCGAGGATAACCATGATGGAGGGTGGATCGTCTAAGCGACCTTCTCGTCGTGCTCCGTGCCTGCTTACTCTATGTTGTATGATTGGCCCGGAGCAGCGGTGTAGGATGATACAAAGGCACATCTCGATGGCGCAATCGAGTTGATGGGGGCAGACACTGGAGACATTGCATGTGGAGTTGGATTAGCATCATGCAAATAGAGCCACCAACCTGCGGAGCCTAACTTTCAGCCTCATTCAACGTTGGTTCACGCAAAGACTTGAGGTGAGCTTCCTGGCTTCCTTGACGTATTATCCACCGCGGGTCGGCTTGGAACATCTCACGACGAAATTATGAGTTCATCAAGTTTACGTCACTCACAGAACAAGAAGGGGTCAATGTGATACGGAAGACATATGGTGCATTCCACAACATAGGTCTATGGGACTCGGAGAGACTGAATGCCAACGGAACGGATTTCATAAAGAGTCAAATCTCTGTTCATTTTTAAGAGCTCAACCTTCCAGAAGCCATTGCGCCTCGATATCAAACCATGCTATACCCACCACCTATTCTTCCATGTTCACTGCACACCCAGTGAGGGGGAAATTTACTCCTGCTTCTTCTGAGACTCCTTGGCGAAGACGGAAGCGTAGGGGTTCAGGCGAAGCATAACCTGCTTGTTCTTAAGAGGGTTCTTCTTCTGAACAGCAGCGCGACGGGTAACAGCGTCGCCCTTGGGGGCGTTGAGGGAGGACTGGATCTCAGAGCTGTTGATGAGACGGGTGAGGTCGGCCTGGGAGACGACGTTGGAGGGGAGGAGGAAGTCACGCTTGTGGGCTGAGGGCTCGGTGGTGGAGCCGTAGATCTCGTCAAGAGCCTTGAAGGCAGCAGAGGTCCAGACGACGAATCGGCCGAGGTGGCCACCAGGGGCAAGCTGGAGGAGGTTGAGGGCGGTGACGGGGGAGGTCTCGACACCAGAGATGTTGCGGAAAGCAGTGACGAGCTCCTTGCCGTCGGTCTCGGCATCGTAGATGACGAGAGGACCACGGCGCTGGCGGTGGCGGCGGCCACGGAGCTTGCCCTTACCAGCACGGAGCTTCTTGGACTTCTTGGCCTTCTCAACATCGGCACTGGCACCGACAGCCTTGAGGAGGCTGAGAGCAGCAGCGGTCTTGGCAATAGCGGCGTTCTCGAAGACGGCAGAGTCAACAACCAGGGGAACCTCAGGGACGGAGGAGATCTGGTGGCCACGGGCAAGGAGGAGGGGAGCAGCAGCGGAGGCAGCCAGGGCGGAGCAGACAGCATAACGCCTATTTTTTTCACAAGTCAGATGCATTCTTCGCAACAAAGCTTTCCGGTATTTGAGAAAAACTCACTTCTGTCCCTGGTTGACCTTGACGTGCCACTTGCGCCAGATCTTGGTAGGGGCGAACATGCGACCGGATCGGCACATGTTACCGAAGGCGGCCTGACCAGCACGGTGAGTACCACCACCAGAGACACGGGGGATACGGGCGACGGCACGACCTAAGAGTTTTCCATGTTAGCCACAAGTCCAGCGCGAAATTGAATGTCCTTCTGTAACAGAATCCCCTCCAGAGGTTGTTGTTGTCGTTCTGCAAATTTCCATCCCACAAAAAAATGCCCCTCCATTGCCAAAATAAAATAGAAAATGCACACAAAGAAAAAAATTGTTCACTAACCAGTTCCCCAGGACTCAGCAGAGGTCTGGTGACCGGCCTTCTCGCTCACGGAATAAGGCTGTCGCTTGTTCTTGGCGATACCGGTGTGAACCTGCTGGACAATGTCCGGTCGGATCGGGCTGGTGAAGACGGCGGGAATGGGGTGGGTAGCTCCAGTGGGAGCACCATCTTTGCCGATGATAGTGACGGTAGGTCGCGAAGCCATTGTGAAGGTGAGACTTGGACCTGGTAGAGTATGTCTAGTTAGTACCGTCGCGAGAGGATTGGGTGTTGTCCAGGTGAAGAAGGCAGCGTCTTACCTCGTTTGTCGGGCGGCGTCAAAAATTGCTGATGAATTTCGAAAAATCCCCCTCGGCCAGGGTTTAGTGAACGAGAACCTAAGTTTTTTTTGTGGGTCACGTGATTTTCGTCATGCAGCTGGGCTCAAGGACTAGCACTAGGATTTTGAGAGCAAATGGGGCTAATCAAGAAAAAAAAAGGACATGAAAGAACTGGCAAAAAAAAAGTCAAGTATATGGAATCAATAGATGCAAAAAAAAATTGCAAACACTTTGCACTCCCGCTTTTGATACACGGAGACTCCTATTTTAAATAAACAAAAGGAATGTAAATTGAAGAAGCCGCTTTGGCCTCTCGAATATGTGCTTCAATGAAGCGAGGGAGCCAAAGAAATTAAACTTTGGATCTAGATGGCATCTGTGCAACTACATACTAGGGTACCTATGTAAATGGGGCATCCAACTTGAAGGAGCTTGCAAAGATTCTAATTATTGATCATGAATCTCATTCTCCTCATTCTCAACGCATGGCTCATTATAAATCGCTTGATGTTGGTATACATGCATCATTAGAACCCCTTCTATTGTCCACCCCCGAAGCGCCTCAGGCTTGTTACTCCCACCTCTTCCACTCCTGGATCAGTTCTTCTACTCTCTGCTCCACCCAATCTTCATCGTGGCCTGATCTGTCGAGCTTCCTCAACTTGTCGTGAATGTCGGCTTCAATCTCCATCCTTTCTAGAACCTTGTCCTCCAGGTACTTGGGGTCATTCCACCGGCAAGCCTTTTGGAAAATTTCCCGCATACGAGGTGAATAAAGCTGACATGTTGCAAGCGGCAGTCTTTCCGGCTTCCTGTAAAAGTTGCGGGCGATGACATTGTCGTCGTTTAGGCGAGGGCGAACCACTTCCTCGAAACAATCACCGCAAACGGTAAATCGCTGAAGATATTTCATAAAATGCCAGGCCCCGTTCCCGATGGGCGTATCCTCGTGACATTCGCTGATTGCCGTCATCTTCTCCAATTCATTAGCTAGCAGGTGAAGATCTGGCTCTTCTCGTTCTGTACGGGCCAAGTCCGAAATGTTTTCCATTGCGTCGAAATATGCCGCAAAGCGTTTTCGCTTGTCCTTGTATCGCATGGAACACGTTCCCCTTGTAGGCTCTGATCGAGGATCCAATGGGACAAATATTCCAGTAAGGTTTGGAAGCAGGGCCTCAATAACGCTAGCACATTGAGAGCAGATTGTAAAATCCGAAATCAGTCGCCGCGTGTACGGGTTCCAAATAGCCGACCAATTTCGAGTTGTTGTTCTATCACCTGGGCATGGCAAATTCTGGGTGGCTGAGATGGCATTGGAGACATCATAAAACATTCCCAAATCCCGTTTGTTTTGCTTCAAAGTCAGCAGCCAAGTGATGCGATACCAGGGGGTGAGGCCGAAATCGCAGGAAACCGCCCTATCAGAAGACCGAAGCATAGGTTGAAACGAGGTCCGGAATTCTGTATTGGCAAATACTCCACCATAGCAATCCGGGCAAATATTAAAGTCAGATCGCGGCAGGGTGAGCCAATCCAGTTTGCCCGCCACAGGATGTTTTCGACGACATTCAGGAAAGTCCAGGGCACCGGCAATTGGGCCACTATCTGAAACTCGCCGAACAGGAACAGCTGGTCTCTCAAGGTGGCGGCTATCTTTTTCAGGTTCAAACACAGGAGGCTGCCATGTCGTTCCAGCGGGAGGGATTCGCATGCCTTGTGGCGGTATGCTCGCTGGTCTAGTTTCGAGTGGTGTCTCAGGCCCGAGAGGGATTGGTAAAGGTATTTCTGGCATGGAAATGGAAGGATCTTCGCCATATACAGATCTGCCAGACCATTCTTTTTTTCGAATATCAAAGGGATCAAGCGAGTGGTCGTCATCTACAGGATAAGGAAGATGGGTCTTTGGGCGTTCTGGAAGCGCCGGCGCCTTCTCTTCCCTGGAGATTGGGATCGTTGGTGAGCCCCGAGTAGAGGAAGCCAAGTCATCCAAAAATCCAGCCGCTGCAGAAGCTGATAGAGGAATAGTTGGTCCTTTAGGTCTAGATCGCGGGCCAATTGGGGTATCAGCCTTCTCCAATGCAGGCAAGGCAGGGAGAGACTCTCGTCCATCCTGATGAATAATAGATTTCCTTCGACGGGGTTGAAGTTCTCTTGGGCCCTTAGGGTGTTCCTCAATAAGTCGACTCTCGGATTCTCGCGATTGGTGCTTTGCTGGTCGAGAAGGTTCATCGCGCTCCGGCCTTCCATGCTCAGGAGACCGCTCTTTTCTGTTAGGCCTTGGAGGCGCATATTCTGTGCGATAGCGAGAATCATTGAATCTGTCGTTAACCCTATCGTTGGGTCTGTCGTTGGGTCTATCTTTGACTCTATCGTTGACCCTGTCATTGAATCTATCGTTGATTCTATCGTCGACCCTGTCATTGACTCTGTCATTGGAGGAAGGGCGAGTTGATTTTCCAGAGTCGAGGTTTGGTGTTACACGCTTGGCCGTGGATGAAGCAGATGAAGCACGAGTGTGAGCTTCATCGAACCGTCGGTCATCTGGTTGTGTAGACCGAGATCGTTGAGTCGGTGACTGACGGTTGCTAGCTTGGGTTTGACCATAATCATGATACGCCTTCTCGCGCCCGCTCGAACCGTGCTTGATGACCTCGGGATTCGCTGCAGGATCTAGGTTTGGGCGGGGTGGTCGAGGAGGAGGGTTGTCAGCTCGACTACTTCCAGGCCGGCTGCCTTCAGATCGGTTTCCTTCAGATCGAATTCCTTCGGGTCGACCCCCCTCTGGCCGGGCTCCTTCTGGCCGGGTAGATTCCGGTCGAGTTGCTTCTGGCCGGGCTGATTCTGGTCGACTGAACTCGGTTCGATTAATTTCAGGTCGGCTGACTTCGGGCCTATTTGCTTCAGGTCGGTTTACTTCCGGTCGACTCCCCTCATATCGGTTGGTCTCTGGTCGATTGATTTCAGGCCTACTGCTCTGGGGTTTAGTATCAGGTCTAGTACTCTCGAATCTGCTGCTGTTGTTCACAGGCGGATAATTGCGATATTTTTCAGGTAAATGATCGTCCCTAAATTCTGTCTCGAGTTTGGGGAGATCCTGTCGGCTTTTTCGCTTCTCCACGCGGGGTCTATCGCTGTCTGAACCGGTAGAAGAAGTGGGTTTCGACGAAGGCTCCGGCCTTAGGCTTGGCTCATGTCGTCGATATGTGTTCGTTTCATATGTGCTGTTTTCTGGTCGTTTCTGTTCGCGTACAGGCCTGGTCTCTTGTTTCTTCTCCGATTCTTCATCAGATGCCCCAGTCAAAATGACAAACCGACGCTCGGGGTTGTATTCATGAACCTCCATAATAATGGGGTTTTGTTCAACCTCACCCCGCGAAGGGGTGTCATCATCCCAAGACCTCCCGCTGGGGGGTATCCCATGTTCTCTTTTCAGCGACACTTCCTCATCTTCGACACTCGGCGCAGGTGGGTAAAATCTTCGGCGCCGTATCAGTGCATGAGAGGTCAGGGAGACTGGTATTTCGTGCGGGGGGGGTGCTGGGAGCGTGTATCGACTACTCTTATATTCTGGGGATGGTCTACAGGCGACACGTTAGTGTTGGGTTGAGACAGTTTTGGGCGGGAGCAATACTCTCTGGGCGTCTTAGCCCTGGAAGTAGCAAAGTACCCCGTCTGGAGTAGGTTCTGAATGTCAAAAGACTCGACCATGTTGCGGATCCACTGATTTCAGTGCTGGCAGCTCAAATCATTGCACCAACAGCAAGATGCTGGTGATGCGACCCGGAGCAGGTCGCAAAGGAGCCTTTGCGGCTGTATCCCTTTATTTGGGTCGTGTGCGTCCTGGCCCAGTCTGTCGCAAACGCAGTCAAGGGCTGGCGGTGGACAACTTGAGACGGTGACGGTGACGGTGACAATGGCGCCGGGCGACAAATGATGTGGCGCCTGGCAAAGAAAGCAGGCTGCGGTGTGGAACTTCCGGTGGCAGAAATCAAACCGAAACAGAAGAAAAACACACAAACAGTCGGGTGGAGGAGAGATGCGACGTAAGAAGACCGAGAAGGTAGAGTGCTTGAGCCTTGGAGGCGCAGCTTGAGCGCCCAAGCGGCGGGAGGATGACATAGGGCCACCCACCACCACAACAACGGGGTACATAATTCGTCGCGCGCGGGCCAACACAAGCGGATGTACCCTGCCGAATACAGGCATCCATTCACATCGCCCCTCTTCTTGGCCCTCCAATCGGCCCCGCCAGGTTGCCCCTCTCTACGTCGACCGCAGCTGGGCTTACCCTGGACGCTCGCGGCGTGGGCCCACGACAACAACAAAACCTGTATGTGCTGCGACGTGACAGGCAGCCAGTCAAGTAGCCGGAGCATTGGCACCGCCTCTCATTTGCAAGTCAACAGGTGTCTGCCGGCACATTGCACGATTGTCGCTGCATTACCGGTGTGTGTGGGTATGCGTACAACTATGCACGACACGATGCAAGTGCACTAACCAGCCATGAGCCCCAATAGCCAACCTCACCAATAACCTGGTGGCCGGTGCGGTCAGCCTCGAAACCCGGTGGCAACCTTGAACCTGACTCACACCAATACGACCGGGCTCTCGAATTGCGTAGACGGTTCTAGCACCGCAACGGGCAAATAACGCATGTTGCACCAGACATACAAGGCCCTGGCCGATCAGGGTGACCACGCCTTGTGACTGCAGCAGCCAAGTCTCTTGCCCAACGGCCCAGCAATTCCTGATCCACCATCGGGCAAATGATGCAGCCACACTGGCACTTGTCAACTGAAACAGGTTACCGCCAACCTGCTTTTTCTTCTTCTTCATTGACGCAAATGCCCAAACTCTGATCCACGGCCTCGACAGTGCACTACCCGGCTTTTCCAGTTCGTTCCCGTGGGAACGTTGGGCTCTGAGCCTGTGCTTGAGCTATTGTCGCCCAAGCTAAGTCCAAGAATACCATAGCTTCCAAGGCTCACAATTGCGTCGACCTGACGAATCCACTTCCCGCCAGACTGAGCTTGATCTGAAGCCCCTAGACCCTGTCACAGAATGTTCGGCCCGCCTATTCGCACACTAAGCCATGCCTGTCAGGTATGCGCTGCTGATGCTGGTCGGGCAGGCTTTGACAAGCAT
This sequence comes from Calonectria crousiana, assembly GCA_013406985.1. Classification (NCBI taxonomy): domain Eukaryota; kingdom Fungi; phylum Ascomycota; class Sordariomycetes; order Hypocreales; family Nectriaceae; genus Calonectria; species Calonectria crousiana. The sequence continues at coordinate 16,675 of VTGD01000181.1, read as the reverse complement.
TATCGATGGTGTTTATACGCATAATGAATTATTCGCTGTCAATCACCCTTGCACTATAAAGCAATGTAATACAACATGCTGGATGATATCACCCCTGATGAGGGAAAAATCGATGTGCCTGCGGATGTATACCACTATGTATTAGACTTGGTTGGGGGATGGGGATCGTCCAAGTCACTGCCAGCATGTATTGTTATGTTTGCGTGTTCACATCTGACAGCGTGATCATATGTCTTTCATCAGGTATTATTCTTATATACACATACCTGCGCGATGACACCTTAAAGCCACGCCGATCATGATGTGGGTGTTTTAAAATTGTATTTGCGGTGAGAGCCCAAAACACAACCTCGTCCCCACGAGCTGCCCGCCAGAAATGATGAAAAACAAAGCAGATATACCTGCATAATTATGCAACCATATTACGGACCATTGAGCTTCCATACATTATCTACATTTATGCACCGTGTGGCTTGATGTCGATGGCGAAAGCGAATCCTGTATTATATCTGGTGCTTCATTAAATCATATGTATTTTCAGTTACAGACCCAATCTCTGACAGACAACTTTAGAACTAGTCCACCAGAAATTCTGCAATGTCCTTGTCGGAATCATCATCTTCTTCCTCTCTCCGCTTCTCCTCGGCCTCGAGCATCTGCTTCAGCATGACTCGCTGCCTCACACGAGCCTTCTGACCCCAGTCGGCACCTGTGCCATCGCCATCTGCATCAATCTCCGGCTCCTCTTCAACGATGCCGCGAAGCTCATTGGGTGAGATCTGCGCCTTGGCGGCCTTTTCCTTTGCTTCTTGTTCCTCCATTTTTTGGACACCAACCTTGCCGGCCATCTTCAGTAGGTAGGGTCGCAGCAGCATGTAGCCGCCCACAATCATGACGAGGCGCAGCCAGTTTTTGGCATCCATGGCCTCAAAGGACGTAGAGAGGTTGCTTGAAGCGTTGGCGCCGTAACGGAAGAATTGAGCCACTAGCTTGCCGAGTACATTGAGCTCAGTGGGCTCGTTGCCCAGAGGTTGCTGCTGCTGGCTTTCCGAGTCCATGATGAATAATGCGATTGGCGAATGTGGGTAGCTTCAGTGCGAGAGACTTGTACCAAATGGACCAATACAGATGATTTTGGGTGAGGCGACTTGGATGCACAAGGATAATGAGTACACGTCGCTTAAGCTGGGTGAGGCGGCGTGGCGTAAGGGAAGAATGGTGGCTAATATTAGGAGGCGGAGCGCGGAGTGGCGATTATAATGAGGCAGAATTAGGCGAACAGCGTCGGATGAACCCGTCAAGAGATCGAAAGCAGGTGTTGGCGATGTTGAGGCTCAGGGCGCGAGAGGTGTCGTTGGAGCTGGAAGTTTTTATAGCGCGGCTCCTGTTGTCCCCAGAGTGGATTTCTCCGATGGCCCCGGCGTTTCTGCGCGCAAATGTTCTGGTGGCAATCAGAATTACAAACCAGAGCCCAGTTTGGCAAGCTTTTAATCACTCACTGACTCTAATCTAATCTTTTAAAATGAGAAATTATTGCACTGATGGAAACATTTTACCGCACGGAATCATTATTTTGATCTAGGCGATTTACAGAAACGTGCCACGGCAGCGAGGCGGTACAGCTGCAGTGCCGTCCAGGCGACTGTTTCAAGGGACACTAGGCGCGATTTCACTGTACGAGATCCATTTGTTTGACGCAGCCAAGATGACACTCCCATGCCTGCTACCCTGCTTGGTCTACAGCACCCTCCTATTTGCTACACAAACTTTCCACACACATGTTGATCATTTGGGGGCATCGTTTGATGGCAACGTGCAATGAGTATTTCGGCAGGTGATGCCAAAGTGCGAGACTGCCTCATCGAGACAAGTGCAGTGATGCTCAGGGCCACAGTTCAGCCGAGATTTCGGGGCTTCGGGTGCCTCAGTCTCTGTCGCCACCTCAAGGCTAGTGGGCATTTTTGGGGGATGGAGCACTAGGTGTGCAGTCAGTAGAATATATGGCAGGGCGTTTGTGTAAGTGCACTCTGTACCGTGGCAAGTATCCAGTGATGCATTAACATCGGCCATCGTTACGGATTTTTCTTGAATTTAAATGAGGAGTTGAAAGCTCAGCGCAAAGCCCCGTGACGCTGCTTCAGATAGAGAGCATCTCGGCGAGGTGTCAGCGTCAATTGTCTACTTATATAGACGAGGTAGGATCACTCGGTCGTCTCAATGGGTAGCATCCAGGAAACCACAATGAAGTCACCTTTTCGAGACGGACCAATTGGCATACTGATACCACACGGGGGTGATGACAGCATGACTTTGCATATGAGCCCTCGTCGTTGGATTTCACATGCTTGGGCTCAGGAAGTCCAAGCTACAGCACATCGATCAGACAACACAAGAATGTGAGGCACACTAGACCAAGCACCAAGTTAGGGCAACCCGAAACCCGGCTTTTCCTATAGCCGACTGGCTGTGTATTCGCAAAAGATGCTTCAAGCGGGTATCTTTAGACAATGCATCATCGCTCTAGCCCCGTTACTTGTCGAGACTTGGACAGCCAGCCAAGCACTCATCCAATTTCACCGATTTTTGCTGAACACGCTGCCACGTGATTGCTTTGTGGCCAGCGCCGCATTGAACGAATGCTGAGTGGCCGCATTGATCCCAGCGACCTGATAGCCCCACTCAAGCAGAGAACAAACCACCACCGAGCCAGCAGCGGGCTCATGAAAATTTCCAAGCATCATATCACCAGAAGCACCGTTGTGTGTTCCTGAATTGCCTCGTCGCTCCCCTCCCCTCTCCACTCGTCCTTTCTCCCGCATTGTTGAGGTCTTAATTGATCATGTCGACCGCTTTCCGATCCATTGCGCCTTTCTTGCGCACTGCCCGCCAGGGCCTCAGCTCTGGTCGGGTTAACCCTCTTCAGACTGCCTTCAAGAAGCAAAATGCCTCGGGTGCTCTCAACCTCTACCGATCCTACGCAGTCTTCGAGCGAACCAAGCCCCACGTTAACATTGGTACCATTGGTCACGTCGATCACGGCAAGGTGCGTTTTACCGGCCTTCAATTGATTCCGAGGGTGGTATGAGCTGACTTTTTTCACTTGTAGACCACTCTGTCTGCTGCCATCACCAAGCGCCAAGCTGAGAAGGGCATGGCCAACTTCCTCGAGTATGGTGCCATTGACAAAGCTCCCGAGGAGCGAAAGCGTGGTATTACCATTTCCACTGCTCACATTGAGTACTCTACCGACAACCGTCACTACTCCCACGTCGACTGCCCTGGCCACGCCGATTACATCAAGAACATGATTACCGGTGCTGCCAACATGGACGGTGCCATCATCGTCGTTGCTGCCTCCGATGGCCAGATGCCCCAGACCCGAGAGCATTTGCTGCTCGCCCGTCAGGTCGGTGTCCAGAGGATAGTCGTCTTCGTCAACAAGGTTGATGCTATTGATGACCCTGAAATGCTTGAGCTCGTCGAGATGGAGATGCGTGAGCTTCTCACCACCTACGGTTTCGAGGGTGATGACACTCCTGTGATCATGGGTTCTGCTCTCATGGCTCTTAACAACCAGCGAGATGAGATTGGCAACTCCAAGATTGATGAACTCCTCGAGGCCGTGGATACCTGGATCCCTACCCCCGAGCGTGACCTTGACAAGCCTTTCCTTCTGTCCGTCGAAGATGTCTTCTCCATTCCCGGCCGTGGTACCGTCGTCTCTGGCCGTGTCGAGCGTGGTGTTTTGAAGCGTGAGGAGGAAATCGAAATTATCGGCAAGGGCAGCGAGGTCGTCAAGACCAAGGTCACTGATATTGAGACCTTCAAGAAGTCTTGTGATCAGTCCCAGGCTGGTGACAACTCTGGTCTTCTCGTCCGTGGTGTCCGCCGTGAGGACATTAAGCGTGGCATGGTCGTCTGCAAGCCTGGCACCGTCAAGTCACACACTCAGTTCCTTGCTTCCCTCTACGTCTTGACCAAGGATGAGGGTGGCCGACACACCGGTTTCATGGAGCACTACCGACCTCAGCTCTACCTCCGAACTTCTGATGAGTCCATTGACCTGACCTTCCCTGAGGGTACCGAGGATCCTTCCTCCAAGATGGTCCTGCCCGGCGACAACGTCGAAATGGTTGTTACCATGACCCACCCTAACGCCATTGAGGTCGGTCAGCGATTCAACATCCGTGAGGGTGGTCGCACTGTCGCCACTGGTCTCTGCACCCGCATTATTAAATAAGCGGTTATATGACGAGTTGGCCTCGCCGTGAAGTTTGGTCTTGCGGTTTGGTCACAATGAAAGGGGAATAACTGGAAGAGGGAAAATTAAGGGGACGGTGTACGAAGTATTTGATCATGTATAGCCAGGCCAATTCACCCACTTGAGCCTGGTAAACTCTTGTATATCTACGACCGGGGGGTTAAAAGATCTCCGCTCTGCTTCTTCCTGTTGTCTTTATGAATGTATTTTAGACAAGACAGGACAGGCAGTAATTCAAAATGTGTAAAACTAGCGTTTGCAGCATTGTTCATATTTTTTGGCTCAAATTTTCTCACTTTTTGGCGTTGGTGATTTTTTTTCCCTTTTTAAATCGACTTACCGGCAATTTGCGATCCGCAAAATTGCATAGGTAATTGACGAGGCACAATGTTACTGGCAAGTGTGGGCAAATATTGACTTTTGTGTGTTTTCATCCTTTTGGCACTAGACATGGATAACTGTCCAGTTTCCTTGGCCATTTTTTCCCATCACTAGCCCGGGCAGCATTGAACCAAGAGGTCTGTCTCACGTCCATTGGGTCAAGAGAAAGGTCGGAGCGCGAGGGGAAAGGCACGAGGTGTGAGGTCCAATGCAATGGTATTCGTCTATCCGGAGGATGTTCGTCAGACGCACGATCTTCCCGAGACCCAAGCAAGCCATAAAACTCCAGTTCCAAGCGGCCGCCCTTCAATATGCTTTTCGCGAGGTCCTTAACTTATTTGGACTCCTACATGTCTCCTGCCGTACCCGAGAATTTTCGTTGAAACATCGTTTATCGGTACTGAATACGCGCAGAAAGTGGTCAGCCTCTTACCAGTCCTCTGGGCCCTTGCCCTCGGTTGGGGTGGGCATTTCGGAATCGTTTCGCTGCTTACCTTGTTGAAGCCAATGTCCTTGGCCTTCTCACGGAAGCACTGACGGCAGAGGTTCAGCTCATACTTGCGGATGAGACCGGCCTTGTGCTTGCAGACACGGCTATAGAATCCATGTTAGTATTTCGATATTCTCGGACGGGCCAGGCAGGATCGTTGTCGGTCGGCGGCGAATGGGAGGAAAATCGTACCAGCTGCGGGCGCCCTTGCCGTAGGTACGGGGGCGCGAGTTCCAAACACTCTCGTGAGACATGGCGGCGTACTGATGGGGGAATAGTACTGGGTTGGTGATGCAAACGTGAGATGGTGACTGCTACGGCGCGGCAACTTCAGGCGGTTGGTGGTTTAGATTTTTGTGTGGGCGGAAATCCGGTTAGGGTAGGGCCAGCTGGGTGCTTGGCTTAGTCAGGAGCTGCGATAGGCTCCTTATCACACGTGCAAGGGGCACCGTCACCAGCCACACAGAGCGCCCCCGCCCGCCGCGCGTTGAGAGTTGATCTGCATGCACTGTGGCTACCAGCTTACCTCACAGTGGACCGTTCGAAACCAGGTCCCCAAGCGGCTGCAAGCTGGCATCTTGATCATTGATTTCCAAGCACTCGCGGCGTATCAAAGGGAGAGTCGTATCTTCCTGCGTCGAGAACTTGCTCTGATCTTTCTCTTTATCTCACTCCTGATTCATATACACTTGTGAATTGTTCCTATCGGATCTTTTTCATTCACAATGGTTTTGATTAAGAGTTTCGTGCTCGCCACTCTGGCAGCCACTGTCGCTGCCAAGTCTGCCGTCATTGAGCTTTTGCCCAAGACCTTCAACGATGTTGTTCTGAAGTCCGGCAAGCCCACTCTTGTCGAGTTTTTCGCCCCTTGGTGCGGTCACTGCAAGACCCTGGCCCCCGTCTATGAGGAGCTTGCCTTTGCTCTTGAGCATGCCAAGGACAAGGTTCAAATCGCCAAGGTCGATGCTGATGCTCACCGTGACCTGGGCAAGCGATTTGGTGTCCAGGGCTTCCCTACTCTCAAGTGGTTCGATGGAAAGAGCGACAAGCCTGAGGACTACAAGTCTGGCCGCGACCTCGAGAGTCTGACTGAGTTTATTGCCGACAAGACCGGTGTTCGCCCTAAGAAGAAGCTTGAGATGCCCAGCGATCTTACCTACCTCAACGAGGAATCATTCAACAAGGCCATTGGTGGAAAGAAGAACGTTCTGATTGCCTTTACCGCTCCTTGGTGCGGCCGTGAGTACCTCCCTGTTACCGTGAGTTCTTCTAGGACTGCGCTGATGAACAACTTGACCAGACTGCAAGACCCTTGCCCCCACCTGGGAGACTCTCGCGACCGACTACGCTAACGATGAGAACGTTCTCATTGCCAAGGTTGACGCCGACGCCCCCCCGAACAAGGACTGGGCCAAGAGCTTGGGTATCTCGGGTTACCCCACCATCAAGTTTTGGCCTGCTGGCTCAAAGGAGCCTGTTGACTACCAGGGTGGCCGCTCTGAGGCCGACTTCCTCAAGTACATCAACGAGAAGGCTGGAACCCACCGTGTCCCTGGTGGCGAGCTTGACACTCTTGCTGGCACCATCAAGTCCTTGACCGCTCTTGTTACCAAGTACACCAGCGGTGAAGAGCTTGCCAAGGTCGCTGCTGAGGTCAAGAAGGAAGCCGAGAGCATCAAGGACGCCGCCCAGACTGAGTATGCCAAGTACTACGTCCGCGTCTTTGACAAGCTGAGCTCCAACGACGGCTTTGTTGCCAAGGAGCTCGCTCGACTTGACGGGATCCTGTCCAAGGGTGGTCTTGCCCCCGCCAAGCGCGACCAGATCCAGGCCAAGACCAACATCCTCCGCACCTTTGCTGAGAAGGTCAAGGACAAGGTTGATGACGTCAAGGAGGAGCTGTAAAATAGCACAATGGAACTCACAACTAAGTAGGAGATGTATTAGAAATGAAAATCAGTGACGAATATATATGCTCTTGGGTTTCGCCCTTGCCATGACTTGAGACGTTTCCTAAATGAGCCAGTGCAAACCCAACCCTGTGATGTCTAGTCATCTGTTCTAAAGGACAGCCCCAAACGCCTTGCAATCTCCAATTACCACGGTAGCCGAACGATACGGTTATTACTTTGACGAGCCACCTTCCTTGGACTTGCTTTCCTGAAGAGCAGCCTCCAGGTTGTCAAGTCTTCGAGACATCTCATCCACTGTGATTGGCGTTAGGAAAACATGAGACAAAGGCATTAGCATAGACATAAATACTTACTCTTGGCAAAAATCTCGGAGGAAACACCGGCAAACTTGTTGGACAGAGAGTTGAGAAGCTCCTCAACGGCGGCCGAGACGTCGGCACGGGCGTCGTCGGACCCCTGGGAACGGAACGAGTCAGCAGTGTTTCTCATGCAAGGCTGAAGTAGCGAAGGCATGTGCTCTTCCCCCCGCCTGCAACACGGGCGGCGGATGGCATGAGCAAAATAGCGGTGCCGAACAGGCGTTGGGTAGACAAGTAATGAAATAGCAGTAGACATACGTTCTCTGGTTTGCTGAGGTTCTGTTTGGGTGTTTCGGGGGCGTTGCTGGCCATTGTGTGGACTCAGTTGATGAAGAATGTGGAAGGGAGATGGTGGGGGGTTGATATTCCCGAAGCGAGACGACAACAATTTGAAGCACGCTAGAAGATGGGGTGCTGAGATTCCAACGGCCACCCAAGGCGAGCAACTGGGCGCACTATCGGGGGCTCTCGAGAAATTGTATTCTGCTGTACGGTGGTGTTGGCTTAACTTCGTGGTGGGTTGGCTGCTGTCATGGCAGCATCACGTATTCGTACTGTATAGGACGCTGCAGCGGCGGCGCTGCAACGGCGGGTTGCGGCGTTTCTCCATCTCCGCAAGCCCCAGTGTACCGCCACATTCCGTCATGCCAGCCAACACCTGCGAGTGCTACAGTTGCATGGGCGGGACCTGCCTGGCCTTATACGAGCATAGCTAATTGTCACCCCGAACCACCCACGCGACAACCGCTCCTGCTTCACAACGCCGCACTCCACGCCCGGGCATGCTCGCAAGTCTTGTCATTTCCGTCGCCCATGCGCATCGAACCCGTCTCAACTAGGATGTCGCTGCGGTAGCTCCTACCGCCGCTGATACAGCATGCCGCAGTCGCAGAACCCCATTGCTGGCTTGGCATTCATCCTCTTCCTCATCTGGCTCATCTTTCCCGACGGCGAGTACCAGAGCGGATCTCTCACTCTTTCCGACCTGGCCTCGGAGAGGCTCCTCAGGTTTCGCGATGCTCTCGGCGTGCTCAACACCTCCGAATGGGGCGATTTCGCCCCACCGACGCGCGATGATGCCAACACTCAGCCTACATATCTGAACCTCACTGGGTTCCGCGAAGTGGACAATTTTGCATGGGAGGACTTGGGGCGGTTTAGAGAAAGAAGCAAGGATTTCAGTCGCCATGCTATGCCGCCGCTGGAAGGGCACGACTTGTGGGATACTGAAGGAGATGCGATCTGGATGAACGCATCCGGAACGGTTCACGGAGAATGGGTCCAACGGGAAGGGTCTGTGCCGAGAGGATACTCGAGCTACAACCTCACTCACAGCGTGCCTGGAATGGAATGGATAGGAGATAAAATCTCTTGGGCACGTAACATAACTGGAAAGTCTGGAAGGATGATGCTGCGAATTGATGCCAACAAGACGACAAGCGAGTACGGCCCGTTGGCAGAGGACGGCATGCACCCTTCTCGCGGTCTGATACGCAGCGTGAAGGGCACTACGACAATCGAAGATACCGAGGGCTCTGGACACAACTGGGAAATGAGGCTATGGGGTGTCCACTGGCCTGACCGGGGAGTGATTCTCCTGACTACGACGAGTGAAAAGTTTGAAGGCATATTTGGCCTTCCTCACTTGGTTCCAAGTGAGGAGTTCTTCGAATCGAGCCAGTGGCTGTTGAACCAGTCTCTGGCCCGTACGATTGCAAAAAAGGAAGAAAATCTTTACATTGACCAGACGATGCCGTGGACTTCGGACATTGAGAACCCCATGTACACGACCAATCCGTCGCCACACTGCGAATACATTATGTACGCCCAAGTTCACCCTCCAACAGGAAATAATGTTGGATTTGGAGATGAGGAAGTGTCGAGGGAAACGATGCAGGCCGTACTCGAAGCAATAGAGTCTGAGCTCCAGTCGCCACAGGGAGCACCCATTTCCAAAATACCGAAGCTGCAAATGTCAGCTGTTATCTACTCGCCCGATTGTGGTTTCTTTCTGGAGTCCAAGGGTGCCCCTGACTTTCCCCCGGGTGAGGCCCATCATTTAATGGGAATGAAGACAGAGGTCCATGTGTATCAAGTCAAGGCCTGGATCATTGGCTATGCCCTGGTGGTATTTGGGCAGGTTAATCTGCTTAAGAATCAGATGAGAGAATCGTGTACGCCCTCGACGATGGGTCGAGTGAGCTTCTGGACTACCGCAATCATGGTCATGGTTGATGGTATGGCATTTACTGCTGCAGCTACTTGGGTGTCATCAGCGGCGGCGACTTTCTTGCCAACCTTGGCTCTCCTGTTCTCGGCCTTCCTTTCCATGACAATTGGAGGTAGCTTTCTGGCAAAGATCTGGGAAGTCCAGCTTCCAGAGACTCGCCCACGCCGAGAACGCGACCAAGGCACGGCCACCAACACTGCCTCCAGCAGTGGTGTTTCATCGGCCATTATAACTCCCAACCCTACCGGAACAGGCTCGCTTCTTCCAGCCCCAGTCACGGCGACCCAGCCAACTCGACGTTTGGAGCAACCTGTTATTATACCGTCCGATCAGGATATTGATGCTGAGATTGCCGAGGGCGCAGCTGCTCTCCCTACTGCCACCACTGCGCAGCGCACTGCTACCTCGAACCAGCCTCCCCAGTCGTTTCAGACGATTATCGGCCGCCTTATCCTCTTTTCTCTCGTAATCATCTTCCTCGCCATTTCCTCCTCTACCTGGTACCCCAGTCTCCGCTCTCTCTTCCTAAACTTTTGCGTCTTTGTATATCTTTCCCTCTGGGTCCCTCAGATCCACCGCAATATCCGCCGCAACTGTCGTCGCGCTCTGACTTGGCCGTTTGTAGTGGGACAGTCCGTTCTGCGTCTTTTGCCAATTGCCTACTTTTGGGTCAAAGAGGACAACTTCCTCTATGCTCAACCAGAGCCTAGAGCTTTTACCTTGTTTTGCGGCTGGGTGTGGGTGCAACTTCTCATTCTTGCAGCCCAGGATGTTGTTGGTCCACGCTTTGGTATTCCCGCCGGTTGGACCACCGAGGCTTGGGACTACCACCCCATCCTCCGAGAAGACAGTCTGGAAGCTGGTGGTCTCCCTATTGGCCTGGTGGCGGATGATGGATCTGTCCCAACTGCAACCGGCCGGTCTGATGACGATGAAACAAAGAAGCGCAGTTCGACCCGTGCTATTGACTGTGCGATCTGTCGCGAGGTCCTCGAGGTGCCCATTGTGTCAGGTAAAGACGAAGACACGGGCGTGGCTGGCGTTTTTGCGCGTCGGCTGTATATGGTCACGCCGTGCCGTCACATTTTCCACAGTGCTTGTCTAGAGGGATGGATGAGGTTCCGGCTACAGTGCCCGATCTGCCGTGAGGAATTGCCGCCTCTATGATGATATATCTATACACAAGCGCTGGTTTGAGTCAAATTTCAAGCATGGTTAGAAGGTATTTAAATGACATGGCGTTAGAAGCGTTGAATTCTATATACTTCGAGAGTAAATTGGTTCATTGATGGATGGCTCTTGATATAGTAGACAGTAGCGGTTTTCTAGTAACGCCGGAGTTCTACTAATTGCACCAGCTAGTTTACCGCACACAGATACTGGCAAGATGCATATATATTTCGTGTTTGTTATACTACAAGCTTCACACATTTCCACTTTCCAATCACAGCTGCTGATGTTGATTCTGAGGTGGATTTTCTCAGGTTATCGTTTTATAACCAAATCTACAATGTAAGTTGTCTGAGTAAAAGAAGACTTTTATTGCATGGTCGTGACCGATTTGATCAATTTTACACGCTCATACATGCTTGCATTTATACAACTCTTTGGCTAACACTTGTTAACCAAAGCTCCTACTTAACCCGATTATTTGCATTTACAGCTTGGACGTCTCGGTGTTCTTCAACACCAGCCCGCCTCCCTTGACCTCGTAATCCCTCCCGTTCTGCCACCCGACCCACGTGCTCAGCACCTGCTCGCCGCCGGACCCCGGCGAGAGCGGCGACCCCTCGTAGCCGTCTCCCGGCACGCCGCTGCCCTGGCCGTAGTGAGCGGCGTCCCGGAGGCCGGCGCCCTGCTTGACGGCCAGCATGGGCGTATCACGCAGCGTCACGGCCGGCCGCTGATCGCCCTCGCGGCCGGGGTCCACCTCGAGCTCCGGGTACTCGAGCACGGGCGTGCAGCAGGCGTCGGTCCCGTCGAAGATGGCCTCCCACTCGGTCCGGGTCCTGCCCCGGAACGTCTCCGCCAGCAGGTCCCGCAGCGCCGGCCACTCGGCGACGTCGGCGCGGCGCTTCTCCCATCCCTGGCCGGCCAGCCCCAGGCCCTCGACCAGGGCCGCGAAGAACTGCGGCTCGAGAGCGCCGACGGACATGTACCGGCCGTCCTTGGTCTCGTACGTGTCGTACCAGGGGCACCCGCCGTCGAGCAGGTTCTTGCCGCGGCCCTTGTTGCCGGTGGGCGTCTTGAGGGCCATGCGCGGGAACGAGGACAGGTACGAGGCTCCGTCGACCATGTTGGCCTCGACCACCTGCCCGCGGCCCGTCGACTGGCGCGCAACGACGGCGAGCAGGATGCCCTGGAACAGCGTGGCGCCGCCGCCCGCAAAGTCGGCCAGGATGTTCCACGGCGGGTGCGGCTTCTCGCCGTCGCGGCCCAGCAGCGAGAGCGCCCCGGACACGGCCAGGTAGTTGATATCGTGCCCGGCCATGGCCGCGTACCGGCCGTCGCGGCGGAACCCCGTCATCCGCCCGTAGATGAGGCGCGGGTTGGCTCCGCACAGCACCTCCGGTCCCAGCCCCAGCTTCTCCAGCACCCCGGGCCGGAACGGGTCGATGATGACGTCGGCCGTCGCCGCGACGCGCTTCACCAGCGCCACGCCCCGCGGCGACTTAAGGTCCACGGCGATGGAGGCCTTGTGCCGCGCCAGCATGTCCTCGGTGGGAAGCGCCTGGCTGCCAAACCTGTGAGACTGGCCGGCCTGGGCGCGGTCGATGCGGAGCACCGAGGCGCCGGCGTCTGCGAGCAGCATGCCGGCAAAGGGGCCTGGGGAGAGAGAGAGAGGTGAGCCTGGGTTCGACTTTCGCGGCTTTCTCATTTCTCACATCATGAGACTGAGATAAAAAAACACACAAAAATGAAATGAAAACAAGAACAAAAACACATACCTGGCGCGAGGCCGGCAAACTCGATAACCTTGATACCATGGAGAGGCGGACGACCAGCCATGTTTACGTTTGCTAGCTTGCTTGCTTCTTGCACTCGCAGAAAATGTTCCCGAATCAATGCACCGAGCAAACCAAGTCACGGCAACTTTCACTGGCCCTGTATATTAAAAAAAAGAAATCCTGTCTTAGCAGCCAGTCCCCTTTGCTGACCCTGTTTGTGCACCGTTATAAAAACAAGAAGTTTTGCTTACGGAATTCGACACCCGCGAGGCCATCATGGCCAAGACGGGCCGAGGTCTTTCTCCTTTCAGCAACTGCCCAGGGGCCCGTCCCAGTTAAACCTCGGCGTCTGTGGGGGAGAGAGAAAGAGCCAGGGTGCCGGGCGATTTAGCGGACCGGTGCTCCGGGGGACGCCTCTGTACCAGGCCGCTAAAAAAAAATGCGGGGGAGGAAGGAAGGGGTGAGCTGCAGTGGCCGAGCGAATCTCTGACGGATACAAAAAAAAAAGGACACCACGGCATTTGTGGCGTGGGACATTGAAACGGGTATCCCCCCCGAGATATAGCCAAGTTATTTGCTGAGAGAAATGACCAATGGAATCAGTCGAGATCTCACTTGACTTGACATGGCATGCGCCTGCGCCCTGCCACCTTCCAGCACCCCTCGTATCCAACCAAGGAACTGCTTCTTCTGGTGGACTGACAAATATAGCATTGGCATTACGTACAATGAAGGCTACTGTTTCTTCAATGAATCCATTCAATGGTAAACCTGCAATTTAAACACAGGGATCCACGGAAAGTGTCCGATCTGGCCAAAGACCCTTGAAAACCGCCAGAGGCAGCTCCTGTGCCTTGTGTGTCTCAACAATCAGAGACGGCTGAAGTCGGTGTGATGCCATCTTCAAACAAGACGAAAGAACAGGATTGGTCAGTCAACGCATATGTAAAAATAAAAGCATGGTCACAATCGCAATATTTGAAACCAAAGTGATAAAAATGTACGTTTTTCATTCCCGTACTAACTAAATAATAAAGGCTAAGACACTAACAAACCAGCCATTCAAGTCTATCACAAAGCCAAAAAAAAAAAAACGCCCAACACAGAATGCATCTTGTCATGTCAGTGACAGCCATGGGTGAGAAACAGAAGCTAGGTGTAGTCAACTGTTGTGCTTCTCGTTCCCTCGCATATTTGATATTTTCGAGGGAGGGAAGCGATGGGCGGAACCATAGAACCAAGGAGAACCTCGCGCTGTTATGAGGCCTGCTCAAGGGGGTATATTGTTGGTTCCCTTTTCACTCTTCTTCTTTCTTTTTGTTGCGGAGTGGTTCGCTTAGTTGTCCTCCCACCAGTCACCCTGGTTGTGCATAGCCTCGGCGACCTTGATGAAGCCAGCAATGTTGCTACCGGCAACCAAGCTGGGCAGCTCACCCTCCTTGGCCTCGACGTACTTCTGGGAGGTGGTAAGACCAGCGAAGAAGGCATCCTTCATGATGCCCTTGAGCTTCTCGTCAACCTCCTTCTCGGACCACTGGAGGCGGGCGCTGTTCTGGGCCATCTCGAGACCGGAAACGGCGACACCACCGCAGTTGGCGGCCTTGCCAGGGGCGTACCAGATAGCCTCGGCACCCTTCTCCTTGCGGTGAGCCTCGAAGACATCGATGGCGTCCTGAGTGCAACCCATGTTGGAACCCTCAGCAATGGCGAAGGCGCCGTTGGCAACGAGAGCCTCGGCCTCCTCCTTGCTGACCTCGTTCTGGGTAGCGCAGGGAAGAGCGACGTCGACCTTGCCGACGTGGACCCAGGGGCGGGCACCCTCAATGTAGGTGAACTTGCCGGCGTGCTCGAAAGCAGTCAGAGCCTCGCGCTTGATCTTGAGGGCAGCAATGTTGTTGATGTCCTCAGGGGAGAAGGAAGCTCCCTCGCCAGCGATGAGAGCACCCTTGGAGTCGGACAGAGAGACGACGGTACCGCCGAGCTCAATGACCTTGAGGGCAGCGTACTGGGCGACGTTGCCGGAGCCAGAGATGGAGACGCGCTTGCCGGCGAAGGTGCCCTTGCCAGCGTGCTCGAGCATGTGAGCGACGTAGTAGACGAGACCGTAACCAGTGGCCTCAGGGCGGATCAGGGAACCACCCCAGCTGAGGCCCTTGCCGGTGAGGACACCCTCCCAGCGGTTGCGGATGGTGCGGTAGGCACCGAAGAGGTAGCCGACCTCGCGGCCACCGACACCGATATCACCGGCAGGGACGTCAGTGTCGGCGCCAATGTGGCGGGAGAGCTCCTTCATGAAAGCCTGGCAGAAACGGCGGATCTCAGCATCAGACTTGCCCTTGGGGTCGAAGTCGGCACCACCCTTGCCACCACCCATGTTCACTGCGCATTGTGTCAGTAATCATTCTATTCTTATCAGAGGTGCGCGCAGTGGTGAATATGCAACCACCGCGAGCACTATTTCGCCTGATTAAGCGTTGCGTTGCGCTGCGCACTTCTCACAAGCTCACAGCGCCATGCGTAAAAAAGCAAATAGATGCATCGCGGATGGTGGGGTGGAGAGAGGGGCAGTCGAAATGGTGGAGATAAGAAACAGAGCGCCGGGACGCAATTGGAGACTTACAGCCAGTCAGGGCATTCTTGAAGGTCTGCTCGAAACCGAGGAACTTGAGGCTGCAGGCGCCACAGTCAGTATGAGATGCATTATTGGGTCAGGTAGGAGAGCCAATGCTAGCCAGTGCGCCGCTAGGCCAGATAACAATGCCAAAACGACACCACCATTATCATCAAAGCTGATGCCACAAAATGATAACGGAGATACCGATTATCGATTGATACCGAGCCGTTGGTGCGCGATTGGAGCATTGCGCTCGGGGTTGGGAGGGGAAGATCTGTTGATCTTTTTGTTTCTTCGCATCTCACGTACATGGACAGGTTGACGGAGGGGTGGAATCGAAGACCGCCCTTGTAGGGACCGAGAGCAGAGTTGTACTGGACACGGAAACCACGGTTGACCTGGACGTTGCCCTTGTCGTCGCTCCAGGTGACACGGAACTGGATGACACGCTCGGGGATGGCAGCGACGGCGAGAGCGGTGCGGAACTCGGGGCGCTCAGAGAAGAGCTTGCTGTTCTCGAGGGTGCTGGCGAGCTCTGAGAGGAACATGTATTAGATACCGGGCAGTGATGCTGCTGGAAGGTCGCGTGGAAGCTTACCGTTGTAAGCCTGCTCAAACTCGGGCTCGGAAGGAAGGTTGGACATCTTGGCGGATTGTGTGGTGTTGTTTATGAAATTCGTAAAGGTGTTTGTTGTTGTTCGAGATGTCAGGCCCAATCGAATGTGAGAGGATGAGTGATGGATGGGAAAAAAAGGAACGAAGGAGGGAGGGAAAGAGGGTTTATATAACTGAAGGCCAAGAGAATCAAGAGGTAGAAGCAACAAGTGTGGACGGCGTCTAAGAAGCATCCATCATCCATCTCATCTTGGCTCCAGCCTCACTCCACGGTCCACCCGCTTCGTGAATCGAGGTCATTAATCCGCTATCTCTCTCGGGCAACTCCCATTGTGCGACTCGCACGCCCCGTCTCCACCCCCAGGAGTACAGAGGCTACCGAGCACATGTATGGCTGCAGGAGGTTTCAACAGGCCACTGGCCGTTAACCGTGACATGAAAGCTTCAGTCAACAACAAAGAGAAAGTGCGCCACGGCCCGGCGGCTGCCCCTCCGAAGTCAGGACCCGACCCCTACTCCCCCTGCTCCTGCCAGCCCCATACCTCATGGCTTCGGGTGGTCCGTGTAAGGGGAAAGGCCCCCGTCTCGCCGCACTGCTGGATGCCTGGCAGGCATTGCATATGTCCGGCCGACGGTACCTTACCCTCCCCACTCAAGTTTTTTTTTTTTTTCGCTGACCCGACCATTGCGGACAAAGTCGCACATCATTCTTCATCCATACCCTTCCCAGCTAGTCGTTTCTTCTAGTACGGGACATGACAACGGAGCTGAGAGAGAAAAGAAGAAAAAAAGTTGGGGTGGTTCTTTGCTTGTCGCCACCCTGCCATGCACGCCCTCTTTTTACACAGCAACCCCCTCCCCCTC
>VTGD01000180.1:0-77027 GCA_013406985.1 Calonectria crousiana | reverse complement strand
CCGTAACAGTCACGATGACCGCTGTTGACCACAGCCGAATCCGATGACTGTCACGGTGACCCCCGCGGACCTGACCTTCCGTAAGGTTATTCCTTCGGTCTAAGCAGCTGTTACAGACTGCTGTTGTTAACAGCCGTTGAGAACAGCTGCCCTATTTGACCCTCGCTGCCGTTGACCGCAGCCGTTGAAATCAGGGTCCGATTTTTCCCTTCGTGCCGGGCAGTCGTTGCAGCCGCTGTTGTTGCTAGCAGCCGCAGCCCGGACTTTTGAGTGACTGACCGCTGCCGGCGTGACCGACCTACGGCCCGCCTGATCAACTGACCGTACAACGGACCGCCGCTGGACCTACCGACCTAACGGTAGGACCTGGCGTTCCAAGCAACGGACCTGCCGTTGTTCCTGGCCGCCAGACCTACTGTAGATACGACCCCTATAACGACGACTTCATCTAGCTAGGAAGCATCTTAACCTCTGATCTAAGACCTAAGAGCTAGGCTTGTTCAATCAGGCTGCTATTAGCTCGAGGGCATTATCGTTGAATGAGAAAGAGGCTCTATGTGTGACCTAGTTGCTATTGTGAATAGCTGTTGTAACCGCTGTTGCAAGCTGCTGTTGTGATTACTATCACAGCTGCTGCCGCAAGCTATTGCAACCGCTGTTGCGAGCTACTGTTGGAAGCCTCTAACCTAGCTACTGCAACCGCTCTTGCAAGCAGCTGTTGTGACAACTGTCACAGCTCCTATCACAAGCAGCCGTAACTGCTGTTGCAAGCAGCTGTTGCAGCTGCCTTTGGAAGCTGTTGTTAGAAGCTGCTGTTAAAAGCCTCTCACCCAGCTGTTGCAACCGCTGTTACGAATAGCAATTACGACGATCGTCGTAGCTGCTGTTCCTGCTGCTGTTGCAAGCAGCTATCACAAGCTACTGTCGGAAGCAGCTGACCTAGCTACCGCAACTGCCGTTGCAAGCTGCTGTTGCAACTGCCTTTGGAAGCTGTTGTTAGAAGCTGCTGTTGGAAGCCTCTGACCTAGCTGTTGCAACTGCTGTTGCGAGCAGCTATTGCGATGACTGTTGCAGCTGCTGTTGCAAGTAGTAGTTGAAAGCTACTGTTGGAAGCTGCTGTTGGAAGCCTCTGACCTAGCTGCTGCAACCGCTGTTGCAGCCGCTGTTATCAATAGCTATTGCGTTGGAATAGGAAGGGATTTGCCCTAGGCTAGGGGACCTAGGAAGGAAAGGTAACTGGGACAGTCACCAATTTTATTGTATTTAGGGGCACTTGTTATACGGCCGAAATTGGCGTATTTGGATGAACAGGCTAGTGGCTGCCGAAGGCTGCCGCCACAGGCCGCTACGAGCCGCTGTAAGCGATCCTTACAGGGGCTAATTTGACCTATAAAGGGCTGCTTTCAGCAGCCTTAGATAATTAAATAACAACACATATACAGCTCATAAAAAACGATAACACAAATAAATAATAACAATTATGTTCTACTTAATAGTAATTAAACTATTTTATAAAAATCCTAACTAAGAACTAATCTTATATAAGTAATTGCTAGTATTATAAGACTAAAAGAAGAAATCTTTAAAAGAAAAAAAAAAGTCTAATAATAAAGACTTTATTCCTCTATTAATATAGAAGTATAAAAGAGAGCACCTATATAAGAGCCCAATAGAAGCAATTATTACTCTACTAACCTAAAAATGCAAAAGAAGCTAACCCTATAGGAACCCTATAAAAACTATTATTATACTACTAATTTAGAAATAAAAGAGAAGCTAATTATATAAGAATCCTATTAAAGTATATAACTTAAATTTTATTAAATAGTTTAAGTATAAAGTTAAATCTAATAAGACCTTTATTTTAACTAAAGAAAAAGCTAACCTTAAATTAATAATTTAGTTTAGAGTAAAAGAAATTATTATTATGCCTAGAAAGGTATTTAAGAAGTTAATTATAAAATAAATTAAAGGCTTAATCTAATATAGTATATTTAGATTTATTTTATTTAATAAAAAAATCTATAAAGGAATTAGAATCTTTAAATCCTATATTATTAATAAAGTTAAAGAAAAAATAACTAAGTCCTTATATAAGAAATTATAATTAATAATCTAAGATTATATTAATAAAAAAAAGAAAATAATTTTAATTTAATTATTAATAATATAATAATATAGTTAAAGACTTATTCTTATTATAATCCTATTATTTATTAATAAAAATATTATATTATAGCTCTATAATATTATATAGGTATATTTATAATTATAAACTAAACTTAATTATATTATTTTAATATACTTACCTAAGAATATCTAGTATAAATACCCTTCTAAAATAATTATAAGAGTAATTATACTATTATATAAAATCCTTAAGGCTGGAATTTATTAGTAGGTAATATATAATAAATACTATAAAGAAAAGCTTTAAATAAAACTATTAATCTTTAATTTATATTTATTAATTATATTAAAAAAGAACCTAAATTTTAGTATTATTAAAATATAAACTAATAATATAATTAGAGTATTAAATAAGGTATTCTTATAAGTTAAAAAAAAGTAATTTTAAAAAGTAATATTTAAAGCTAAGCGAAAAGAAATACTAATTATAAAGAACCTACTTATATTTAATAAAGTAATTATTATATTAATAAACTCTAATAAGATTATTATCTATTAAAAAGGATAAGGCAAGAAGATATTAATTATTAATACTAAGAATCCTAATATAATAAAATAATAATATATAGAATAATAAGCAAGAGGAGTATATATTACTCTAATCTATTAATTAAAAGTATATTATAATTTATTGGCTATAGTATAATATTAGAAACCTGAAAATAATTAAATTAAAGTACTAAATTAATAACTTAAATAATAAAAGAATAACCTTAACTATAGATTAATATTTATACTGCTTAATTTACTAATAATAAAGCTATTTATATTTATTAATAGAGCATTTATAAATAATATTAACCTTTTCTTATAATTAAGATTTATTATTATTTTTGCTAATAAATAACTTAATAATAGAACTTTTATAATTAATAAAAATATTATTTATTTTAACTTAATAAAATACTAAAGAATTACTAAAAGTATTTTTATATTAAAGATCTATAGTATAATTACTAATATAGATATTATTTATATAATTATAACTATTCTTAATTAAATTACTAATTAATTAAATATCCTTTATATTCTAATAATTATATATATTAATTTATATTTACTATATAAATATCTTATAAAACTTAAAATAATTAAAAAAAAGAGATTAATAATAAATATTATAGTATTATAATAATTATATAAATAATAAAAATTATAAAAAATTAGATAAATTAATAAAAAAGATAATTTTATTAATATCTTTATAAAGATATTACCTAATTAAATACTTATAAAATTTATTAATAATAATAAAATAATAATTAAAATAAAAATAATAATAATAAGAAACTAATTAATAAAAAAAGCACTAGGTTCTAGAACTATAGACTACTAATATAACTTATAAGTCTAAAATATAATATAATAAAAAACTATTCTTTATTCATTTATATAAGAAGATAAAGATAAGTATAATCCCTCTAAAAAGAGAGATTCTAGTATTAGAACATTATATTCAAATTAAAAGAATTATATCTTTGCCAGCCTAAGGCTGGCAGAGGCTTATATAATTTATACACATGATTTTCTAGCAATACCATATCACAACCCCTCTTTCCTAGTTTAGTTACATAAAATAACAAATATTGTAATACTAGAAAGACCCCTAGCAGCTGCTACTACCATGATCTTAGCTGTGTTATAAAACCCCGGGAATAAACCTATAATTATAGAAAGATTAGAAAGTCTAAATATCTTATTTTAAATTAATTTTTTAAGTCTTTTATAAAACTTATTTATTATTATTTCTTTAATTTAATTAAGTTTAAATATATAAAAATTAGAATTAATAAGAAAATTACTATATAATCCTTTTTATTATAATTTATTAAATTCTTAAAAAGCTATTTAATATTTATTAATTATTTAATAATAAGTTATAAGTTCTTTTAAGAATATATTAAAGAAAAAAAAAGGTATTTAATATATACCTCTATTTTATTTTATAATTTAAAAATAAAATTCTTTAATTATTTTTTTAGAAATTAAAGGGGTTTTTCTTCTAGTCTTTTTATTATATATTATATCTTAAGGTATTTATTATTTCTAAAGGTAAATAGATATATTAAATAGTAGTTTTAGAGTAAAATAAGCTATTTTTAAAGGTTATTTATATTTTTTTTAAAGCCAGGGATTTCTTTAATTTAATAACTTTTTCTAGATCTTTAGTTTTAATAAAAAAGTTTTTAAGTTCTTTAATATACTATTTATATCCTTTAGTAGATTTAATCTACTTTTATTCTAAGATATTAATAATATCTTATAATTATTAAACTATATTCTATTTATTTAAGTATTTTTTAAGAATACTAATTTAAATTATAAATAATTAAAGATTAATTAAGAATTAATTATTTTTCTTTCTTAATTTTATTATTTATTTATTATAATTATTATTATTATCTTCTTTTATCTTCTTTTATCTTCTTATTTATACTCTTATCTCTATTAGGATTAGTAGACTTAGGATTTACTTTTATCTTAATTTTAGCTTTTCTAGTAACCTTAGAGGATTTAAAAGAAAAAGAAAAAGAAGTAGCTAGTACTATTATAATATATTACTAAGTAGTTAATATAAGTAATCTACTAAATAAGAGCTTTTAATATATAATAATCTAGCTAATTTCTTAAGAAATAAATTAATTAAAAAATAGGGTTTATATTAGTAAAAGAATTAGAATATATATAATAATACTAAGTAATAAATTACCTATTTATAAGAGATATTATATCTAGTAGAATATTAATTAGTAATTAATATAACTAATTTATATTAAAAGCTAATTAAGATTATTCTTTATAATATAACTTAATTTATCTATATATTTCCTATTTTATTATAGAGTATATAATATACTTTAGTATATAGGATATAATACTATTTATACTTATTACTTTTATTACTTTTATTACTCCTATTCTAATTAGCTATATCTCTATTATAAAATAGCTAGTTATTTATATAAGAAATTATTCTACTATTTTAAACTACTTTAGTTATAATATAGATTATAATAGTAATCTACTAAATAAGAACTTTTAATATATAATAATCTAGCTAATTTTCTAAGAAATAAACTAATTAAAAGATAGGATTTATATTAATAAAAGAACTAAAGTATATATAATAGTACTAAGTAATAAATTACCTATTTATAAAGAGGTATTATATTTAATAATATATTAATTAATAATTAATATAATTAAATTATATTAAAAGCTAATTAAGACTATTCTTTATAGTATAATTTAATCTATTTATATACCTAGAGTAGCTTATTAGATTATAATAGTAATCTATTAACTCACTTTATAATCCTCTTATTATAACCTATATTATAACTAAAGTAATCTAGGATAGCAGAATAACTCCTTATATAAATAACTAGCTACTCTATAGTAGAGATATAACTAATTAAGATAGAAGTAATAAAAGTAATAGAAATAATAAATACAAATAATATTGTATCCTATATACTAAAGTATACTATATACTCTATAATAAGATTAAAAGTATATAGATAAATTAAGTTATATTATAAGAAATAGTCTTAATTAGCTTTTAATATAACTTAGTTATATTAATTATTAATTAATATATTACCAAATATAATATCTCTTTATAAATAAGTAACTTATTACTTAGTATTACTATATATACTCTAATCTTTTTACTAATATAAACCCTATCTTTTAATTAGTTTATTTCTTAGAAAATTAGCTAGATCATTATACATTAAAAGCTCTTATTTAGTAGATTACTTATATTAACCACTTAGTAATATATTATAATAGCACCAGCTACTTCTTCCTTTTTCTTCTCTAGATCCTCTAAGGCTACTAGAAAAGCTAAGATTAAGATAAAGATAAATCCTAAGTCTACTAATCCTAATAGAGATAAGAATATAGATAAAAAGATAGAAGAAGATAATAATAATAACTATAATAAATAAATAGTAGAATTAAAAAAGAAAAATAATTAATTCTTAATTAATTTTTAATTACTTATAATCTAAATTAGTATTCTTAAAAAGTACCTAAATAAATAAAATATAATTTAGTAATTATAAAATACTATTAATACCTTAGAGTAAAAGTAGATTAAATCTACTAAAGGATATAAATAGTATATTAAAGAACTTAAAAACTTTTCTATTAAAACTAAAGATCTAAGAGAAGTTATTAAACTAAAGGAATCCCTAGCTTAAAAAGAAAATATAAATAACCTTTAAGAATAACTTACTTTGCTCCAAAGCTATTATTTAATATATCTATTTACCTTTAGAAATAATAAATACCTTAAGGTATAGTATATAATAGAAAGACTAAAAGAAAAACCCCTTTAATCCCTAGAAAAATAGTTAAGGGACTTTGTTCTTAATCCATAGGATAAAATAAAGGTATATACTAAATATCTTTTTTTCTTTTTTAATATATTCTTAAAAGAACTTATAGGTTATTATAGAATTATTAATAAATACTAAATAACTCTTTAAAAACTTAATAAATTATAATAAAAAGGATTATATAATAACTTTTTTATTAATTTTAATTTTTATATATCTAAGCTTAATTAGACTAAAGAAATTATAATAAATAAGTTTTATAAAAGACTTAAGAAATTAGTTTAAGATAAGATATTTAGGCTTCTTAAGCTTCTTATAACTTTTATAGAGTATACTATACTTACTATCTGATTTAATAATTAATAATATAAAAGAAGATAGTAAAAGGGATAAGAAAGAAAAAACTAGACTATAAATACTAGTGTAAAATAATAAGAACCTAATAAAAATACCTTATATAGAATACATACTAAACTAATAGAAATTAGTATAACCTAGAAATATAATAAAAAAGATACTATCTATTATAATTATAATAAGAAAGGATATATTATAAAATACTATAAAGTACCTAAGAAGGTATAATTTAAAGATATATCTAATATTATAGGCTAAGGCCTAGTTAGGAGATACAGCTATACTGTATCCACTTAAACACATAATTGCCATCTTACTAGCAAAGCAAGATACTAGTTATAAAGCGAGCTTGATAGCCCTCCAGGCTGCCTCCCTTTCCTTTCTCCTTAGCTTTAGATAGACTAATACAGAGCACCCTTCAGGTTGAACAAACCCAGGACTAGCCCTTTATACCTAAAAATAAGATATTAAGCATAATAATCCAATAAATTAATAAAGTTATTACTATAGTACTATTAGAAAAATAGGAACTAAAATAGCAATCTATACCTAAAGGAACCCCATGGGAATATATTAAATGAACCCTTGCTATAATATAATATAAACCCCTAATAACCTAGTAAAAGATTAATTAATATATTAAAGATACCTAGGAAAATTATAAAGAAGGTATTTTATAGCTAAGAGTAAATAGAATAAATTAAGCTCTTAAGCTAGGGCTTGATATAAGCTATAAAGATATTAGTAATAATAAAGATATAAAAGACTAGTAGGATACTAAAACTATTAATTAATATAAAAGCTTAAAATAGCCTAATTAAATTATAATATATAATTAATTACTCTAGGATATTCCTAATATAATACTAAATATTTATATTCTAGCTAATAAGTAAGTCTTTATAAGACCTAAACCTAACTCTTTCTAATTTAAATATAATAATTTATAACTTATAAAAAACTATCTTAAATACTCTAAACTAATATAATTTAACTATTTCTAAGATACTTACCTAGTACACTTAGGGAATAAAGAGCTAAACTATTACTACCCTATTAAACTAATTAATAAACCTATTAAATAAGCCTATAATACTATAAAAAACAAAGAATATAAGCTATCCAGATAGTATAATAATAATAATAATATTACTTGTCTTAAACTAATAAGAGGAAATAAATTAGATTATAAAGGCCTATTATAGTACTAATATCCTGATTTAGAATATAATATCTATAGACCAGATAAAGCTAAAGATTAGTACTAACTATTAGGATATATTCCAAAAAATATTAGATACCCCCCGATCTACTAGAGTACTGGAAGTAACTTAAATAAATACTTATAAAGTTATTAAAAGAATTCTTATAAAAGGCTCTATATATAACCTCTATAAAAAAACCCCTAGAATAATTAATATTAAGAATCCAGATTAAAAGAATATAGTATACTATAATAGTGGATAGTAGAGTATAGCTTAATTATATTAATTCCTAAATAATTAATAAGTTAAGGCTATTATAGAAGATAAAATCTAATTCCTATATTATATATAATCTTAAAGGTATAATATTTAAGTATAATAATAGTATAGTAGATAAAGAGCTTAATTATCTTAAAGTCTATATTTATAGAAAGAACTAAGAAATTAACTTTAATATTATAAATACTAGAGAATAGAATATTATCTTAGGTTATTTATAGCTATATTAATATAATCCTAATATTAATTAGTATATTAGCTAGATATAAGTACTTAATAAGTATAATATAGCTAATAATATTTCTAATAATAAAAGATTTTAAACTTTTAATTTTAATTAAATAAAAAGTATATATAATAATATAGTAAATATATTATTATTTAAAGAAATATTATATAAATATAAGAATAATTAAAAATAATAATAATAATATAAAATTATTTATATATATATATAGTTCTAAAATCTTAATTTTAATCTTAAAAGAATAAAAGTAAAAGTAATAAAGGATTAATTATAGAATATATTACCTAAATATTATATTTATAAATAATTATTTATAGAATAATTAAAAACTAGATTACTAGAGTTTAGCTAGTAAGATTATAAAATTATATTAAAAATTAAAACTAGAACCTAGTTTTATTCTATTTATAACCTTAATTAAATATAATTAAAAACCTTAAAAAAATATATTAAAGATATACTTAAGAAAAAATATATCTATATCTTAAACTCTAAAGTTAAATATCCTATTATATTTATACTTAAAAAGAATAAAAAACTATAATTTATAATTAATTATTAGTAACTTAATAAGAATACTATTAAAAATTAGACTTCTTTGCTTCTAATTATAAAAATAAAAGATTAATTATATAATATAAATATTTTTATTACCTTAAACCTTAAAGGAACCTATAATCTTATCTATATTAAAAAAGAATATAAATAAAAAACTATATTTTATATAAAGTTTAAACTATTTAAATATCTTATTATACCTTTTAATCTTATAAATATACCTATATCTTTTTAATATATAATTAACTATATACTCCAGAAATACCTTAATAACTTTATTATTTACTACCTAGATAATATCCTTATCTTCTTAAAGAATAAAGAAGAATATTAGAAATACATCTATAAGGTCCTAAAAGCCCTCTAAGATAATAAATTACTTATTAAACCTAAGAAAAGTAAGTTTTATATATAAGAAGTTGAATTTTTAGGATATATTATCTTACCTAATAAAATTTATATAGATCCTAAGAAGATTACTATTATAAAGGACTAGAAGGTATTAAAAAATACTAAGAAAGTATAGGCCTTTCTTGGATTTACTAATTATTACTATAAATTTATCTAGAATTTTAGTAAAATTATAATTCCTCTTACTAAATTTACTAAGAAAGGAATCTCTTTTTACTAGAATAATAGATTATAAAAAGTATTTAAATAACTATAAAATATTATTATAATAGAACCTATACTTATAATATTTAATCTAGATTAATTAGTGGAATTAGAAATAGATTCCTTAGACTTTATCCTAGGAGTCTAGATTAGATAATAAGATAACTAAGGTTGTTTATACCTAATTATATTTTACTTATATAAGCTATATAGCCTAGAACTTAATTACCCTATTTATAATAAAGAATTCCTTGCTATTATTAATACTTTTAAAGAATTCTAGTACTACCTTTTAGAAGAAAAATACAAGATTATAGTATATATAAACTATAAGAATATCTCCTATTTTATTATTATCTAGAAGCTTAGTAGAAAATAACTCTATTATACTAAATACCTTTCTAAATTTAACTATTAAATTATCTATATTAAGGGAACTAAGAATAATTAAGTTAATACTATTAGCTACTAACTAGATTACTACAAGAAAAAACCTCAAATAAAAAAATAACTATTTTAATAGAACCCTAATAGATCTTATAAGTAGATGCTAATTAGTAGAATAACTATTAAAACCAAGAAACTAATTACTACAATCAGAGTAGGAGGATATATTAAGAAAACCCTTATAATAATAGAAGAACCTTTATAATAAGTGGAATAAAGTAATCCACTAATAAAAAGGATTAAAGCCTATAACCTAGCTCTCTCTAATAAAGAGAAAACAGATTTACTTTAAGTACCTAAGGACTTCTAAATAGACCTCCTATAAGAAATCTATATATATCTATTATATAAATATAAGGAAATTAATAAAACCCTAGAATAAGTTAAATAGACCTTTTTTTTTAGTAAGATAAAGAAAAAAGTTAAATAAGTATATAAGGAATATAGCCTTTATTAATACTTAAAAAAACCAAGATATAAGCCCTATAAACTATTATAGCTATCTTTAATTATATAATAATTATAGGACTTAATTATAATAGATTTTATTATTAATTTATTTCTTTTAGTAGATTCTATTATAGGAGTATATTATAATAGTATTTTTATTATTATTAATTACTTTATAAAAATAGTATATTATATTTCTTATAATAAAGTAATAAATAAGAATTAATTTATTTACCTTTTTTTCTAATATATTATTATAGTATATAAATTATTAATAAAAATCATTTTTAATTAAGAATAATTCTTTATATTTAAATTCTAGTAAAGTTTAATATCTCTAATAAGCTTAAATTATAAGCTAAGTATAGCTTTTTATTTTTAAATAAATAAATAAATAGAATAATAGAATTAGGAAATTAAATAATACCTATAATATTATATAAACTATAAATAAATAAATTAAATTAAGAAACTACTAATTACCTAACTAGCTTATAATATATTATATAATAGTAGTATTAAGATAATTCCTACTAAAATAAATTTTAGTTTTACTCTTAATACTTACTAAGCTCCTTTAAAAGGTACTTTTTAAGTAAAAGTTATAATAAAATCTAATAATCTAAAGAAATTATATAAAAAAATAAAAACTAAATTTAAATTTATATATAATATAATAAAATAATATTATAATCTAAAAAGACTAAAGGAACTATCCTTTTTAGAAGGAGATATAGTCTACCTAGTAATAAAAAATCTCTTAATAAAATAATAAAATAAAAAATTAGATTTTATATAAATAGGACCCTACCCAATAAAAAGAAAAATATTAGAAAATAATTATAAACTAGATCTCTTAAGTAATATTAAAAACTACTTAATCTTCTATATTTTCTTATTAGAACCTAGTAATAGAATCTAAGTTAGTATAAGACCTAAGTATAAACTACAAATTAAAAATATTAAGAAATAATAGGAAATAAAAAAAATCCTTAGATAATAAGAAGATAGATACTTTAAGATTAAATAGAAAGGATATAAGGAAATAATATAGGAACCTACTAAGAATCTAATATACTATTTAAAGATACTAGAGGTATTTCTTTAATAAATAAGAAAGAAGAATTAATACTAGTAATATATAATATAGGTACTATCTATAAAGAAAGACCCTCCTCTACTATAATTTTAGCCTCTACTATCTCTATTACTCTAATATCCTTCTTCTCTAAATTATCCTCTAACTTCTCTAAATATTCTAATTTAGTAAATACTATTATAATTTATAACTAAGTTACTAAGACTACCTTTTAAAAAGCCTCTAATAAAGTATATAATAAGTTTAATTTATTTTAGGTTTCTAAATACTATTAATATAATTTTTTTTTCTTTTATAATATAAAGAACTATTATTAATTAATATACTAAAAATAAATAATAAAAAACACTAAAAACACTTATAAGCTATACTCTTTATACCTATATAATTATAACTTTTATAATTCTAAATATATTTAAAATAGTAAAATAAATCCTTATCTACTATATAAGAAAGACTAGTATTTATATATTATATATAGGTTATAATAAAAATACTAAAAAGACTAATATAATTAATAAGACCTTTAATTTTATAGTTTTTATAAATAAAAAATACTTTTATAATCCTACTTAATATAATATTAATATAATAAAAATATTTATAAGTCTAAGTTTAGATTATATATATAATAAACTAAAACAATCTATTATACTAGCCTTAAGAATAAGACTAATAAAGAGGGGATATTATATTATAACCTATATTATAACCAAAGCAATCTAAGATAGCAAAATAACTCCTTATATAAACAACTAACTACCCTATAATAAAGATATAGCTAATCAAGATAAAAGCAACAAAAGCAATAGAAGTAACAGGTACAAATAATATTATACCCTACATACTAAAGCACACCACACACTTTATAACAAGATTAAAAGTATATAAATAAATTAAATTATACTATAAGAAATAGTCTTAATTAGCTTTTAATATAACTTAATTATATTAATTACCAATTAATACATTACTAAATATAATACCTCTTTATAAATAGGCAACTTATTACTTAGTGCTACCACATGCACTTTAATCTTTCTGCCAACATAAACCCTGCCTTTTAATTAGTTTATTCCTTGGGAAATCGGCCAGATTGTTACACCTCTATTCCGTGGTTATAAGCCTTTCAGGCTTATACTTCCTACTTACAGCTCACTAAGTAATTTAGGTAATCTACTAGTTATTAGTACATAATAGTAGTGTGAAGGGCTGGTCCTGGGTTTGTTCAACCTAAAGGGTGCTCTGTATTAGTCTATCTAAAGCTAGAGAGGAAAGAAGGAAAGAGAGCTAGAAGGGCTGCCCTTCTGGCTTTATATCTAGGCTTCCATAACCTTGATGGGCTCTAGTTACCCTGGTAGCTAGAAAAGGATTTTACTCTCCGTCAACCTTAATGGATACGGCATAGCCGTATCCCCACTTTAGGCTTTAGCCTATAATATTATCCTCCCTTTCATCTAAGTGGTAACTTTGTTACTTTAGTGCTATATACTTATTAATCGGATTATTAGCTTCTATAATCAATCTATATTTAGCCTTGTAGGTATTAAGAGCTTCTAGCTCCATTAAGAATTCTACTGGCTGCTAAATAAGTTCTTTATAGCCATGCTATTAAATAAGAGCTTCTTAGATCTTGCCTTATCCTTATTACTTCTACCTAGTACATAGGATTTCCTTAACTACTTACTTATCTTTGCTGTCTACCTATATTAGTAGGGGCTAGAAGTTATCCTATTGCTATCCTAGCAAGGGATCTTGCTATGCTCTTCTTAAGAGATTAATATAAAACCGTAGGTATATTGCCCTAGGTACGTCAACCTCTACTATATACATATCTATTACCTTTGTTATAGTATATTGCTAATATAGCTAATTTAGCTTCTTATAAGGCCTTGGGGACTTGTAGTTAATTAAATTAACCCAGACCTTGTCCCCAACCTTGAACCTCTCTGCCAGCATTCGCTTCTTATTAGCTGCCTGTTTGTAGTGCTATTATATTGCAGTTGCTACAGCCTGTGTAAATTCCATAGCATCTTGAATCTTCTATAGTAGGTTCCTAGCCCGGGCCTTATTACTACTTAGTAGTAACTCTATAGCAATCTCCTGGACCTTAAAGGGCTCTATATAGTATCCATGCTCTAGGAAGAAGGGACTTATTCCTATCACCGAGTTCTCGCGGTTATTCAGTGCTAACTATGCTGCTAGAAGGTAATAACCCTAATCCTTCTGCAAATAGCAAACATATGCTCGCAGATATGCTTGGATTTCCTGGTTCATTCGTTCTGGCCCTCCATCGGTCTGCGGGTGGTATGTTGTACTAAGCCGCTGTGTGATGCTGGCTAGCTTGCAGAAGGCTTGCTAGAACCTACTAGTCCAATTGCTCCCTCGGTCACTAACAATAGACCGGGGTATCCCATGTGATCTATAGTGGCAGCTAAGGAACCGCTCTGCACAGGCTTCCGCTTCCATTGTAGGCATAACCTTGAGCATAATAGCTCGCGTAAGTCGATCAACTATCACCCATAGATATTAAGACTTATCCTTGCCTATTGGAGGAAGATCTGTTATGAAATCCATAGCTAGATCACTTCATGGCCGTTCTGGGACTGGCAAAGGCTTTAATAGCCCTCTCTTTAGTTACTGCCAAATATGGCTTCTTCCGCATATATGATAATTGGTAATAAATCGTCGGACTAGCTACAACAATCCTAGCCAAAAGAATTGCCTTAATACTAAGGCTATTATACCATCACGGCCTAGGTGACCTCTAGTAGTAGCATCATGTTCCATTTATACAATACAAGTACGCAGTACCTCTGCATCAATCTTGCTACCAGGTACCCACAACCGGTCCCGGAAGATCAACCGACCTTCGGCATCCAAGGCACATTCCGAGATCTAAACCTTTAGACCCAGCCTAGGTGGCAGACTTCGCTCCTGCTGCTATACCGCAGCATATATACTTGCATAAGTCTCATCCATAGCAATAGCTTGATCCCACAAATCCTATAGCTCCGGATGATCAGGGAAAACCACCATCTGTGGTATCTCTATTCGGGCTACCCGAAGGATAACTTGCTCTGGCGTAGCTTCTTCATCCCGTGGAATAGCTGATTGAGGGATCAACTGCAGGTAACGGCCCTGCTCCCTAGGGTCTTCAACCCCCTTGGGTATATCCTGCTCTCTGCGGCTTAGCGCATCCGGCGCTGCCGCCTTACTGCCAGGTCGATACTCAAGCTGGAAATCATATTCCGATAGCTGTCCTACCCAACGACTCTGTCGCTCAGTAAGGTACTGACGTTTCATAAAGTATGTCAGATTCTTATAGTCCGTAATAATAGTAAATAGGCCACAGCTATGTAGTTCTGCTCTCCAAGCATCTAAGCAACATATAATCGCCAGCATTTCCTTGTCGTAGATCGGGTAGTTGTATTCTGCTAGGCTCAGCTGTTATAAGTGGAAGGCAACTGGCCGATGGCGGCCTTGCTTATCTTCTTGAGCTAGAATTCCTCCCAATGCATTACCTGAGCAATCGGCTTCAAGGAATGTTAGTCTATCCGGATCCCACTATTATAGTATAGGAGCTTCGCAAAACCTATACTTAAGCTCCTAGAAAGCTGCTTCCTCACTAGGTCCCCATTTAAAGGCAACCCCTTTCCGAGTTAATATCATCAGAGGGACTGATATCTTTGCAAAGTCCGGTATAAAGATCCGATAGTAATTTGCAAAGCCTAGAAAACTCTGTATACCTTTTACCGTCTGGGGTGCTTCCTACTCACGGATAGCTTGCTGCTTCTCTGGATCACAGGAAACTCCTTTTCCTGCCTGCATAATAAATCCTAGGTATTTGACTTCCTGGACTGCAAACTCATACTTCTTTGGATCTAGATGTAGTCCAGCAGCAGCTAAGGCACGGAGTACTTTTCGTACCTTTGCTAGATGATCCTTCTTTGAGCCGCTGGAATAGATCAGTATATCATCCAAGTAGGCTGTAGCAAAGTCATCCAGAAAGTCTCGTAACACCTTGTTCATATACCTCTGGAACGTAGCTGGTGCGCCGCTCAGGCCGAACGGGCATACCAGCCACTTGTATAGCCCAAACCGGGTCCGGAAGGCAGTCTTAGCCTCATGCCCTTTAGCCATTCGGACCTTATGGAAGGCAGCAACCATATCCAGCTTAGTAAACCACTTAGCCTTGGATAGGTTCCGCAGTGTCTCTGTAATCAGAGGAAGAGGGTACCGGTCCTGCCGCATAATAGCATTAAGCGCGCGGTAGTCGCAACAAAAGCGTAGTCCTCCTCCCGGCTTTCTAACAAACAATACCGGGGCACCGGCAGCTGAGCTGCTGGCTTGGATAAACCCCTTATCCAGCAGATCCCTGAGAGTCTTCCTGAGGACGAGCAATTCTTCCCTAGATATATTGTATAGAGGTCCCCAAGGGAGCGGCAGTTTATCCCCGAACTTGTCTTGCTGTAGGTTGACCTCATGATCGACGCCTGGTCGGTGTGGTGGTAGTTTGGCTGCCTCTGTTGCTGAGAATAGCTCTCCGAATTCATCAAGCAATACAGCCGGAACCCGTTCCCTTGGGTCTACTTTAACCTTCTGTTGGAGGGCTTCTTCAATATCTTTTAGGCTGATAGATCGCACTAACAATGCTGCTAGACCACGTGTCCTACGCAAGCGGCGACAATCAGCTGCAAAGGTCGCAGCCGTAACACAATGAGCTGCCCGTATCTGATGGACCCCTGGGGTTTCTTCTTCGCCAGCAAGCCGCAGCTTGATTCCAGCTACCCCATGGGTGATGCACTCCTTTGCCACATTATAAATAACCTTATTTGCCTTTAACCAAGGCTTGCCTAGGAATAAATCCTCTTCTAGGCCTTTCACAGCATAAGCATACAGCCTCTGCTCATAACCTCCTACCTCAAGGGTTAGTGCCACAACCCCAGAGGCATAGGTCTTTTCCTTGGACTTAGTAAAGCCACTGAGCTGTCGTGGCTTCCTTTCGATGTACGGAAGGGCTAGCCGATCGGCTAGATTTTCACTCACAAGGGCAAAAGCATTACAGCTAGTGTCAATAAGGGCTTGAATAGGTTGATTATTGACTCTTGCTTTAACTAGAGCTGATCCACTAGTCATTATAGGCTTTTGCTTTACCCACCCTTGGAGATCTTCCCTAGATGGCTCTAATACCCGACTTTGTATTAGAGCTCCTCGTTTTCCGAGTTTTTATCCTCACTAGCAGACAGGTCTAACTCCGCAGAGTTAGTACCACCAGCCTACTTAGTTTTCTTTATTTGAGATCATCGGACTGTAGGTTGGCGAAGCGGGCAAGAGGCCTTTAGGTGATCAAGGCTCCTGCAGCTAAAGCAATATCGTGTATCCCGGTCTTGACTACTGGTAGGCAATACCTTGTTAGCTACCTTGCCCGTCATTGGCGTATCACCTTCATAATCCTTGGTTACCCTTGGAGCTGGGGCACCATGATCTTGCTTCCGGCTAGCAGTAGGTTCCCTTTTCCCTGGCTTCCCGAGTTTCTCTAGCTTCCAAGCTATATCCTGTACTCGAGCTAGCCAACCTGCATAGTCTTGTGGTAGGTCTACTGTAACTAAGCTATGCTGCAACTGTGAGTTCAGTGTACCTTCCAAGAAGGTGATCTTGGCTTGGTCAGCCCACTGGGAACCTCCTGTATCTGTCATCACCTGCTCAAACTTAGGCAGGAAGCTTGCAAGAGAGGTATTCTCGCCTTGTTGGAGGGTTTGTAAGGATGCTGCTGCGTGCGCCTGCAAATTGGCATCCTTATATGTACGATCCAAATAACCCATAAAGTCTGTAGGATTATAATAACCTCCAGGTCCTCCAGCAGCATAGAAAGTGGCCACTATCTTCTGGGGTCCTGTTGCTAAACATGAGTTGACTAAGTACCAGAGCTCTCTATTTAATGTATAGAGGTAGGCATCTAGCTCTAATTTGTCTCTCATTTGCTATGACTATGTTGGGTACTCACGATGGTCACCAGAAAACTTCGGTGGGTTTGGAAGCGGCTTCCGCTTTAAGGGCTGTCGAGGGATATCGGTGTCCAGCCTAATTAAACCCAATAATTCCGCCTTGACTAGGGCCCTCGGGCTCTCCTCAGGGCATTCCTGTGGCGGCATCGATCTCTCTGCTGTACTACCCTGTTGGGCTCTCAACTGCACAATCTGCTCCTGGATTGGGGCCAGAGCCACACTCAATCCCTGCTGTATGAGCTGCGCTAGCCACTGTTGGGTCGCCTCATCCGGCGCCGAGCTGCTAGATCCTTGATCCGCCATTGTGCCTGCGAATGTCTTGACCGATAGTTCGCGTAGAAGTTGGTTGAGCTTTAGATATGTGAAGGGCTAGTCCTGGGTTTGTTCAACCTGAAGGGTGCTCTGTATTAGTCTATCTAAAGCTAGAGAGGAAAGAAGGAAAGAGAGCCAGAAGGGCTGCCCTTCTGGCTTTATATCTAGGCTTCCATAACCTTGATGGGCTCTAGTTACCCTGGTAGCTAGAGAAGGGTTTCACTCTCCGTCAACCTTAATGGATACGGCACAGCCGTATCCCCACTTCAGGCTTCAGCCTGTGACAAGTAGGTCTACTTAATTCTGCTATCTCCTACCGCCTGGTCTCCTATAGGGTCGGACATGGGTTATAATAGTAACCCTGGTGATTTTATCTTAATAACTTCCTCTATTAGACTTTCTTCTTTACCCTTATTAAGAAGGTTTAAAAGTACTAAAGTTAAGATTATTATAATTACCTGGATTAAGACTATAACTTGATCTCTTTTACAGTTCCAGACTCTAATATATAATAACGAAATAGAGGAAGATAATAAGACTTAAAGATCAACTATTGATTATAGAGGATTTAGCTATAACTGGGCTCCTAATTACTATTCTAATAATAAAGGCAAAGGTGGTTTAATTAAGATTATAGGCTATAAAATTAATATGCTAAAATTATGGCAATATTACTAGTAAGTAATTTAATATAATTATTATACTATATTCTCTTATTAAAAATAGCTAAAAGTAATAATATAAATAATTTAGAACTATAACTTTATTTTAGTATATTTATTTTATTTATTTATTTTTAATTATCTATTTTATAATATAATTATAATAGGTAACTTAAATATGCATACGACGCGGATACGGGTATTGTCGCCCCCTCTCCAAAGGAGAGGGGGGAGCCTAAGCTCCCAGCGTAGCGTGTGCTTAGTCAACCCCCTTGGTAAACCCTACGGTTTACTTTGTTGGATACCGCAGACCAAACTACCCTGTAGTAAGGTTTGGACTCGACCGTTACAGTATGAATTACGGCGATTCATCAAATGGGCCGAGGACGAATTGAAAAGACTATATGAAACAAGAAGTGATATAATCATGGAAATGCACGTACGCCTCCGTGGATCTATTAAAGGCTCGCTTTTCTCGTCCTGTTTCCTTGATCTCTGCATTGGTCCTGTTATATGCGATGGCTCGATTTTGTTCCTTAACCACTAGTATGCAAGCATTCCACTTCGGATGCAAGCTTAATCCAGTGCCTTGAATAAAAAGACCTTACTCTCTTGGTTCTCTTTTATCTCTATAACATTCGACCAAATGAATAATTGACACCAGGTGGAACTCTTTTATTTCATTACAACGCAATGGGAATCAAGGTGTAAGACTACGTACCTTCTATTTCATCAATTATGTGGCGACTGGACCAAATTCCAAGTCATTAATCCCAACACTGGGGATTAATGGCGCTGATGGTAGTCGCTAATAAGTATTGGGGCCTCACGTGTATAGGCCATCGCAGAAGGAACGAACTTTATGACCAATGGAGCCACATCGCCACCCCAGACTTCCACTGTCACTCAAATCCTGAGCCTTCATCTCCTTGTATCTCACTACTTATTCACCAACAATCACTCACCAACCATTTCAAAATACCTAGATTGAACCAAGTTCTGTATGATTGTGTTATGTAGAGATATGTTACCGCCTGAAGCCGATCATTATCCGTTACCATAACAAGGCCACCAACAACGGCCTGAGCAACTCTTCCATCACTGCTGGGAACACATACCTGAAGGCTATTGCTGAAGGAGCCGCCAGCACCATCCTGATTTTCCATACCCCCTCCACGGCATTAAAATCAATAGCGCTCATGCACTATAGCCTCCATTCTTTCCGAGTTCATAGTCTTGGAATCAAGATCAATGACAACAAAATCGTTCTGCTCGTTTGGCCAAATCCACAGATACCATATCAACCGACCTCCAGAAAATATCCGCAACCCAAACGACTAGAGGAATATAGATAATAGTACCAAGAAGCCATGCACCTTCAAACCTAACCCAAGTATCCTTGCCAATTATAGCCCACATGAAGTCTAAAATGCGAATACCAACCACATGATTCATTATGTTGTGAGTTATATATAACGCAAAAGAAATTTGACCGAGATAGCGGGCTGGTTTTGTTTCAAAGATGGCTTGGCAGCGGGGCATAAAGCTAATGGGAACCATTGTCATGACAGCCCCGATTGATAGCCTGGTTCGATATCGGAGCCACCCATCTTCTATTCCCATGTCTGGTACCAAGTGATAAAATGGCGAGCTTCCGCGTTCGGGGTACGATAATATATAAAGGCCCAATATCAGCATAATGATCTTGACTCCATTTGAAAGCAGCTGAATAATGCTCTCGTGTCCTCGATACCACGCACGCACAGGTTGGGACATTTCCATGCCTAAATACGTGTTATCGATTTCCATAGGCTCCATCCTAGGCATACTTGAATCTGTGCTGACTTCCGCGAAATTATCTAGAGCTGTGCCGTTGATTTGCGCATTCTCCGTAGCAGGAATCGGCTCGTAGGCTAACATATTGCTCTCCGCAAGGAGAATCCCGAACATAAATAAGGACATATCCCATTTTCCCTTTTGAATAAAGAAGATGAATAAAACGCCTGTGGTAGCCATCCTTACCAGAGTTGTTGATCTTGCAAGACCCAGAAGAGTCACGAACAAAACCAGAGACCCTCGAAACTCTATTGGAATGGTCCATAGGTTTGAATTGAATGGCCAAGACAAGTCCTCACCCCAAAATGGATCAATCATTTTTGAAAACTGGGGTAAAAGAAGGTTTGTGTCGAAGGAATCATGGGATTCGTATTTGAAGAGATTTAGTCCTCGGCATAGATAGTAAAGGAACACTGAAACAAAGCTGGGATAGTAGAGACGAATCGCTCGGCGAAATACTGAGGATGATAACCTCCGGAATAGTTGGCTGTAATTCCTCTGATGTATTAATTTTAGGTGGGAGAGTGACAAAGCGTAACCAGAAACAATGAAAAAGACTGAGACCATTCCGGGACCGCAAAAGAGGAGACGTATTATGGGGAGTTGGAAGATGCTGGTGTGGTTCTCTTCGGAATTGTATGCATACAGTATACCTCCATGGTGGGGCAGAGTATGGTGAAAGAGAAAGACGACGAAGGAGGCGATTCCGCGCATCCCATCCAACCAATCTGTTCTCAAGCCGTTTCTGGTAACAGAATATGATCTGGATCGCTTGTTTGGGCTGAGAAAGCTGAAATTCAGGATTCGGAATATATCCATTGCCATTGATTCCCAAGCTGTGCCCAGGGAATAAGGAAGTGAATGAGTGGAAATGTTGTGTCTGGGAGCAATGTATTTCGTGTTCTAGGTAGAGTTTGTATTGTGATTAGTGTCCTGTTAGGGAAGCTGAAAATAAGCTGATCCAGCCACAGTGCTCACCAATGGTTACCAATTTGCAATTCTTATTAAGGGAGAATACAGAGTCAAAAAACACGAAATTTGAACAAAGAATTTTGCAACATATAATTGTGGGTGTCGAGATTAGTATTAAGACCTAACCCTTGCATTTTCCGATGTTTATGTGTCAGTGGAAAGTCGCCTCCGACCCAGTAATGTTTCTCATTATATTATTCATTTGATGATGATGTCATTAGTCTCATTAATGGAATGAGTGGCATTTTTTAACTAAGGGGCCAAGTGTCACTGGTTATTGGGTCTAGTGACCATCTAGGTTAACCAATCAAAAGCATAGCGGCACATGCTAAGATCGTGCTAAGATCGACTCATCGATGGGCAATATCGAATGATTAATTTGCCTAGTAACCATTTTATTTGCTTTTTCCAACTGGTTGCCTTGAAATCAATACTTGGGCACAAGAAAAAACTGACCTAAGGAATGGAAATAAACCCTTCCTTTCCCACAAGCCGGCTCTTATTGCAAGCGAAGCTGAGTCGCGGTTATACCGTAAAAACTCGTCAAATCGGACAATGGAGTGGAGCAGCTTGTTGCTTTTTCTCCTGCATTTTGGCTGCTAATCATAGCTTTGATTGGTTTTTTGTATATTTATGGGGACATTTTGGTCTCCACTGCATAGTCCGATTTGGCGAGTTTTTACGGTATTGCCTACGTCAAGTAAAGTGGGGCTGACTAAGACGCAGTAGCCCGGCAACCGAACGACCCAGCAACCCCGCAGCCTAGCAACCAAGTCCAAGCAGTCAAGTATAACATAGAAAAGTACCAAGTTTTTTTTCAATTTTTTTTTTCAAATGCAATGGTAAAATTACTCTAGATTTAGAGAAAAAAAGCGGATTGTCATACGTGATATTATCCTGGACCCATTTTATGGTAGTGGCTTGGTCACATTGTCCAGTCTAACCACTCTGAACGGGGCAGCAATGGGTATGTGCAGGCAATCTTGGACTGCGGGTATCATATTCCTGTAGGCCCTATCACTGTGGCCAACCAGGATGGTAATTAGGGGCGAATGGCTGCCAGTTTGGTGCAATCCCGTGTGTCGTGCCAGTACCGGAGCCTTGTGTACTTGAGTACTCGAGCTAGAAAAACCTCTTGTTCCCGCGAAGAACCCTCGAATATCGCCACTCCCCAGCTTGAAGATAACCAATGATTCCTATTTCTAATGCAAGAAATGAAAAAGGCCTTTACAGAGTTGAGAGAGGAAATTGATCCAGTCTTACTCAACATCCCTCTTCTCTACAGCAAGGTAAATGAGCCCAAAAAGAATTACATGGCAGGAAGCGCAAATATCAGAATTGCCGACACTCCATTGGAATGAGTATCACCAAAACCGACTCTGGTATCGTCATCATCGCCCACTATTATCAGTAGGAGACGTCCCCAACGCAAGTCTGTTAACGAAACGTTTGCCTTTGGAATACAAGGATGATGAGTTGGACCAGTTGCACTAGCTATAAGAGTGTGATAGGACATTAACTTCTGATGGATTTGGTGAGTTGGATCCCAATCTGTGTGAAACTATGAGGTTAGTAGATGATAAAGTTTTATCCCTCTCATTCCTACACCATGATTCAATGCCTCCAACCCTGGTAGGTTAGTCAAAACTGGACAAGAATACCTCTGCCATCTGATGACTTTTGACTTCCAGCCCTGGATTGATGTATTGGTGGAGGCCAGCACATCGATCAAAAATACTTGCTAAATGCCTTCGCGACGAAAAGAACAAGCCGTAGGTTTGACTTGGTGATCCAGGAACCAGGGCACAAAGGTAGCATATAATTAGAGTTATAGAAGAAGGTTGGTTGGGAAAATCTTATCAACCCAAAGAACAGATATTTTAACCATTATTCCGGAACAAACCTTGCGCTTGCGAATCGGAGACAAAGTCAGCCCTTCAGCACGCTGACCCAGGGGGCACAGGCTAGGCTAGATAGGAATAGCTTCAGCCGCCCAAAAAAGCCAAAAGTAGTGAGCTAGCTGCGTTAGCAAAATGAGTCACGTTATACCTATACTTTTGCAATTTCTTTTGCCATTACATTAATGGATTCACATTCTTGGATCTTCTAGGCCGAAATAATCCATTTTACGGACATGAATAATAAAGCGAGCGCCCTCAGAGATTGTGAAGCAAATTCAATCATGTTCCGTTAAAATATTTACTAGACTACAGAACCATTTCTGTTTGAGACGAGCGACTTTCCGTCCTCATGTGTGCGTATGCAATGGACTGGGAGCCGCGATCTCCTACTTCTCTACCGCAGCGATAGCAATATTGCCCCTCTCTGTTTTCGATCCAGAATTATTGCAAGTGTTTTGCAGGCGGGTGGACTTGTTGGTTTTATTGGCTGAGAAGAGATTTTTACTTGATCCACCAGGAATAAACATGTACTCGACCTGAAGAGATTATTAGCAAGTATATTGCATTATAGGGTGCATTATAGGGAGCATTAAATACCTCTGCAAGTGTCATATTTTTTATCTCAGGATAGCAAAAATACACTAATGGAACAAACGCAAGGTTTGTGCACATGAAAGTGAGATATGCCTTCCACTGGAGTCGCTCAATGATTGTGGGGGTGATCATCACGACAACGAAGTTCCAGAGCCAGTTGGATGAAATTCCAATTGCTGTTCCTTTGCTCCGTGTGTGCAAGGGCAATAATTCGGGGACATAAATCCATGGTACGCATGCGATTGTCGACCCAAAGATAATCATGTAGAGAAAAAAAAAAGGCCACGCTTGCCGATGTAGTGGCATGTGCAAGGCTTTCTTGTGATGTTTTGTTTTGTTGGAAGCTCAATAAAATGGCCACAAGAAGCATGCAGATACCGAGGCCGAAGGAACCATAGAGCGTTGGTTTGCGCCTACCGATGCGATCTATGAGGAAGGTAGGAACCAAGCGCCGACAACGAACATGCAGTTGACTGCTTCTGTAAGGACAATAAACATGTTGCGTGACAAGTCAACATTGAAATGAAGAGCAGATGGTAAGAAATAACTAGTGTACCGTAAGCGCTGTTCACAGAGCGAGTCATCTGTGGACTTACACGATGAGGTTGATGCCGTAGAGTTGATTCATGAATTGCATACCCCATGCAAGGAGTATTTGTCGGGCAGTTTGAATGTTGTCAGGCTTTAGCAACCGTGACCACTTGTACTCCCCATGGAGTTTTTCGAGCTCAATGGCAGCCACTATGCCAGCCTGTTGTGTTACGACGAGGGTATTGTCTTCTTCCACGTCCCACGCGTCAAATGGCACCTCAAGGGCTTCGCTTTGCTTGTCATGATAGAGAAGCCACCATGGGCTTTCGGGAAGTCCAAAAACCAGGACAATAACCACCTATTGCACAAGGTTTAGTCAGCCTGCGCAGAGACTAGGGTGGGCAATGGCCCTACCAGTGCAAATATAATTTGGCATGCGATTGGGATCCTCCAAGCCACAGGTCCAGCGAGGAAGGACATGCCGTAATCGAAAAAGTACGCCAGAACGATACCAACAACTATACATAAGACCTCGGAGGATATGAGCTTTCCGCGTTTCTCGGCATCGCAAAGCTGGCTTTGATATACGGGGACTAAGAAAAGGCGAGTTAGCCAACCAAACCGTACTTTATCATGAGTATACAGATGTCTACAAGACGCACATGTTGAAGTCTAGATACCAGTACCAATTCCCGTGATATACCGCGCGATAAGCAGTTGGGAAACCGAATACGAGGTGGTCTGTAACACAGCACCAACGAGATTGAAAGCTATAAGACCAGATCCATGTGCTTAAGAGAATTGAATCAAGACTCACAATTCACACCATGGCAAACCACATAGATAAACGATGGTCAAGTTTCTCTCCAATAAAAAGACTGACAACACAACCGGACAAGGCACCAAGATTGTAGATCGAGACAATAATGCGTTCGAGGCCAGTGTCAGAGTGGTCAAATGTGCTTTTTCAATCCTCGTTGCCCACGATGCCAGCGAAAACACCTTGATCATATCCAAAGAGGGTAAAAGCCATGAAGCAGGCAAAGGAAATAGCCCAACAAAGGCTACGGCCACGGCCAAACCAGGAGTACTGGTGGTACAGCATGAGAGCAGAACCAGGAACCAAATCAATGGGAAGTAAGAGGAGATGCAGAGAAATGTGGATTCTAGAGTGTTGAATCCAGGCAGGCGCATTGGAGATTCTTATAGTTATCCAAAATTGTTCTATGCGATTCGTGAGGCAGGCCTAGGCCGCCCTAACACGAAGGGATTTGACCCGTGGCTGACCCCAGACCCCAGATCCCAGACCCCAGACTTCAGAGTCATGACCCCGGATTGCAGTGCTACGCAGTGGCCAGGGAAAATTGCGGTCGGTTTAAACTTTGAGGGTCAATTTTTCGAGTTCAGGCAATCGATTCCGGGACCCATTTTCACTTGGATTGGCAATACCTCTCCGGGCTATCGGGCTTTGGACCAGAGTGATACGCATCTAGTGTGTTGGCGGGCTCAGCCCCTTTAGTCGAAAGTGGTCTAGCTTTCTGATCAGGGCTTCTTCATCAAGATAAAAGCCTTTTCTTACAGATAGAAAGGGGGACAAGCAATTCTTTCCTTCTTGACCGGCTGGTCCTTTGTTGAGGTAATCATACATTTTGAACCCAAGAATTTTGAGAATTTTTTGAAGTATTTTATGTATGAGTTATTGACCAAGACCAGAAGGGCAGGTACTGATCAGCACCTTCCCTATCTATTGGCGCCTTTTACTTATGAGGCCTACCGATATTGGCAGAAATTAAGGTTCGCTACCCTAAACATCCTTGGGTAAGTAAGTCGGGCTCTTGGTGTGGTTTTGTCCACTTTCCCCTCTTGCGATCAAACTAGAATGTCTCGCATTGGTCCCGACTGCATCGGCTTAGGTTTTTGATAAGTTGGACCAAGATGTACCAATTAGCTGCCTTCGTAGCCTTCATAACGATGGTTCGGGCGGATCCTTTTCGCAATCTTTTTGGACAACTCAGGGTTAGTGGCAAGTGTAGTCCAGGTCAAAACAACTAAAATACATCATGATCGGTATCATCCGCCCAAGCACTCCAAAGCAATCTTACGCAGCTTATCCGCCTTTTGCATTTTTGATGGAATTCTGACCCGCAGCGATCGCAGGCACACCTTGCAGCCAGAGGGAGGAGGAGTGCCCCTTGAAAATAACGACTACCTTTCTGTCGACCAGTCCGTAAGCAGGGCTAGTTGGAGTTAGGGTCGATACCATCCTTGGCAAAAAACAGCCTGACCACTGCCTCGTGCCCCCCTTTCTGCCGCTTGCAACAACGTTGTGCGACCGTCAGTGTCCTTGAAATCAGAGTCAACGCCTTGGGCTAGCGTTTCGTCGGCTGTGCTACAGATGGTGAGGGGTTAGATTATTTGTGCACTCCATTTGCCTGCCGGTTCAAACATAAGCTAATGAGACTATTGATCGCCCCACTTACTGTTCTTGGAAATTGGAGACATGGGACATACATGTGGCTGGCTGACTCTGATACATAAACGAAGAGATTCAGCTAGCCACATGTTGAGACATTAACCTTATAACTAGTAACCATGATATATATACCCAGCAGTACTTCAATCCTCAGCAAGACTTACCACGCGTATCCATACTTGGTTACCTCCAAAACACACCCGCAGAAGCCAGCTTTCCTCCAGTCATTGAAGATACCGACCATGGCACTATCAATTGCAAAATTGAGTCAGGATCTAACCGACATCATGAACCGAGGAGAGGATCGGACAAACGCCATTTGGAATAGCATCTTAAATGATATGTTCCCAGCACCGGATTATCTGATTTCACCCGAGTATAAATTTACCCTCGAGGAAGAACATTCCATTGCGGACAGGTCCCGCGGACGCGCAGACCTGGCAGTGGTTGAAGTGAGCACTCAACAAGTTGTACTGGCCTACGAGGGTAAGAAAA
The DNA here is from genome assembly GCA_013406985.1 of Calonectria crousiana. Taxonomy (NCBI): domain Eukaryota; kingdom Fungi; phylum Ascomycota; class Sordariomycetes; order Hypocreales; family Nectriaceae; genus Calonectria; species Calonectria crousiana. The sequence goes on along the minus strand of VTGD01000180.1, from coordinate 49,450 downwards.
AGGGCGGCGGGATCTCCACCTTTAAGAAGGCTTTGGATCAGGCAATTAATTGCCTAACTGCTAAGAATAACCCGAAGGGCATCGCTATTGCGGCACTAGGTAATAGATTCAAGGTGACGAACGTCAAACAGACATCTATAGGTAATTTTGAGACGGACATGGCGCCTGATGACTCCATGGATATCCAATACAACCTCACGGAGATTGCGGCTTTCTTGAAAGAAGTCGCTCGTACGTAACCTAGGACTCGCTTACTTTCAGTTATAGCTAATGGCTTAAACAGATAAACCCTATGATCAATCGGGATTGTAATGACTGGGTCATGTAACAGTTGGGTTTATTGTTGTCTCAGGCTTTTACTTCTGATGGCCATATTCAAATGAAATGGAGGATTGAATTCGTCAATCACGCAGCAGTCTGGATGTCCCTTGCCTGAAAATTTTATTGGTGCTTCTAAATCTAAGTGCAACGAAATGCTAGTTTTATACCAAGATCGACCTTGCATGCTATAATGATGCGTCTTAAAGAAGTCTAATGTATCCAAATCCAAACCCTCTCCACATCAAGTTTCTACTGCATCCATAGGACCAAAGCAAATACCATGTAATCTCATAAAATCTGGCTATAGAGTGGAGAGAAAAATAATCTCATAAAGATATAGAGAACCAATAAAACCACTATCAAAAGCCAAATTTCAAAACAAGCAAAAAGCTACTGTACTCCATGGTCGGATTTTGAGAGATTATACTGTAAGGCTGCACCGTTGTCAACCGATGCCCCCTCAACCAACCCTCACTTAAATTTCACATACAAAATGATAATTCAATGCTTAGATAATCGACAAATTTTGGTGGTGAAAGTCATGGGGGTCGGCTGAGGGGGGTCGGTTGAGGGGGTCTGTTAACAAGGGTGCAGTCTTAACTGGTTTCCGTCCTCCAAACTAGTGGACCAGGCTAGCGGCGTCACAAAGGTCATTTGATCTCCGTGATGTGGGGCTACCCACCAGCGGTGGCAAGCTGAATACAGCTCTGCACAGCCAGCCACACGCACAAAGGTTGATACTTCCTGTAAGGGTTGGTTTGGGTAAGCATATAAGCCTTGGAATTACCTTCCTACCCGTGTTTTAGCATCGTTTTATCCATGCCTTGATCATTATCACAGCCTTCAAATCTCATTCAGCCTCTGGCCTAATTCTACACCCAAATCCCTATCCACCATGGAGAACACACATGAGCCAGTATCTGATGTCAAGGCAGTATTATCAATCACTCGGATTTCTAATTTCAGCCATCTTATGGAAAAAGAGGATATGACAAATGCTGTGTGGAACCGCATTTTCCATGATGTTTTCAAGGCACCTGATTATATTATTTCGCCTGAATTCTACTTTGGAAACCGAAGAGCAGACTTGGCTGTTCTTAAAGCTCGATCCGGCGACGTTGTGCTCGTTTATGAAGGAAAGGGGATAGGTGGAGATACGTTTAAAATGGCAGATGCATGTAGCCAAGCTGTTGATTGCTTCATCTCAAATGGGGCACCGAATGGGTTCGCTATTGCTGCATTGGGCGATAAGCTTGATATAGTGGATATCACAAAGCATCAAGCTGCACATTTAACGCCCTTTGCTGACACGGGAAAGTTCCCGATTGAAAAGAACCTAAAGAACATTGCGAGTTTCCTTACTAAGGTGGCAAGTATGTGTCATGGATCTCTCTTTTCTGAGCTTCTCTAGGCGGCCCACTAACAATATCTTAGGAGATTACAAGTAAATACATAACCAAATAAAGTGTTGTTGAGGCTAGTGGGAGGCAGACTAATGCGAGCATCCACAACTCCACTGTGAGCTGATATTACGACCTAGGCCTAAGAGAGGCAGGCATATAAGGCCCTGATAGTTCTTAGTAGCTGTCATTAGCACGGGTAATCACAAGCATTATGATTATTAACTTATATTTTGGCCTAATAGGTTAAGGGACGTAATAGGAAGTACGGATCCTTACAACATTATTCCTTCAATCGAACCGTTGTTCCAATGCTAGATTTTAGAATCAAATGTACCAATCTATCCCTTTAGGCCGACATTTATTTACTCCCAGAGTCCCAGGGACTAACATTCATGATTGTACCATCCGTTTCGGCATCGATAGTTACCTTTAAATATCTTCCCGTTATAGTTACACCCACTTTCCACCTACATGGAAGCTCAAGACTGCCCCATGGTGAGCATTGTAGTTCGACATCAGGGTTACCATAGCTGCCGCTAGTATCCGTAATTGTGTAATGACTAGCCACTTGGTGACCCTTGATGTCGTGATAGGTGGTATATTCCTGTGGCTGAGCCTTTGCTTTGCGACCGATGTGTATTGGGAGGTAGAAAGTATCCACAACTCTTCTCAAAGCATCAACTGGGCCAATAATCTCATCAGGCTGTAGAGGAGACAAATATGGATGAAAGTTGAGTCTTTTTTGGAAAGAGATAATTGACCTATTGGGAAGAATTTGCAGTTTTATTTTATTTTAGTGCTGCTCAAAATATAGAAGCTAACTATTAGTTGTTAACTCACATTGACATCGAACTCGCGGTAGAGAACCTCTTGGCCATTCACAGTACTCAAGAAATGCAGGTGGATAATGCCATTGTCGGTAAAAGAGCAATCCCGCATGAGACGTGGGATTCCGGCACCATTGCGGGAGACAAAACTGGCAGCGACTTCCTCGACCGAGAGATTCCGTTCACTTGGGCGTAGAGGGTATGGCCAATTGAAAGTATAGTTTGCGACGTGCCTGGGCATATCCCACGCCGTTGTGAAAACGTACGGTTGGAGGAACTGCATAAGGCCCGGAAGCATTGGAACGGGATTCCGATGAGGAACAATGGCGTTGATTTTGGGTACTAGACAAGCAAATGCTAAACCAAAAAGAACAAGGGACCGCATAGTGGGCAATGAGGAAGAGAACAAATTGGAGGAAAGAAATGTGAGAGCCAAACCAGAGTCAAGACCAGTGTCTAATATAGCATATATGTATCAAAATTTATAAATCTTTATTGGAGATAGCTTTGAAAAGTTTTCTTCTTGCATTACCTTTAGGCTTTAGCAACCATTGTGGTTGCTGTACCATTGGGTTCAAAAGTATATATTCAGGAAGCCTGCTCCTTGGTTTCCAACCTTATTGAGCTCCTGTCCCTACCAGCGGAACGGCCTTTACAATAATCATCGCTTAGTATGAGGATCAATTGAAGATAAGAATCATTTTATTCCTAAGTCAGTATGCTCTTAGAGTCTACCCAAGTAATGATAACCTACAACGAAACGATTTAGTGTAGTGTCGTAGCCTTCCTGATGGTCTCCTGCAAGAAATCACCGATCATGGCGTTGGTCTTGGGCTCGCCACCTGGCAGAACTTGGGCGGCATAAATGCCTGCAACACCGATGTCCCGGTTGATAAACCAGGCAATATGTGATTTTCCACCCCAGAACAGAGTGTTGGCAGGTAGGTTTTTAGTGTCCTCGAGGGTAACGGCACCACCCAGACCAAAACTAACCTTCATCTTGCCGTCCTGACCCCTGGGATCCTCGCCAATCTTGTCGGAGTAGAGGAACTGCAAATTGGAGAGTCGGTCATTATTCCTGCAGTGAGCTATGTAGTATAGAAGAGTGAGCTTACAAAGTTCTTCTCGAGGCCGACGCCGTGGGCACTCTGGGCGTCAAACTGCGGGGTGAACATCTGTTCGATAGTCTCCAACTTGAGCAGGCGAGGACTGTCGCTGACGAGATCGGCAAGGACCTTGGATAGGTCAGGAACGGTTGATATAAGACCAAGACCACCGGCATCATCATCAGGCTTCTCGGGGTATAACAGCTGCTCCGGAGCAGGCTTCCACTTTCCATCCTCGGCTCGCGCAACCATTTGCAAAAGTCTCTCCTTTAGGCCGGGCTTCTCCTCCATATGAAAGGTAGAGTCACTCATGAGGAGCGGCTCGAAAATGTTCTCAGCCATGTACTGGCCGAGCGTCTTACCCCCGTTAAGCCGGGAAACAAGCAGGCCGGCCCAATCGATGCCGGCACCGTAGTGGAAGTTCTCGCCGGGCTCGAAGATCAAGGGCGTATTGTACGCACGCATGTGGTTCCCGCACGCCCACTGCGACGGAAGATCTTGGGTATCCTTGCGCCATTTCGTCACAGCCGGGCTCAGTCCATCATATGGCAGGCCGCTGGTATGGCTTAGCAGGCGGCGCAGCGTAATCTTGCCGGTGCGGGGGGTAGACTGCAGGGAGCCGTTCTCCGCAAGGGAGATGATGGGCTGCGCGGCGAGCCCAGGAAGATGAGTCGCAATGTCATCGTCGAGGCCAATCTGACCACGTTCGACGCACTGCAAGGCGCAAATGGTCGTGAGCAACTTCGTCACTGAGAAGCAGGACAGCGCCGCATCGAAGGGAACCTGTGCATCACTTGACAAGTTTTGCTTGCCGGCGATAACCTTGAAAAGAGTCTTTCCTGTGGAGTTCGAGTCTCAAAATCTGTGATTTGCTCAGAGGGTATTCTAAGCCTAGCACGTACCTGACTTATGCACCACTGTCGCGATGCCAGCAAAGATGTCGCCGGATCGGGCTGCGTTGTTAAGCCTCTCTGGGAAAGTAGCCATTGTCGCGGTATGTTGAGCGCTAAAATTGATCGAATATGTTGGTCTCGAATTACGGCTGGGCTTGCTTGCTTTTGTCGCAGTCGGCAAGTTGGCTTCAAAGGCGGTTTTAGTAACAGAATTCGTCTCTTCTTCGTGCGTGCAAGAAGGTCTAGTGGATGGAATTGACAAATCACATGCGAGCTACATTATGCTACACTCGATAAATACGGACACGGTAGTTCCGGGCAAGGGGCTGCACGATCGCCCACGCCCCTCTCATAGCTCCACAGAACAAACCGACGATCGTCTTCAATCAGCCGGTACCAGTTGAGTGTCGGCCTCGGAAGGGCAGTGTCCGAGAGTCCGGGGGATATACAGGCCATTTTCCCATAAAGCTTGGCGGATCAGATAGCAGTGCCCAGACGACCACTTCAAGTGGAGTATTAGACAATCATCACCCTTGTTAACTTCGGGAAACGGATACCGAACGTCGGCCGCCGAGTGGCGCTGGTCCAGGTTACGGTGCTAATTATCACAGGCTTGAAGGCATGTAGTTACACATCTCGGTGTTGTATTAGAGGGTGTGGGGTAGACAGGGGGTCCACCTTTCAACATTGCAAACCCTTGCGGCCTCTAGGTAGACCACAAAAATAGAGTTCTCTTAACGGGCGTTGAATATAACACAGCCTACACTACAGCAATCCGGCTGGGCTCGGATGTTCCTTTCGGGGTATAGACAATGCATTTAGGGAGCTGATAGAGATCTGAGTATCCTATGCCACTTTAGGTTTAAGTTAAGTAAGTGCTAGAGAACTACCATTGATAGCTGTCCCTGAAGGCGGCAGAAGTACATATTCCTAGTATGGACTATGTACGGAAAGGGTGGACCACTTTTTAGACGTTGGACCGTTGCTCAGTTTAGCTCGTAATTCCTATCGTTTTGGCACATCGCAACTTAAATAAGGTCTTGGAGTAAACCGTTCGATTGACCATCAACTTCTCATATTGTATGTCGTCTAAGTGAGACCGACATATGAGTCAATGCGTTGTACGAGTTAATTTATTAGAAGCTGCGCACAGTCATATCGTCCCCGCGAAATCCTCAACTTCGGTGCTCAGCAAGAACGATATGCAGTCGGCATCCTTGTCATTGTCGTGATAATTCAAGAAATCCTCAAAGTTACTTTCCACTTCCATATTGTCTAATGAACTCTGCCAAGGAATTTGAGTGCAACCCATGACCCGGACGCCCGTGGGAAAACCCATTGGTGCGGCTGAGAACTGGCTGCTCCAATCAGGATGCGTACCATCTGCTGCATCGATGCCGACTGATCTCTTGATCATCGGTTTCTGGTACTGTTTCTCCATAGCCACTCCGCCGTTGAACTTGGTGGATAGAAGTTCTGAACCCGATCCCTGCGACTTTGTGATGCTCTTGAAGCACAGAGTCACAAGGTCCTTACAGAACTCCTCGATCCGGCTCAACTGCGGAAAGTCGGCGGCTATAATGCTGAAGCCATTAGCTACGTCTCGTAGGAGGCGCAAATCCTCAAGATTTGCCGTTGTAATCGAATTACTAAATACCACAAAGAAAGACAAGAAGGGACACAGCATGGTGGTCCTGGAAGGTAACGATAAGCTATCACGGGCAGCGCGAAGCCATGAGAGGGGGATTAAACACACCATGTTAAAGAGGAGCGGAATGCCTTGGATCGCATGTAGTGAGTCCATGCTGTGTCCTGGAGTGCTCTAAGTGATTGTAATGCACGACGACTTCCGTCCAGAAAACTCCGTTGCATCCTTTGGGATAGATGGGAGGGAGGTATGAGGGTGTAGACGGAAATTTGAACGGAATAATACATGAAGTCTAGTCCCATTCGCTCTAGCGCAATGAAACTATCCGACACCACATCACCGAAAGTGAACATCTGCAAATGAATAATTACTTAGTCACAAGTGCTACGCGAGACTTTGGGGAAGGGGGGTATAACAATTATGGCGTACCTGATTGATCTTGTCTTTCGTTGAGCTGATTCTGTCTAGGATTTGCTCGAGGCGGGCAATCTTCTGCATCAGGTCTTCCTCGTTGTGGTACCTTCTGTGCTCATCATTAATGTCGTTCAAGGCCTGGCATAGCTCAAGTATAACAGCGTATATTACTTGAGCTGGATTATGCAGAGATGATGGTAACAAGATTGACGCGTCGAACTCGGTATCGGGAAACGAGCAAGGGCGACCCATGGTTATAGACAACGCCTTGTCGAAGGTGTAACAGTAAAATAGGCAGTTTCGCACTTCGGCTGCTTCTGCGGATCTAAGGTTTGTGTTGACTTGGTCTAACAGGTAATCTCCTCCGAGAGCTGTGCATACCCGGCAGGCTGCCGAATTTAGAGTCCAGCACTTCTCGACCTGTCCGAGCTCTAGAAAGAGCATAGTCTGTGACGCCTGTTAGGAATTTATCGTGATTTTGTAAGTAGAGCAGGAGGTGAATTACTCCTGAGATCAGCGACTGAAGAAGAGTAATAGACGGTGGCATCAAAATGCTAAGCCTCTCCAGCACGGAGAGGGTATTCTCAATATACCTTTCTCGTGAGCCGCCTAGGTATCGCGTGAGCCTAGTTGCTTGGTCGTCTATCTCTAGTGCGGTTAGCACCAGATAGGCGAAAAAGTTAATGCAAACTAGGTGTTGTAGCCGCGTTTGTCCATGAACCAGATTCTCAACTAAACCAATACTCATTTGTTTAATAGTTGCTTTGTCTAGATACGCAACAAGATTCAGGTGGATCTGGCAAATAATACTCCCGGAACCGAGCTCTGTGATGCGTTTTTGTTAGTCGGCAACGCATTTTGATTCAGATTTTCCATGACAATCATTGTCATTCACCGCATTTGGTTAGGGGTCACAATTACCATTCAGGGCAAGGCGGATAAAATCAGGCGAGGGGTATAAAACTTCGGAATAGATGTCCGAGATTTTCCCGATCGCGTCTTCGAAGACATTATCGTGCAGGGCGGAGGTCTCGACTCTCTGGGCCAAGGCCAGCCCGGACCTTAACAGTGAACTCCGCGTCGAAGTTATATCCGGTCCGGAGTTCTCGAGCTCTCGTTTGAAATACCTTTGAGCCTGTTTCGGGATGTGCGCTTTCCAACTCGGCGGGGATTCGGCGTGGCGAGAGCTTCGAGGGGGAGACAGCATTGTGGGCTGCGTCACAACGGGTCCGGGTTGAGCGATTTCGACATCAAAATTCCTTCTGCCGGATGTTTCGACCCAGCCTTCTAGAGTGTCAATTGCCGAGCCAGTCGCCAGCAATGGAGACTCGCATTCGCTTGCAGCCTCTGTCGACACTAATGGTGAAGCAATCTCGACTGGCTCAGCTGGAGGTGCTGAGCGGTAGGTCGTGCCCTCGAAAAATGGTGGCGTAAGCGTGTCCGTCGTAGCTACCTGGATCTGGTCCTTAAGCGGATTTCTCGCTTCGTTCCTAAAGGCGTCTTCCAGCTGGGTCATTCGCTCCACCAAGGAGGCGAACCGCTCTTCGCTGATATCGAATTTTAGTTTGTATCCCAGCGGTATGGACAGGAGTGGTACTCGACGCACTTTACTTGGATCCTCTGGGCGAGGCGTGGGTTCCTCGGCCTGTCGCGTGTGCATTTCATTGCAGCATCACGACAAATGCGGCAAGGGTCCTTTCGGTCACATTTTTTCTGTGTTGATCACGTCAATCAGGGTCTGCAAGCCGAAGGGGGTCATCCTCTTGTCAGAGGATACGGGAAGAGGCAGCCGATGGGGAGTTAGTTCAATCTAACACTCGCACGCACCTTCTTCGCATAGCACCAGTCGCACTTTGGACTACCGCGTAAGCAACTTCATCACTACATCCGCTTCCGAGCCCTATTGTACGACTTACAGCTCGTGATGGTTGGGGTATCATATCTATCCCTCTTCGTTACCGAATGGCCAGTTTATGAACCTATTGGCAGCGCGTGTTGTGAGGTTCTTGGGAGATTGGGGGAGAGGAGCTTGACCATGCACCTTGGGGCACATGCATTTGTAATTGGAGCCCACTGGGGTTAGGCTAGTATAGGCTTCTCGCCGCGCGGGACACTGGCTTCACCTTGGATAGCACCAATGTTCCACTACCAGGGTCCCAGGACGCGGGGTGAGCAAGGATTAGGTCGCGTCTCTTTGGTGCCCGGGTTCGCCTTGAGGCTCCCACCAGCAAGCGAGTCGTCGCGGCCACTACTATCTGACCCACTATGTGACCAGGGTTTGACACATCAGGTCCATTTGGTTATCTTCGCGGCGCACTTGTCACCGAGGTGCACATGGCCATTCCATGCTTGCCTGCCCTTATCATCCGGCCCATCTTTGTACGTGGCACTAACCACGAGGCTAAACCAAGAACCTCTTTTCGGCGTTCGGAGCACACACGAAGACGGTGTGGCAGACAGAGCCGGCCTACGTTGACTCCAAAGAGGGAGTAATGTCAGCCGCCCGCCGACTTCTTTAACACAGGTCTCATACGGCCAAGGCACGAAACGGGCCATGTGGGCACTTTATGGACGTGAGCTACAGAGTTTGACCTGGGGTCAACGATACAACCAGAGACTTGGGAGCAAGGTCGAAGGACTACCACGTCCACTTGACTAGAAGTGCTTAGCTACACGAATATGCCAAAACCGACTGGGCTATATCGCTGGCGGATGTGGGATGTGGGAAGTGGGTTATGGAACGCTCAATACTTTGATCGGTGTAACCGGCCAACCCACCCTACTTAGGTAGGGGGTCCCTAATTCAACCCCTCCCCCGTGATAGTTCTATAGTTATAGAGGATCTATTAATTTGCAAAGTTAATAGCAATTTACAAAAAAACAGTATTTTAAGCTCCTAGCTAAATATACTAAGACCTAAGTTAAATTATATTAAGAGATAGCCTATTAAATTTATAAGTATATATATAAAAGCCAAATAATTACGTAAAAGAATATATAATAAAGCTATAGTATATAGCCTTTAGTTTATTTTCCATAGAAATTAATATTAATTTATAACTTACTATTAAGTTTGCAAATTAATGGACCCCTTGTAACTATAGAACTCTCACAAAGGAGGGGTCGCATTAGAGACGCCCTTAGGAGTCGGGGTGGAGATTCCTGGTCGCTGCCGGAAATCGAAAATCCGACACTAAACCCCCCCAACAATACCGGGGTGGCCCCGTGATTTAACGACTGCTAAGACAACCAGTCACCGCCACGGACGGCCGCTAGCTCGGTCTTCTGCCTAGCAGCTACGGAGCTGTGCTGCACATGCGCGAGAGGAGATCCTGAGCATGCGGGGAAATGATGTCCGGATCGCATGGCTTGTTAGTTCTAGCTCTGCCGCTCTATGACTACCCGGACCACCTCCCTGGTCGCAATCCCCGACAGGGGCTGAATCCCTAGCAGCTGATCATCTGACTCGCCGAACTCGCTATTAGCTACGGCGGTGGAACATGGTCAAGTTTGGCACGCCTGGCTTCGCCTCCTCCTTGGCCTTCGGCTCCATCTCCCCGAGATCGATATACTCCTCTCGCGCTCCGGCGCGATCTCCTTTGCGTACGCTAGCAACTGCCTCTAAGACAGAAGCGCCTCGTGTGGTTCTTGGTCTCTTCGAGGTGCGCCAGGATGGGCCACGGCCTGCGCAGCGATGGGAAGTCATCATTGAGACAGGTCGCTCGCCGCCATCGTACAGGTGGATAGTATTCCCCTTGAGGTACACTACGTGGCCCATCTTTGGTGACCAATCGAGATAAGCGTCGATCTAAATATACGTGAATGCGATGCCGTGGGCCTTGAACTTTTCCCCGAGGTATTCTTTGACCACAACCTTGTTTCTGTAGTTGGGTAGCACACCAGCAGAACAGCCTTTTACAAATTACTTTAAAATAGATAGAATTAGTTAATGTACTTTCGCAAGCCCCTTAACCTCTCCTTTGCTTCTTCTAAAACATGGTCTTCCTTACATACACTAAAACGCATCCAGTCCTCTATCAGATGATCATTGCCAGGAGTGTAAAATTCTGTAGGTGGTACCGCGGCCACACCCAACTCGTTAATCAAAAACCACGCCATTGTGAAATCTCTTGGGCGGTCCTTGATTTGGTCAGGCACCAAATAACCGTCCGGGATTTTCACCTTCTTGAGGTTCGCAAGGACAAAGTAGCCACCTTCAGGCACGGAATACGGAATGCCCAACTCGTCAAAAACCGCGCAGAAGCGATTTATTTTTCCCTTCATTTCGTCGACCGCAGCGTCCCAGAATCCCATTTCATCCGCTTGCTCGAACCCGATTGCTGTGGCTTCCTGCAACGGACTCACACTACTATAGCAGATGCGTGTATGAGCGGCGGCGACGTATTGAATCAGCTCCGCTGGGCCTATCAACCAGCCTACTCGCCAGCCGGTAGCGTAGAAGTTTTTTCCTGCCGATCCCACAGTCAATGTGATCTTTGCCAACTCTGGCGATAGTGCAGCGACTCGTGTGAACGGCACATAAGAGAGCCTGTCATATACCTCGTCTGACAGTATCAAGGTTTTGTGCTTGAGACATAGCTCGCCGATACGCACAAGTTCTTCGCGACTGAAAACTTTTCCAACCGGATTGTGAGGGGTATTGATGACGATCATTTTTGTCCGGTCATTGAATGCGCGCGTCAAGGCGTCGAAGTCGATGATCCAACTCGCCGCGGACGATGTTCTCTCCGCTCCGTCGGTAGGCGGGAGCATTGGGACATGGCTAACTTTCCCTCCAGACATCTCGATATTACTAATGTATTGGTCAAAGAAAGGCTCGAAGACGATGACTTCATCGCCGGGTTCAATGAAACCCATGAAGGCGCTTAGCATGCCTGCAGAAATCTCAATGTTAGTCATATAATCGCCGAGTTCTTTGTAACTGACGTGAACTGCCGACAAGGTGCTTCCCCATGATGATATGCGCTGCTCGCTTGCCTCGGTTTCTTTGCCGTGGCATTCATATGACTCATTAGCTGCACACACCTTCGTTTGCTCCTGTCGTAATCGTTACTTCCATCTCAGGGTCCAATATTCGCCCAAAGAATGGACTGTATGCCTCGGCGATTGCCTTCTTCAATCTCGGCCTTCCCTTGGTAGGAGCATACTGATTGCAGTCGACCCGATCCAGGGCACTCTTCGCAGCGTCCAGTACAAATTTTGGAGGATTATATCCACTGCATGGCGTCAGTTTCGGGCGAAGTGCGATCTTTCATCTTCCACTCACAAAAAGCCTTGCCCCATATTTACGACAGGTTGCACTGGACCTGCGGCAGCGGCGTCGTTGATAATGCTCCATACATCCTGTCTCTGGCGCGCAACACGCGAGGCGGGACGGTATTTGTTAGACATTGGAAATGTAGTATAATTCGCCTTGCCGTGTGGCCGCTGGCTATTGTTGAAAATGGAAAGAATTGGCCCAATCGAAGTCTCCCTGCCTATAGACTGGAATGGTCTTAGCGCTGATGTGCTGCGGTGTGCAAGAGGCTTCCAGGCCATTTTTAACTATGATGCGACAAAGCTAAAGCTCCGGTGATCCACTGCAATTATAGCGGCATGAGAGAGGTGTCAGGCCACTAAGAAGATGTCGGTCGGCGCTCGCTGCTGTGCTGTAGCCCGCCAGCCCGCTCCGTTTTCAGGCCTCGCGGACACCGGACCGTAGAATCCGAGAAGAGACCTTTCACAACCTCGGAATTTGCCCACGAGTTCCCACATGGCTTTTTCAAGCCTTTTACCCGAGGTTCGGCAGCTAACACAAACGTCTAATGACCTACTACTACTTCAGTTCTTTTTCGAGAAACGTACTGAGCAACTCTTGACTCCCGTCGAGAGCGAAAGATGTGGAGGCGGTGGTTGTGGGTCCACATGCAGCTTCAATGTAAGGTATAAGGCACCACAGCAGCTCGAATATGCGGGCCAAACCCTCCGAGCACCGAGGATCGGACAATGATACGCTTTGTGCCGTATTTAGATGTACACGCTAGCAAACGCTGACCATGTTTGATGGAATGGGAACGACGAACATGAGTACTGTTACAAACCAACCATGCAGATCAGTCATACGTAGTGGAAACCCGTCTCAGCCATTCACTACGTTCCCCGCTTAGTATCATACAATTTTAACAGGATCTCGCCAAAGCGCCGGGTAAGACGGCATAGATTTACTCATCCTAACCTTTACCAATCTGATAACGATTATTTTACTTACGTTAGAACCGATTTGGCTAAACCTGGATGCTTTCTTCTATCGACTATACTCTTCATTTGACCTTGTAATCATCAGCCCATCTCCCCAAGAAGCGCCGCTTCATTCTCTCGTGAATGAGCCGGTCCTTAAAATCAACTAAGCTCGTGTTTAATTACTACTAAAAAGCGTAAATCTCTGAAGGTGGGCGAGTGCCAAGACTGAGTATGCCTTTGTTCCGCGCCTTGATTGCAGTACTAAAAGCTATGCAAGCAGGTATCGAAGAAGGGAGAAGTAGAGTCGTCCGTGGCGCGCGCGCTTTGTTGAAGGGGCGTTTATTCGGCCGCTTCCAAAGCACTACGATTAGTGGAAATGGCTTTAGAGAGAGTTAGCATGCTTCGTGTAGCTTCAACTAAACCCATTTTCCTGCATTTTATTTCTTCTCTATAGGATGAAGAAAGTGCTATAGAGATGCACTACAGTACACTGGGACAAACATTTATATATTAACGAGGGCCACCTCATTGCCATACCGATGATGTCCTTAGCCTATAGGGGCGAGGTGGCGAGGTAGCCCTTTATATATGAGTGGTCCTGGGTTAGGGCTTGGTTTGCGAAGAATTATGTGCCGATCAAACCTGGAGGGCTTTCTGATGGATGCAAGCGAAGAATATGATGGGAAATAGAGGTAGTCCCGGGATAGGCCGACCGACGGCTTCCGCGGAGGGAAAAAGTCCGCATCCTGTCGGCTCACCCGAAATCCGAGCAACGAGAAATTGCGGGTACTGCGCGTCGCCTGATCTTTTAGGTACCTGTCATTTCGGACGCCGAATGTCCCTTTTTACATAAATCAACTTTCCAATTAAGGCTGCACATCACCATCTAGTGAGCTAGAACTTCACATCGTCTTGGTCGTCACAAACTCTCTCTGCAGCAATGGTGCCCAAACAAGAGAACAGCCCGCTAAGTGTGATTGTTGTCGGCAATGGATTTGGAGGCATCACTGCAGCAATTGAATGCAAGCTGCGAGGCTTTGAAGTTGTGATGATTGAGAGATACGTTAATTCTAACCTTTATGGAGGTTTGTGCACCAATTCCCGGAAAATATAGACTGGGGCTCGTTGATTGACAGTATTCAGACATCATTGACTTCTTTGCAAACGGTGGCCGTATCATTCAAGCGTGGGACGGAGGCACTGTCGGGGATGAGCTCCGCTCGATTGGAATCACAAAAGCCGAGTGTTTGCAAATTCACAAATATGATGGCAAGGTCCTTTATAGGGACCCTTGGTTCCGAAGCCCGGCGGATGAGAAACTCCAGTTTGCGGGGCATCGTGGAGGCCTCCACCATGTCATAGAAAAATATGCTCGCCGTATTGGAGTCGAGTTCAAGCTTGGCCAGGCCGTCGTTGACTACAAGGAGACGGAGTCCAAAGCTGGTGTTGTCCTGAAAGACGGGGAAGAAGTTTGGGCAGATGTCATCATTGCAGCCGACGGCCCAAGATCCCTCGCGCGAGAAAAAGTCCTTCATCTTAAGGAAAAGCAGGAGAGTAGTGGATGGGCAGTCTATCGAAGCTTTTTCCAAGTCACGGACGCAATGCGAAACAATCCACTGCTTGCCGACTACACAGATCCGGAAAAGCATACTATCAAGGTTTGGATTGGAAACCGTCTCACCATGCTAGCTTATGGCTGGAACGAGGGGAAAGATGTTGCCTGGGTTTTGATGCATCCAGTAAGTATCCGCGCAGCGAATGCTTTTTTTGCCATTAGCTCACTCTTGTGTTCGTAGGACAAGAAAGACATTGAAGAGTCCTGGTCTTTTCCAGCCAGAAGGGAGGATGTTGCCCCCCTTCTCGACGACTTCTCCCCCGAATGCCGGGCATTCCTTGAGAACACCCCTCCCAATAAGATGATTGACTATAAGCTGGTTTACCGAGATGCCATCAAGACTTGGAGAAGCGAAGGTGGTCGTATAATTCTTATAGGCGATGCGGCACATTGCCATCTTCCAAGTTCTGCACAGGGTGGCTCTCAAGCTATCGAGGATGCCGTAACGGTCGCCATCTGTCTCGAGAAATCAAATGGCAATGTGCCACTGGCAACCGAGGTCGCTCAGAGGATACGCTTCAACCGTGCCAATGCCCTTCACGCCAGCGGCAAACGAAACAATGACGAATGGAACGAGATTCCGTGGGACCTTTTTGAGAGCGATCCCAAGCTGCTGGCTAACCGTCGCGTGCAGTGGGTCTTGGACTTCGATGCAGTCAAGACCGCGTACGAACATTACGATAGTATCGCCAGTGATGTTGTCACCGACAAGAAGGGTACACTTGAAGAGCTTTCCCTGCCAGCAGGAAACGAGTAGTGGTTGGAAAAGCCCATCGCAATAGCTATCTTTTAGCGTGTTCGAAACCCCTACAATAGTGCTCAAATAAACATCGTATTTTTCTAGACATTGGTTCCTATCTTAGGCTTCAGCTGACTTCCATTGCCTTTTATGGCGTACCTGTCACGGTTTGGCCCGATTGGGCTAAAGCGGGGCTAGCACTTCGACCGTAGCAGCGATGCTGCGTCCTTAACCGTTGCGGCAAAAGGATACGTAATGACTAAGCTGGCAACTTAGTCATTTAGCCACGTATAAGACCCTAGGCACAGCCTAGGTCAAGGTCCCAGGCCTTCAGCCTGTAACAGTACCGCATAGCAAAATTCATTCTTGTTACGACCCATGTCATAACCAAAGCGGTCTAGGATGGCAGAATAACTCCTTACGTAAACAACCAGCTACCCTACAGTAGAGACATAGCCAATCAAGATAGGAGCGACGAGAGCGACAGGAGCAACAGGTGCAAATGGCATCGCACCCTGCGCACCAAAGCGCACCACGCGCTCCACGACAAGATTAGAAGTATATAGACGGATCAAGTCGCACCGTAAGGAACGGTCTTGATCAGCTTTCAATACAACTTGGTTACATCAATCACCGATTGATACATTACTAGACGTGATACCTCTTTGTGAATAAGCGACTTATTGCTTAGTACTACCATACGCGCTCTGATCTTTCTGCTAATATAAACCCTGCCTTCTGATTAGTTTATCCCTTGGGAAATCGGCCAGATCGTTACAATTCTACGCGATTTTTACACGAAAGTAGTAGTACTGCCTTTCGAAAGGCATGTTAAAGAACCTATTCATCCTGCTGTATGCAGTTAAGAAACCAATCTGGCTGGTAATTTCTGGTCTACAGTCTTCTTTTAAAACTTATAAAAAGCAAAAGATTCCTATATAAGAGCAGCACCTATTTACAGTATATTATACAAGTTATTTATAGGATTGTATATGTATGTTATACGGCCGAAATTGGCGTATTTGGATGAGCAGGCTAGTGGCTGCCGAAGGCTGCCGCCACAGGCCGCTACGAGCCGCTGTAAGTGATCCTTACAGGGGCAAATTTGACCTATAAAGGGCTGCTTTCAGCAGCCTTAGATAATTGAATAACAACACATATACACCTCATAAAAAACGATAACAATGTAGTTATAATAATATAATTTTATTAGTGAAAGGTAGTATTAAGATAGCTAATTATAACTAGTATAATAAAGATTTTGGTTTATAATTATTAAGGTTTATTTTGAAAATATAATATATTATAATTTATAGTTAAATATATTAATTAAAGGATTGATTTTTTATTTAGATTTTATATATAAAAGTGAATAATAGGTAGCTTTTATTAAAAAAATAAAAATAATTAAGAATATAACTTAATATGTTCTTTTAGTTAATTATATCTTTTTTTTATATTTAAAACCCGAAATATTTTAATATAATTTATAAAAGCTATCTTACTTATAAAAGTAAAAGTATAATAAATTTAAAAATTAATTTAAAAAAAAAGATTATAAAATATAACAATCTAGCCAATTTCCCAAGGAATAAACCAATCAAAGGATAGGGTTTATATTAGCAAAAAGATCAAAGCACATATAGTAGCACTAAGCAATAAGTTGCTTGTTCACGAAGAGGTGTTATGTCTGGTAATGTGTCAATCGGTGATTGATATAACCAAGTTATATTGAAAGCTGATCAAGACCGTTCCTTACGGTACGACTTGATCCGTCTATATACTTCTAACTACATCTTGGATCATAGCTGGATCAAGGCGTGCAGCTATGATCCTGTCGTGATCCTCTTATGGATTATCGCTGGATCATGTCATGCAGCGGTGATCCGGTATGATCCTTCCTGATTGGCTATTGGGGAACTGTAGGGTAAACGGCGTTGATTGGTTAGTGCGGTCTGCCCGTTATGACCGCCTTTATTCGTGCATGGGTCATAACATAAAAAGACATATGTAAAAATAAAAAAGAATATCAAGAAATATAAAAAAGAAAGTTACTATTATTAGCTAAATAAAATTATAATTAAAATATAATTTAGAAAAGTAAAAATATATAGATTTATAGGCTTTTTACTTCTAATACTAGCTAGCTCTAATAAAAGAAATCACAACTAGAATCTTAAAACTACAGGCCGATTAGCCTTCCACACCCCAGTTTCTAGCCCTTGCTAAGTTTTCTATGACCCTAGCCGATGGTAATGTTGCGAGCGACCCTATTGTTGTTAGCAGGGGTAAAAGCTCTTAGTAAAAGCAGACCCATATGCATGGGGTAACTAACCAAGCTTTCCCACTTCAGACTTACTAGGCTGATGCTTACAATGTTTGTCGCCTCCGAACCTCCGAACCTCCGAAGCGACCAAGACTCGGCCTCGGCCTCGGCTCACCGCCATGCGAAGACCGAGAAAGTCTATAAGGAGCAAGTAATGAAAAGGTCCTTCTATTACAGGACCTACTTTTGCGATTTACTACAATTTACTGCAAAAGCAAGCTGATAACGTAAAATTGATGCTAGAGAAAACATTCTCATATGGAACACATCCAACAATAGCCTCTTGGTGGGACTGGTGCTGGTTTTTCTTTATAGTGCCAGGTTTGTCACAGGGTCTAAGCAGTTGTCCGCCATCGAGAATGGCCTTGTTAATAGGAATATCGGTCATTTTTTTGCCGAAAGACTTGGCTTCACGGTACTAGTCCCAGACTATCGACTAGTGTCTTGCAGCGGACAGTTTCCATCCGGCGACAAGGACCTAGGCGTTGGTGATTGATTGGTTGCAGACCAATGCCACCGATCCTAATAAAGCCAAGTAAATTGAGCTCCTCCTCGGAAACTCTGCAGGTATAGGGTAGGGAAAGGGGGAGACTAGTAAAGGAGAGGATCAGGATAAAAGGAAGAAAAGAGAGGAGAAGAACCTGTTCTTTAAGTATATGAATAACAATAAGTTGACCCCTAATGTCGCACTGTTACACTTACAGCTAGCTCAGCCACAAAAGCCACTTAGGATTGCACAGACCACAACCCAGTAGATCAGATGACTTTAGCTTCGCTTGGCCTTCTATTGTGAATAGAAGCCATAAGCCTATTCAGCTCATTCAGCTTTCATAGCTCTATCGGGCGCCTCCGGCCGCCCTCAGTTATATACAGCTATATAATACCTAGATAGAGCCCCTCAATAAACAGACAAGAGCTTCAATGTAGCCTGCATCCCCTCATAGCTAGTGATACCTAAAAACAGTCGTTATTTAGGCAAGTCCACAACAAAGACAATCGAAGGCATTAATTTGATTGAAAATCGGAGCTCAATGGGATCATCTGAATAACTAGGCTATCGTCTAGTAAGGGTACTTTCCTATCTTCCATTGGCCGTTCTCGGTCTTTGATCCAGCATTAAACGCGTCGGCGAGGCTCTTCTTCAGCTCAGCTGCATTAGGTGGCCCCGTCGCACTAGCAGGTCGGATGACTTTCCTATCGGCCGTGAAGAAGACTATTGGCTTTGCTTCTTCGCACACGGCCCATACTTTCTCGGCGTCTTCGGGCGTCCATCCACCCCAATCAGAATGCCCTGAATATCGGATCCAGATACAAGTGACTCGCCATTGGCATTGGAACCATGGCCAGACGAGGGCTTGGCGGGTCTTGCCGCGAAGCAGATTAGGGAGTTCCGAGATCGACATGGACGACTACCATTTATCACGGTTGGGGTCTACAGTGAGGCATTGCTGTGGCGGGGAAGGGGGAGAGAGGCCGTTCCACCTAGGTACTATCATAGTCAGGCTGCACCACCTTGCACATCCCCTCAACTTGAGGGGCATGTTGACAGCACAGAGCTAGGCGAATGCGAGGCATCTTTAGGATAAATGTCCTGTCAAAGAAAAAAACTAATGACAAGCTGCAAGGGATGAAGTGGTGTGATTGCATCTGCTGCAAGGAAAAGGAAATTACAACGGATAATTGGAACCTACGGGTTTTTGAACTGAAAAGCTCTGGGCCAGCCCACTTATTCTCACCCGGAAGTGCATGGTGATACAACAACACGGATCACTAGATTACTTTTCGCCAAACCACTTGATCACCCGAAGCAGACCTTCCTCTATCTAGGAGTTTAGTGGCAAAAGAGGCTGACAGCAAACTTAGACCGAGGCGCGTGAGATGGAGGAGCGAATAGACGGGTAGTAGCAGAGATCTGGCCCGCGGAGGTCGGGGCTCGGGAGCGAGATCCTATCACCACCTGACCCACTCGTGAATTGAGAAGTGCTTTGTTTTTGACTTCCTTCGGGGCGGGGAAAGTTTGATCCCCCCACAATCTTGCTATGGGGAAGGGGGTGGGGATGTGGAGCGTTCGGCGTCCGAAGACCTCTAAAGCTCGAGCCAGGGTTCTTGTCTCTATTGGACCAAAAAGGTAACCTACGTACTACTATTCGTGGATAGAATGGGACGTGGCTTTCAACAAGCTTTAAGCAGAGCTGGAGAATGTGCCGCAAGATGATTAGCTGTTGAGGGACTGAAACCTTTCTACTGCTCTGTGCGCCCTCGGATTTACTTTCTCTTTGGGCTGGTTGGACGAGACCATGAGGTTAGGGACCCGACACAACACGTAAAGGGGGCATACGTATACCTCCATGATTCCCTACCTTCGCCGATGCCATGTATCGTCTGTGTGATTGTAAATTTTCCTCCTCCGTGACCTTACGCGACACAGCTTTGCTTACGCCGCCGGGGCCTGGATCCTTCTTAGTCGATCTTGGCACAAAACATAACGCTCTGGCAGAAGCGACTATACCATCGGAATGATTTACCGCGTTGTCGTGGCTGCAGGCATTGTTTAAACAGATATTCGCGTACTATACACTTTGTTAACCCTAATCCTTGCGGCCCATGTTATCGGACAATGCGCCAACCTATCATGGCGCCCTGATTCACCACCCTCTTCCTTCCCGAGGAACCCGGGAGGTATTATCTCGTAGTTCGGCCCTATCGAACGCGAACAGCAGTTCTCCACTTTAGCGAGCTATCTTCACCGGAAATTCCGGAACGCACTTGATCTACAACATCTCTATAATTGCCTTCCATTCCACCTCATTTCTACATGACCTAGCACGCTCGCTGTCTATAGCTACAGGCCTCGGCGCTTCGGACAGCTTCGTTTACATACCTCGTGTCACCATAATGGCGCTCTTGCGAACGGACATTTCCCCCTCAAACCTATGGGCGTACACCTCCGTTGCCTTTATTGCCTTTGTGCTGTTCCGAGCGCTCGGTGGCTTTCAGAGACAAGACAAACGCCAGCCACCTTCACCACCATCATGGCCTCTCATAGGAAGCCTGCCTGCGGTCATGAAAGCGGGAAAAACGTTCCACCTGTTATTGGAAGACTGGCATCGAAAATACGGTGATGTGATCAAAGTCAAGATTGGACCCACCACCGAAGTCTACCTAGGCTCAGATGAAGCCATCGACGCAGTCCTGTGCCGTAATACGCAATACTCGTCGGAGCGGCCGCACTGGATCGTCGGGAAGCGCTGGCTGAGAGGAGGCCTTGGCGTTCTGCTCATGGATGCGTCGGATCCTAATTGGAGACTGCATCGAAAGATTACCAATCAGACTGTGACGAGTATTCCACGATCGAACGCAGCTCTGCCCTTTCTGTACTACGAAACGCTCAAGTTTTTGGATGAAGTGGCGCACGACCCGGCCGCTGGGACGGCAGAACAACATCTCTGGAGCAGAATTGGACGTTACATCTACAGTACATTCACTACTCAGCTGTACGGCCTGGAAGTTTCCACGTCCGATAGCAAGGCCATGGAATACATGTTCTTCAGCGGGCTGGACGAGATCCTGTCTACCAACACAGGGCACTGGCTGGTGGACGTTTTCCCGATCCTAGACTACCTACCGAAACCCCTTCGAACTTGGGAGAAGTACGCGAAGGATCGATTTGCGGCAGACATGAAGTTTGTGTCAAGACTGGTTCAATATGTCAGAGAAAAGATCGAGAATGGCGAATCGCCAGACACGTTCTTGAAGCAGATGATTGAAAATCCTAAGAAAGAAGTCACGGACGACGAAGCAGGCTTGATTGCTATGGAACTGGTGCTTGGAGGATCCGATACCGCAAGTCATCCGACTCTCTGACGTAGACTCTGAGCTAATAATGGAGCAGAGTCGCATGACATTCTGGGGCTTCCTGGAGCAGATGATGTTGACCCCTCGAGTTCAGAGCAAGGCCCAGAAGCTAATCGGTATGCTGCCATTCATTCTCATCTGCTGAGGACTCGGGACATCTAACGCGTTCTCTAGACGAGATCTGTGGAGATCGGCTACCCGTTTGGGAGGACCTTGAAAAGCTGCCATACATTCGAGCTCTGATGAAGGAGTCTTGGCGGGTGAGAAGCCCGGTGGCGTTAGGACTGCCGCACCGAACTACCAAGGATATAGAATACAAGGAAATGTTGATTCCTGCTGGCACTAATCTCCGAACAAACGTGTGGGCTGTCGGACATGATCCACGGCGTCACCAGAATCCCGAAGAGTTCATGCCAGAGCGGTACGAAAATGATCACCTCACCACGCAACAAAGTGCTCTGCTACAGGACCCGACGCAACGGGATCATTTTGCTTTCGGTGGAGGTAGAAGACTATGTCCTGGAGTGAATCTTGCGGATCGTAACTTCGCAGTGTCCTTGATGCGCACGCTCTGGGGGTTCAATATTGGCATTAAACCAGGTGTACAGTTGCCCCTAGACGCCAAACAGTTCTTACACGTCGTCCCGGGTGTTCCGTCTCCAGACATGCCGATAACGATGACTCCACGTCCGGGAAAGAAAGCTCTAATACGAAAGTACTACACTGAGGCCCTGGAGAATCATCAGATAATGGTGAGTCAGCACATGAATTGCTTGATGCCTAACAGCTATAAACATGATAACACAGAAGCTCATTCTTTCCTCAGGGCAGTATTGATCTCGAGCCGGCATCACTGATCTACTCCCGAGAACAGGACAGACTCAAAAGCGCATAGCTGCTAAGGGTTAGACGAGCGACGATGGAACACCGGCAAGGGACAAAAATTGCTGTACCACTACAGATGCAAATATCACACAGTTGCAAGGACAATCCATCTCGTCGTGCCCCATTCTCTCTTCCTAGTGTATTCAGATCTCGAGACAAAATTGCGGTTTAAAGTCTATTGAACGAGATAAATCTAGGGGGTTCCACGTTGTTACAGTTTGCATAACGTTAAAGTCTATCAGTTCGCTGGATATCGAGATTGCTGCTGATATCGGACAATTATCTAAATCTCCTAGTCTAAAGTTGTGCCCAAAATTCTGTGGATAGCCTGAGCATGCCTTCCTTTGTTAGGAAATATCCAAACCTTATTTTCTGGGGACGGTCAACCCCCAAAGAGCAGCCTTGGGAGAATACTCGCGCTGGCCTGTTTTCTAGTCGTGTCCCGAATTAGGGGCGCTGTCTCGCATGAGAAGGAGATCTTCTACGAACTAGGTTGATACGAGACCCGTGATTGTAGTATCTTAGTGTATGGCTGGTATGTGTGCCGTAATTTTGAATCTATGCTGGTGAGAAACCTCCCTAGAATGCGTTTCGCGACTCTGTTGGCTTTCTGCGTTGCCAACTCTGGACTTTCCACGTCACCAATCATGTGGTGTTTCGGCCTCCGCCAGGCCGACCTCCGACAGGCATTGCCAGGAAGTGACTCGTGACTGAATTTATCTTAGTGACTGTTCGAGGTAACTGCCAGTAATTTCTTTTATATTTTAAGCCCAGCAAAGAAATTGTGCTGCACTGAGGTCAAAACTCCCACCCAGCAACCCGAACACATTTTCCTAGTCTTTCTGAGCGCCACGGCAAACTTCCTTGCCCCCTAGCATCGGCAAAGAACACCAAATTCCTCTGCTTCGTTTATAAGCCCCGTAAAGACCAGTGATTGAGATGGCCTGTACTCGAAATGACGCCATCAGCAAGGTCACCGTTGCCGGTGTAAGAATTTGGCGTCGTGGGAGAAGAAAGCTCTAGCTAATGCATCTCTAGGCTAATGGAAACCTTGGCTCGGAAGTCGTTCGTGTTCTGGTAGACCGAGGTTATACCGTCAGCGCCTTGTACCGCTCGGCCTCGACCAGTGAGACCTGTGCAGGTGCTGCGCGAGTTGATGTTGATTATGGGTCACGTTTGTCACTTGAAAAGGCTCTTCAAGGTCAAGACGCCGTAGTATCTGTCCTTCCGAGACATGTAGTCAGGGCTCAAATGCTTTTGATCGATGCGGCAAAAGCGGTAGGTGTCAAAAGATTCATCCCTTCGGAGTTTGGATCCGATTTGCAAAACGAGAAAGTTCGCAGGCTACCTGTTTACGAACCCAAACTGGCCGTGGAGACATACCTGGAAACGGTGGCGACCGACTATTTCACCTACACATTTATCTATACCAATGTACTGTTGGACTGGGCACTGTCTCACGGAATGATCCTAGATGTCAAAAACAAGAAGATCAACTTCTACGATGGAGGAAATCAGTCGTTCTCAGCAACTCGGATCTGCACTGCCGCCAATGCAGTAGCTGCAGTGCTTTCTAGGTTGGAAGCAACCAAGAACAGGGCTGTCAACATCCATGATTGTGCGCTCACCCAAGTTAAGCTTCTTCAATGGGCCAAAGAGACCTTCCCAACCGCGGCATGGGCCACTGAGGCTGTCAGCACAGCTGTGCTTGAGGCCGGGGCTAGAGAACGCCTTGAAAGTGGAGTCTCTCGATCTCAGGTGCTTCATACCTTTGCGCTATGCGCTGCTTTTGGCCAAGGCTATGGTGGTTACTTCAAATTAGTGGACAATGAGGCCCTGGGACTGGACGTACTTTCAGATATGGATGCTGAGAAAGTAACCAAGGATATTTTCAAGAAACTGTGAGCCATCCTAGACTATTTGAGAACAAGCTGTACTCCCGCACTGTGACATTTATGGTCTTGGACTCGAGGTGTGAAGATTGGAACCAAGTAGTGCAGCAGTCACGGGACATCTCATTCTGGCAGGAATTCCCTAGCCTAGGCTTTAATGATACTAACTATCGCGGATTTTGCAGTCGCGTAGCTCGTTTGTGAGATTTCATGTACTCTTCCCGTTGCGCAGACAGAGACTATCAGCGCCTCTGCCCATCTTAACGGCGCAGATATGGAAGCAGAGGGTGGAATGTTCCGCGGACGTTAGGGTTCAATCATATTTTTATGCATACAGGCTCTAGAGCTCTCATTAGCACAAATTCTGCACCTAAAAGGCCCATTGCAAGGATGATGATGATGATGATAATATTCAATACATCCTCCGTCCGAGGTCGTACACATCTTTGCAGAGCCAACTATACAATGAATGTGTGGCAATAGGTGTCACAGATCAGGAGCACTGACCCCGTTAAACGCCTGATGTCTTGGCATCCTTGCAACGCCTGAGTACATAAGCACTCAGCGATCATTCATTCTAATTTTGATATCTTTTATAGAATAGAGCTTTTATACCACACCATGAGTGCTCCCTCCATTTGTGCTATAGAATCAGAATATCACTATATCATACTCTTTATAAGTTGAACCCTTGAGACTTGATACGTCTTATAATTAACAGTCAAAGACTTAACAATAAATAGTTGTCATACTTAAAAGACAAACTTAATATTAACCCCAACTGCAACACACACAATTGTATTCAACGCGCTTTTGATTCGTTGACCTGGCTAGCTAGCTCACTATTTTCGGGCCTTTCTGAGCTATGCTTGCGGCCACCTTCACTGCCTTGTTAGCGCGTTATTCATCACCCTTTTCATTGACTCTTCTACTTACGCCTATATAATATGTCCTCGAGCCAATTAAGCCTTGCGTCTATTGGAAGCCAATTTATTACTGTTGATAGTAGACCTAGGCTGGAGAGTATCTCCGAAGTTTGCTATTCACCAATTGCTATATAAATTTGTCAACAGGTGCAATTTTATAATGCTCATGCCGCCGAACACCGACACTATTTTTGGAATACCATCCTGTTTGATATCTTGCCTAGTCTGCCGAAGTCAACCTCTACCACATCTCCATCCTTGAGCAGACCATCAGTGGTCCACCCGACACCGGCAGGGGTTCCCGTCAAGAGCACAGTCCCTCTGTGAACGGTGTGACCCCGAGAGGCATGTGCGATTATTTGCTTCACGCTAAACAGCATATCAGACGTGTTGCTGTCTTGTTTTACCTCGCCGTTAACTCTTGTAACAAATGGCAGTTGCTGTGGATCCGAAATCACGGATGTTGATGCAATAGCTGGACCAATAGGGCCGAACTGGTCAAATGATTTCAAGTAGCTAACAGAGAATGCCATCATCATCATGGGCATAGTGCCGCGGAGGGAGATGTCGTTTCCGGCAGCGTAGCCAAGCACATAGTTGAGTGCTTCATCTTCAGGAATGTCCTTGCCGTCTCGTCCTATGACAACAGCAAGCTCGCCCTCATAATCAAGCATATGTTGAGCCGATGGCGGAATTGGGATGTCATCCTTGGGACCAGCTAGGCGGTCAGGGTTCGAGGCAAAGATAACCGGCTGCTCCGGGATGTTCTCAAGCTTTTTGGATTAGCGAAGCCCTCTAGAACTTTGTCACGAATGCCCTTTACCTTGGTCTCTTCAATGTGTGAGTGATAGTTTACTCCTGCGCAAGTGACTAGCGGGGTTGACGGCAGTGGGCACAGCAGCTAATTCGCCTGTTAGCACTCCAGCTTCAGCATGTGCTCGCAAAACAAACATTTTTGACCACAGCCGTTGACTTCTCGACATTGAAGCCCGAGTGCAAGTTCCCAGAGACGAGTTGCACAGTGGTGCCTTCAATGGTGTCCAGATCGGGAGGGCTACTGAGGTTCCCGTACTGGATGACATCATCGTTGTCGCGAAAACGGATTAGGTATTGGAAGCCCATGATAACTGCGCGTATGTTTGCTCTGAGGAATGGGTTGAGTGAGAGTCCAAGTCCTGTTTCTTTAAGCATCTTCTCCTAAGGATTGACGTTCGGCCATCTCGGACCACGGACTGCGGTCGGCGCGAGTAACAAACAAACTTGTAAAATAAACACCCTATTGGGCGACTTTAGTGTCCTAGGCTCCTTGGTCCGGGGAAGGCCGAAGAGGGGGCGTGGTGCTAAAACACTTAGGCACAGCGGCTCGACATACTTCGCACTTCCGGTGGGGGATGGCGGTGGCGCACCTGGCACGCCCCTCCGGCGTCGATGAGTGGACGACGTATTCTTCTTGTGTTACACCATCCTGCCGCTCGTAAATTTCACGGCGTCACGAGAGACTGTGGTCCTGCTCAGACAGACGGGCCATCCTGCTCATCCTACTGGACGCCCCAGATGGGCCGGGCTCCCGTCCACCATGCCCCACCAGCCCCATAACCGGGTGGCGGGAATTGCGGCACGAGTCGCAATCGTATCCCATTCGGCACTGACAAAGCGATCGTAGAGAACGAGGTAATATGACAGTTCGAGGTTGCCTTTCGCACACGACCCAAACGAGTCCAACCCCTTTGACGACCAAAAAAAATCTACATTATCTTTGTCGGTGCCAATTGTTTTGCGTTATAATACAGTGCTTGTGACTCGTAGAAATAACGCTGAGAAGTAAATATCTAAGTATTAAAGAGGGAATAAAATCGTTGAAAGAAAGAATGATTATCTGTAATCGCTAGTTGACGGAGACTGGTTAACATGATGATGTCCGCTATCAGAAAGGAATGGTTTCGATCTGCGAACTGTTTTCTGACATTCGTTACAAAGCAATTGATTACTAGCTACTAACAGTAAAGAAATGTAGATGTCTTTGTCGTCAAAAGGATCTACGCTGTCGTCGTGTACAGGAGTATGGGTGAAAGTCGAGCCAGTAAGTAATACATATCGACTAGGTGTATTCAGCGAGCAGGACTGTAGTTAGGTGGCTACTACACGTATCAGATTGGTATCATTTATATCACCCAGCCAACGAGGGCGCAGCTGGCAATATCTGTTGGCTGTGAATACACGGTCAATGAGACTCAGGCCGCCTGAGTCAGGCGTGGTACAATGTGTTAAGGATGGAGAGTAATGCACAAATGTTTCTGGATCATTGTCAAGAAGATTGAGCCCCTAGGTCTAGCGCTATAGTAATTCTGCGTAATGCCTCATCAATGTACTCGGATGGGTGGGCAAAAACTATGCGGAACATCCCTGGGACTTCACTGCCGAAGGTTTTGCCACTAGCGAGAAATACCTTGTGGTCCAGTAGAACTCTCATAATGTGATCGGTGACATCGTCTTGCCCCTCCATACCAGGATGCCTTTGGAAGTAGTATGTGCCCAGATTCACCCATACAAAGAATCCCGCCGAGCAGGGTAAATATTTTATACCACATTTACATAGCTGAGCTGTAACGTGGTTGTAGGCGTTCAGGAGTCGCGACCGATTTTCGACGATATAGGATTCTATAAAGGCCGTGTCTGATAGAATAGTCGCTACAAGTTGGTCGGCAATTGAAGACGAGTACGAGAAGATGCCAACCGACACCAGGGCGTTATGTAGAGCATCATTATGTTGACTAATGATGAAGCCTACGCGCAACCCGTTCGCGCCGAAGTCTTTAGAAGGCCCCCAAAGCATGTGCACAAGGCTAGGGCTTATGAAATTGCTCACATCGATGGATAGAACAGACGTAAAAGCTGTATGGCTTGGATCCCAGACCGAAAGAGCATAAATTTCATCGCTCACGAAGTGAATCTGATATTTGTTGCACAGCTGCAGATATTCCACGATCACCGATCTGCTGTAGCATCGACCCAATGGGTTGTGAGGGTTGCATAAGACGATTGCTTTCACCTCCACACCGCGGCTCCTGGCTTCAAGCAGCGTTTCCTCGTATCGCCTAACAGCTCCGATGCTAGTTGGGTCGACATTCGAAAAACTAACGGGAATCATCTCCACGCCTGTGCGAAGAGAGATATCGGTGACAAAGTTGCCGTAGTATGGTTGTCCCAGCAGGAATGCATCGCCTCGATCCGCAAATGCCCATGCTGTATGTTCGATCGCTGAAGAGACTCCATTGGTAACAGTTACATGGGAAGCTTGCAAAGGTGTGTAGGACTCGAAGTATCGTGAAAGAAATTGTGCAACTGTATGGCGCAGATGATGGCTCCCGACGGGACCGTCTCCGTATGTAAGGCCAAAATGGTCGGGTTTCACGGCTTGTGCGATATATCTTCTGAGTTCGAGGTGCATCAGCCGGTTTTCGGCGACCCCAACACTCAAGAAGCCACTTGGGTTATCTTCCGGATGCCACTGATCCTTGAGTACTTCCCATATCGTCTGCTGGGACTCTCCTGTTGCCTCTTCTTGGGCTCTGCCTGAGAGGAGAGGAAAGGAGGACGACATCTGAGATACAGTTGCCGACGAGTAGTACCTATCGTCAAATATTTCTCCAAATTGTGATGCTTCTGTCACAACGGTTGAGCAGAATCTTTACGCGAACCTTTTCGAACGACACGTCCCAGGTGAACAAGTGGCTACGAGTAGACACAGGGAGAAAATGCAGAATGAAACTAGCACATTTAGCTTTCCATACAGGCCCTAATCTCTGCACCACTCGGTATACATCGTCACGCACGACCCCCAGCGCAGTGATGAGGTCCGCAGACATGTCGGAGTGGAGCATTTCCAGACCGAAATAGCGCTCCTTGATCAGTCATCGGCCTCGCCGCCGTTGAGAGAGGGGTTCTGTAGAATAGGAAAGTCGAATCTGGCGAAGCCTTGGATGGGTTGGATCCCGGAGTGGCGACGTGCGAGTGCTCGGGAGCCGATCTGCTAAGACGACATAAAGTATTTCGGGGCTCGCCTTCGCAGGCGATATTCGAAGGCAACACCGGAGAGTTCGGGCCTCGCTAGCTCGCAGACCATCTCCGAAGGCGGGGTTGGGAGAATTCGGGCCTCGCCAGACAACCTCCGAAGGTGACATTAGAGATTTCCCCACCTAGACACCCTGCTTAAGACCCCGCTAAGGTATATTTTCCAATTTTCCCCAAGCTTCTCACGGCGAACAAAGCCAGATTAGGCCGTGCAATTCGCTTCAACATTGATCTATCCCAGACCCCATCCGCACCCTAAAACAAAATGGCAGGTTCACAAATCAGACTCGATAAGCTTAGCCATGTTCGGTATCAACACCCCGACCTGGACAAGGCTCATCAGTTTCTGATGGACTTTGGTCTGATTCCAGTCAGAAAAGAAGAGAACAGGATCTATTACCGCGGGTTTGGTGAGGAACAGTTTGTCTATATCGCAGAAAAGAACGCGCAAGGCACGAAGCACTTTGTTGGGGGTGGGTGGCACGTGGAGACCAAAGAGGACTTCACCCAGGCCACTGAACTGCCCACCGCTGGTGCCGTGCTGGCTATCCCAGAAGAACTCGGGGGAGGCAAATGGGTCGACGTTAAAGATCCCTTAGGCGGTGTAATAACATTGATCTTTGGTCAGCAAAAGCGCCTCGTCAAGTCCTCGGATCTACCCGAAGATGAGAAGTTCAACTCGTGGAAAGTCAAAAATCGCCAAGGCGAGACTCACCGACCCGAATTTGGGCCTAGTAAGGTCCATAAGCTAGGTCACTATGGTTTTGAAGTCGACCAAAGTGAATACAAACCAATGTTGAAGTGGTACATGGACACGTTCAATATCGTTCTCACCGATTCCCTCTACAACCCTGCCACCAACGACGACATGATGACCTTTTGCCATCTCGACAAAGGCAAAGAATTTGTCGATCACCACGTAAGTGTCTCTCTAAGTGTCTCTCCGTCGACTTCTAAGATATCTGTCGCCGAAGAGCCGGCTTATCAAACGGTGATGTGAAATCCACATACGCTAACGACGATTTCTCCTTGCAGAGCTTTTTCTTGGCCGGCGGCAGGATGCCGAAGGGTGTGACAGAAGATCAGCACTGCAGTTTTGAAGTCGATGACTTTGATAGCCAGTTGGTCGGGCATGACTGGCTCAGGGAGAAGGGACACACGAGCGCCTACGGCGTCGGTCGGCACCTTCTAGGGAGCCAGGTCTTTGACTACTGGTAGGTTCTGAACGGCACCACTATCACCCGTCGTTGTTGGCGAGGGGCATGGGCAGCTTCAAACCTCTGAATGCTCCGCTGACATGCGACAGGTTCGATCCCTCCGGCTTCATCTTGGAGCACTACTGCGATGGTGACCAAGTCAACGGCGAAACCCCTCACGAGCGAATGGTGGCTGGACCAACGACCATTGCCGTGTGGGGCCCCAAGCCTTCCCTGGGCTTCTTCGCGAAGAATCCTGAGTTGATCAATGAGCCCATGCCTCCGATGGGACCTCCGCCGCCCCCTGGCCCTGGGGGTCTTACTGCGCATTAAGTTATTGATGGAGCAGGGTGGTCCCACCGCATAATCCACAGCCTCAAGACATGCAAGAATTACATGAATGGCCGCTTAGAAGTTGCCCGTGAGCTCCGTGTATAAGCCAGATTTGTCTTTGCGTGAACTGTCTCTGCTCACTTACCATATGCCCTGTATTTAAAGATCAAGTTTTGTTAGACATAATACATAGGCAGCTGGTGACTATACAAGTTTCACTCTAAGACTAGAATATTGCACCTGAGTTAGTGAATGGACTTTAGGTAAAGAGCCATAATATGCGGATTTGTGATACTATGTATTATATATTAAAATAATTATTTATTTAAAAATAAGTTTATTTATTATTATAAATATATTAATCTTATAATTATTATTAATAATTATAATATAATTAATATTTTGAACATATAAGAAAGTATAAATTAAAAACATAAAATATAAATATAAAATATAAAATATAAAACATAAAAAAATTGATATCTGTAATTAAATAAAATTATAACTCGAATATAATTAAAAATAATAAAGTTATATATTATTTATTAATTTAAAATATTAAAAATACTATATATAGCCTAAAAGAGGAAAGCACAATTTATTTTAATAAAATAAAAATTATTTTACTTATCTGTAGCCATGCTAGGCTTAGCACACTTTAACCCCGCTTCCACTAGAAATAAAAGTAGGCAGGGGGCCAGAGATACAATAATCAATCACAGTTTCAACAAGATCACACCCTTAGCCCCATATTACCGGACTCCGGTTTTCCATCCGCACTACAGGGCTTTCCCTGCACCACCCCTGCACTAAAACCCGATTTTTATTATAATCCATGTCTAAACACCCCCCCACGAAAGCCGAATTATTTCCTCTTTACTCTCATATCTTTTCTATAGACTTTTGGTACTCTTCATATGCCGGTTCTTCCAGTGAATTTACCACGTCTTCGATACAAGGGTCTCCGAAATCCTCAGCTGTGCTCGGTAAAGACCTGGAATAGAACCAGTCGAATCGGGGCGTGTGCAGACCTCGGCCTAGGCATACTGCCCCATCGCAAAAAAGTGGGCGGCCTCTTCCTCTTGACCGTGGCCCAACTTCACCATGGCGGATGATGAGTCCGACATCCAAGACTGTATAGCTCTGTCCCCCAATGGCGAGGCGATCGATCCCCCACCACGTCCACAATCCGAGACACAGTCCTCAGCAGTGCCCGGGTATAGGTCTTGTGTCACCTGTCGCCGGAGGAAGGTCCGATGCGACAAGAAGCTGCCGTGCAGCAATTGCCTCAAGGCCAAAATACCATGTTCCTATCCTTCCCCGAAGCGGATCTCACGACAGCAGCCTTCTAATAATCAGGAGTGGGCCGAGAGAGTCAACATGCTGGAGAATATTGTCAAAATGATGGGTAAACAGCTCAACAAGGCTGATACTCGCCAGATACCACACCATGATCCGCAGTTGCATCTATCAAATGGCCTAGAAGAACACGATGCAGCTACGAAAGTGACATCAGCGCCCATACCGGAAAATGCAGAGCTCGCAGAGGGCCCTCAATTAAGCGCTCAAACTCAAATGTCTCCGGACGGCATCAATTATCCATCCACTGGGAGAACACCCAGTTACAGTGATGGGAAGTGGGTGAGAGAAGACGGACAGTACCACTACATCAACAACTCTTTCTGGGCTGTCGTACACGAGGTATTCCTCCATCATGTCAAGCGGGTTCTCGGGTTGACCATGGTCATAGTTGAATGAACGTCGCGGAGAAGACACAGAGGACTGGCGGCCGGAAGCAGATGCGTCGAGTCCTTTCACCGAGGCAAGCGTAGCATCTGGCGCCACCGGTTTTCTATTCCAGCCGGCGACTCCCAGCGAGACCCTGCCATGCCCACCCTCATCAGTCCTGGGGAAATTGTGGTACATCTTCAAGCAGCGATGCGACCCGGTAATCAAGGTCTTGCACATCCCAAGTGTCGAGCGGCTCATGATAGCTCCGATGAATAATACAGAGCGTCCGACCAAAAACTTTTCAGCATTGTTATTTTCAATGTGTTTTACGGCAGTGACTAGCATCAACGATGAGGTTTGTATTGATGAGCTTCAAGAGGACAGACAGACACTGCTTGCGAGGTTCAGGCAGGGTTTTGACACCAGTTTTATGAGTGCGCGGATGACGGACTCGACGGACCTTCAGCTACTGCAGGCGCTGGTGATCTTCCTGACTGCTCTGCGACGCCATGATGCCCGAGCTGCATGGCTGTTGTCTGGCCTGGCAGAACGGCTATGTCGGCTGAGTGCTGTCCACCGAGATGGAACGTACTTGAAGCTCTCGCCGTTCGAAACGGAGCTCCGCAGGCGGATTTGGTGGAATCTTCTCGCCCTTGATGGCCCGTCGTCGGAGGATATTGCCTGCGACCCTACCATGTGAGTACCTAGCCTGCGCGCAAATTTTAGGTGCTGACAAATCAGTCTTGAAACAAGATCCGATGCGATTTATCCTCGAAATGTCAACGATGCAGACCTCGAGCTAGATATGACCAAGGAGCCTGCGGACATTGTGGGGTTTACAGAATCAACTTTCACCCTCGCCCGCGCTGAAGTTGTTCAGATGTGGCGCACCATGTTGAACCCCAGAATTCGAGTGGCTACCTTTGGGAAGCCATTCTTCCTACTAACAGCAGAGGAGAAAGAAGATTGGATCCGAGAGCGCGAGAAGCACTTTGAATACAAGTACCTTCGGCATTGTCGCAGCTCTGTCCCGATCCAATGGGTAACCTTTCAATTCATTCGCATCATCTTTTCCAAAATTCGGCTCTGTATTTATAGCCCCCTAGAAGCCGAATCGACGTTGAACGAAGCTCAGCTCGACCTACTCTTTTCTAGGTGCGTCGACAGTGTGGACTACTCATATCAGCTACGCACGGATGGAAGAACTTGGGCCTGGAAGTGGTTCTTTAACTCCCACGTGCAATGGCACTCTCTTGCATTTGTGTTGCAGCAGCTTAGTCTGCGACCTTTTGGCCACAACGTAGATCGGGCGTGGAAAGCGGTGGAGCAAACCTTGGTGCTTCGCTGGGATACACCACCCGATCATATCCGTGCTCAAAACCAGTGGCAGCTGATGCTCCGTATGGTAGACAAAGCTCGGAGTGCGAGGAAGGAAGGTGCTCGTCAACGACGAGTGGCAACTAGAGACCAACAGAACGTGCCAGCTATTGAAACCGACAACGAGAGACCTACTGGCCTGTTCGCGGCTTCGGACGGAATGCGCTCTGCACAAAGCACACGACCTGTATCACACTCCATAGTTGGGAAGCCAGATGATGCTGAGATGGGTCTAGGGGCTCCGCTTAAAACTGCGCTGGCTAATGCGTCTGCAACAAATCCGCAAAATCTACGAAACGATTCCAGCTCACTTGGCTCGATAGATCATGGCAGCACTTCTGCAGCTATAGCCGCTTCTGACGGCAACTCAGAGCCTGGGCCATACGTCATGAATCGATCTCGGGGTTTAAATCATGTATCGGCATCATTACAGATGGTCAACTCTAGAATGTTCCCCACAAGTAGCAACACGACCGCATCGAGTGACTTCCAGGACGAAACTCATCCTCGTCTGCTACCCCTCCCGATGGCAATGAATGGTTATCAGCTTTGGGGCACATTGGGGATTCATGACGAGCTGCCGTTTAGCGAGATGCAAATTGATATGTTGGGCCTCCCTGATATTCCCAACTCGGAATCCGACGCTTACCTTACCGATTTACGATCCAACTCTCTCTTGTGAAGAGCATCGCATCAGCACCTCTGGTCAAACTTCTTCACAGCCCTTTCCGGTGTACAAAGTTTTGATAGACGGTGTTAATTTGTGTATGAATGGGCTGCGAGACAGACTGCTTAATCTACGGAGCAGCTGAGGGCCATGTCTAAATTTTACTCACGAGCACTTTCTTATCATGTGTCTTGTTTCTTATCGTTCATGGCAGTGAAAGTCGTAAGGACTGTCCCTTTATTGAACCAAAGCTTATTGCATTAGGAAGGGAAAGAGTTGCTAGAGAACCCGAACCACTCGGCGTTTGGATTTGATGCTTAAGGCACTCAAGTTCGTAGAGGCTCGTGTCTTGTTACTGACTAGGGGTGGGAGAGCGGACGCAAGTCCCCTGACCTCAGATTTTGCGTCACCAGATCACAACAGTTGAGTACTTCTTCATTGAAGGGGCGTAGTTACCCCAAATGTTCATTCAAAGGTCGGCGGAGAGGGCTAAATCTCGCCCTCGAAAGCCTTGACATGGAAAGATTGAGGACGAATATTACTGCGCCAGCTTATGCTGCTCATGATTGTCGAAATACGAGAGCCTCCGAGGATGTGTCAATACTTGTTGGACCGATAAGGATCTATTCGAGGGCTAGATTGGCTGGAATCTATGACTGGCAGGTACCAAATGCATAAAACGTGTTCCAACCACGTTCTAGTCTCACGGCCTGGGCTATTCAAAAGGTTCGGAAGGTTTGGAAGCACCGTCTTGAAATTTATGGACATTAAGAGTCGCTATCTACTTAATGTCTCTATTACATAGATGAAAGCAAGACGGTTGTTAAAAACATTGCATATCCGTTGCATGTGCGGATGCACAGTTTGATTATTCCATTGCAGTGCTCTTTCAACAGCCGGAGCAACAGCAATATCGTACAGACTCAATCCGCAGCGAAACACAATACGTGCACGTACAAGAACCGAGGACTTCTTTGAATGCATGGAAATCTTAAGCTGAGGTGTTGTCCTGGTTGGATATCCTATAAACTTGTGGCCTACCCCGAAATACGTTTGTATCATTGGAATTAGTCTTTTTATTAATGATAAGAAGTACCCGTGCTAGTACATTAGTACCGCCTTAAACCAGCACCTACAGAGGCCAATCTGACTCGCTTCGACGCGCTTAAGAAGAAGGCCACAGCCATTAGTCAGAGCCTTATCCTCCCTAGTATCCCAAAAACATAGACCTGTGAGGGCGATGAATATTAGCCTTATGAGCTAAGAATGTAGTGTGGGTAAGGTTAACTCTTTCTCACTGACTCACGAGTGGGTTATTCTCTATTTTAGAATAAGTCGCCTCAATTCAACTTGAACTTAAAAGTGCCGTCAGTCCTAGGTGGCGGCAGGGGAGCCGGGCTTTCCACCAAAACCTCAATCTGCGCAACTCCCCCCCCCCCCCTCTCACTACGTGTGCCACCTGAGACTAGAGGAGGGTAGAGTGGTCTTTTGGGCTGCATCAGACTCTATGTGACTGCATTCTATTATGGCGCCATTCACATCTGAGGCTTGGGGTAAAGCGTCACCCGGTTTCTGGGCTTCTGGGGCACAAAGATATGCAGGGCGGTCTATGTGTATCTTGGTTGCAATCTGCAGCTATTAGTGGGATGTCAGCATCCGCTCGGCGGGCTCGGGTTCGCTTCCCGCGCTCCGAAAGTCCGCAGCCAAGCGAGGACATTGCGGGGTCCAAAGCAACGACCGAACAACCCGAAAGCCCCAATGTACAGGGGTTGCTTTGATCCGCCGGAATTATGTAGGGAGGGGAAGGATGGGTAGGGAGGGGTTATACTGTCCCTCCTTCACCAATTCCCGTTGACGGTACCTCCAAGGAGCAGCGTCTTCAAAGTTTCACACAGTCGCACGATGTAGGCCTTGCCAATGAATCCACTTATTTTAGTGGTATTTTATGCCGGAGTTGACTATGCCAAGTGTCGTAAGGATTAGTGGTGCTTTATCGCCCGCTGCTCGAGATTCTCTACCCCGGCGGCAGGTCAACCGTGATATCACCGCTTGGATACTAGTATAGCAACTCAATGAGTTCATCACCTAGGGGCGGCATTTCACGTGAAACATACTGTATCAATAGATAGCTACAGCTCCTGATGCATTGAAATGGATGCTCTTGATTCCTCACTATAGAAGGGTTCTAGCTAGGTCTCTTATAGCTGCAGCTGCTAGCTGCAGCCCGGGACTTCCTATCTAAGGTTGAAGCTATTCACAGCTTGGCAGTCTTGGCTACCGTTATCTGATACGGCCGGCGGCGGCCTCTAGCTGTGTCTGTAACGGTCAGATAAGCCGGTCACCGTTGTTGACGGTATTTGTATGTGATTTCGGGCTGTGTGCAGCCCGGGGCCGGTCTGTTTGATCTTGCCGTTACTGTGTTGTTCGGGCTAGGCTATTGAGGCTATCTACGGTGTGTGACATACTCTTATTGGGGCAATGCGTATGCTCGTTCTCTGCAGTGTATTCGTGAGGCTTGGGCCGTAACTACTTCGAAGTCTATAGATCATTCATCCTGAGGAAACTTGGCCCCACCTTGCCGCCTTATCTCGTCCATGATCCTCAGAACTCGCATTGTCTGGGTCCAAGGCATTACACTTGACCGGGTCCTGCCAGCGGCGATATCTAATGCAGCCTCATCCGCCTCCCAGTAGAATCCCATTCCTCCTGGTGATTCAAATGAATACGTCTGACCTTCCTCGTCCTTCTTTTCGTGGTTAATCTCACTGCCTTTCGTTTCACGGACGTACACCGTAAAACTATTTGGCATTGGTGGGGCTGGGCCTTCCATAGTGATATGTCCATCCGTACCGTCAATACGCAGGAAGACCCCCTTCTCCCTAGTAGTTACGGTGGTAGAAGAAAGCACCGCTTGCGGGCCACACTTGCCAAACTGCATGACCATGCCGCTTGCAACTTCGACCTCGGAGCCGTCTTCTAGGGTTTCTAGACTCTGCATCGCGATAATTTTAGGAAGTACACCGCCCTCGCCAGCGTCTCTCTCTTGACTCATGTTCATTGTGGTGCCATCGACCACAAGCAATGCCCAATTAATCAAATAAACTCCAATGTCCATCAGCGAACCCGCCCCCAGTGCAGGAATCCGGTATCGATTGTCTAGAGGCAGGGCGGGCAGGTCAACCCGAAAGCCAAAGTCTGAGACAACTCTCAGGACCTTGCCGATGGGGCGCTCCTCATGGAGTGTACTTAGCAGCTTCTTTGTCACTGGCATCGCTCGCATCCATATGCCCTCGCCGATCCAGACGTTGGCCTTGGCTGCCGCGTCGAAGATGATGCGGGCTTCCTTAGCGTTCATAGCAAACGGCTTCTCGCAAAGGATGTGCTTCCCACAGCGAATAGCAGCAAGACACTGTTCCAGGTGGAGACCGTGGGGAATCGCCATATGGATGATGTCCACATCGGGATCCGAATACACCTCTTCGTACGAGTTACAAATCTTCGTGGTCGAGGGCACACCAAGTTTCTTGGCGAACTGTGGTCCTTTCTTGCTTTTTGAGGCGATCGCGTGAATAATGTGGACTGCGCGGGCTTCAGGTCGAGGGAGGAGAAGATCTCTCACGAGCCATGTAGCACCTGTTCCTGTGCCGATGATGCCCCAACGCAGGCAAGGAGTAGATGAAGAAGACTGCGCCATTTCTCGTGATTAGGGTGCAATAATCAGGTTGTTACTCCAGAAAGATGGCGTAAGTGTCTGTAAAACAGATGAAGCAAGAATATTGATGGAAGCCTTTTGGCGGTCTTGGTGTAATAGAGATTAGTAGCCGGAACTTTTATTCCGAGTCCGGGCTCTAAGCTCACTCCATCTTAGACGACGATTTAAAAGCCGGACATTTCATGGTGCTAGCTAAGTAGCGTAATCCCCGTAACTCGTTCACCATTCTCACAATCGACCCATAGGTATGGCTGCTAGTCGTACCCCTGGAAAGGGTGGGAATAATCAGGCTAAAATACGATTCAACTCGGATGGACAAGACCGCTTCTGTGCGTGTATAGGCTCAACTACCGCTCCGGTGATCTCCGATCCGGCCCCGCGCCTTATGCTGAAGGTATGACCAGAATATGCAGGATTAGTTGTATTACCGCAATGTCTAGATAATGATTGAAGCAACGATCTAAGGGTCACGGGAAATCAAACAAAGTCGTCCTGCTGGCCTGATAGGAGCGACAACTCCTCCAAGGCACTCTTCTTCCCAGACCCGATGTCCTCGGCAATTTGGTCAAAGTTATTCTCTGCAACCTTCTGTGCATCGAAGTCCAGCATCCAAGGGTAACGGCGGTTGGTCAGCACCCTTGGGTCCAACTCGAGGTCCGACCAGTCAATTTCATGCCATTCGTCTCTATTCTTAGCACCGGAGCATGGAGCCCCAGCAGAATAAAACCGCCGTGATTTAAAAAGTGGCCCTCGGCACATGATTCTTTCGCATTTGACATGCCCGAAGAGCGCGGTGGGTCGAAGGGTTTTCGAAACCTCGCCGATGACTGTGTTGATAGCAATAGAGTACCGAGGCCTCTAACCACCTCCCACGCGTCGTTCAGTTTGCCGAAGGCTACTTCAATAGATTAAAGTTCTGCATAAACATCATCATACTCTAGCAAGCTAATAGCATAATGTGCAGAATCGTAGTTCACATGGCTGTAGACGGAATCTCGGACTCCAGATAGAGTCCCACCGGACAATTTACCCCTCTATTGCTCATAGCGTGCCCAGGCAAATAAACATCGCTATACCCTAGCAGGCTGATAGTATTATATGTAGAATTGCAGTTCGCATGACCGTAGACGGAATCTCGGATTCCGGATAGAGTCCCACCGGATAATTTACCCCTCCATCACTCATAGCATGCCTAGCCAAAATTCCTCAACCACTAGAGAAACCCGATTTTCCGGGCGAAACGACACTTGAACTGATCGGGCGATGCCATGTACACGCAGAGATGTTGGACAACATTTCCGGCGTCTACTGCCTTTTCCGGGCCCGTCTACAACACCAACCAATTGCAGGCGGACTATATGCACAGACTTTTGTCTATTTATTAGCACCTCGAATACTTCACCGAAAAAAATCAACAACGTCACAATAGCACCATCACTATCCGTATCCACCTCTACATATTTTTTCTCTTTAACTTAGCACCTGCAATGGCGACCTTGGAATCGAAAGGAGATGCTTCTGCTAAAACTCTCCTAAACAAAGTTGCGGTTATCACTGGCTCATCTGCCGGGATCGGCGCGGCCATAGCCCGTGAGCTATCTGCACGAGGCGCCAAGGTTGTCCTGAACTACCCCTGGACATCTCTGAAGACCGAGGCCGACGAGGTCGGTAACTCACTCACGGGCGATTGGATAGCCGTAGAGGCCGACCTGTCCACCGTTGAGGGCCCCAAGGCTTTAATCGCCTCCGCCGTGGAGAAGTTCGGTACGATTGACATTCTCGTCAACAATGCGGCACGTGTCATTTTGGCGCCCATAGCGCAGACATCACTTGAGCAGTGGCAGACGTCAATGGATACCAACGCCCGTGGCATGTTCCTGACCACGCAAGCTGCACTTCCTCATCTCACTCCGAAGGACGTTGGTGGAGGTTCGCGTATTATCAATATTATCTCAGGGGTGGGGCGGGAGCCAGAAGTTAATATGACGGCCTACAGCGCAAGCAAGGCTGCCACTGACGTCATGACTAAGTGCTGGGCAGTCGAGCTTCCCAGCCAGTATGGTTGCACTGTTAACTCAGTAGCCCCGGGAGTGGTCTGGACTCCGGGTACCCAGGCTAACTTCGAGGGAATTGAGGAGACATTGAAGCCGGTCTTCCTGGCCAGAAACCCGCTCGGTGAAGCATGGGGATATGCTGAAGACATTGCTTGGGCTGCGGCTTTCTTGGCCGAGCCTAAATCTCGATGGATTAACGGCGCCTGTATTAACTCTTCTGGTGGCATGTTCAGGTGGTGAAGACGGATGAAGATTTGGGGCAGTAGACAGAATTATCGACAAGATAGGCTAAGCCACCTGGGTTAAGACTGTTGAAATAGAACTCAATTAAATGATAATACTTTGTTTAAAGTATTATTCACTTTGAAGACTTCTTTAATAGCTGTCACAGGCTGGAGCCTAGTTGGAGATTAGGGCTACGCCTTATCTGGAACCTGGATAGCAACACCTTGATAGCAAGAACCTAAGGTATATAAAGAAGAAGGTAGCCCTCCAGGCTACTCTTCTCTTCTTTCCTCCTTAGCTTTAGATAGACCAATACAAGGCACC
Source organism: Calonectria crousiana (assembly GCA_013406985.1). Taxonomy (NCBI): domain Eukaryota; kingdom Fungi; phylum Ascomycota; class Sordariomycetes; order Hypocreales; family Nectriaceae; genus Calonectria; species Calonectria crousiana. The sequence goes on along the minus strand of VTGD01000180.1, from coordinate 8,670 downwards.
AGTTCGTGTGAACAACCAACTGTCTAGTCCTTCACAATAGCCTACTAGTTATTATTCCCTAAACTATAATCCACTCTCACTTTTTTACTTGTAACCCCTTACTTTTTACTATTTTAGTTTCTATCTAGAATAAGCTAACAATTCTAGCTAAACTTGTTATGTAATGGTCTGATCTAAACCTTACTACAGGGTAGTTTGGTTTAGGGTATCTGTTACAACCCATGTCATAACCAAAGCGGTCTGGGATGGCAGAACAACTCCTTACGTAAACAACCAGCTACCCTATAGTAGAGATATAGCCAATCAGGATAGGAGCGACGGGAGCAACAGGAGCGACAGGTGCGAATGGCGTCGCACCCTGCGCACCAAAGCGCACCACGTGCTCCACGACAAGATAAGAAGTATATAGACGGATCAAGTCGTACCGTAAGGAACGGTCTTGATTAGCTTTCAATATAACTTGGTTACATCAATCACCGATTGACACATTACCAGACGTAACACCTCTTTGTGAACAAGCAACTTATTGCTTAGTGCTACCATACGTGCTCTGATCTTTCTGCCAACATAAACCCTGCCTTCTGATTGGTTTATTCCTTAGGAAATCGGCCAGATCGTTACAGTATCCAATAAAGTAAACCATAGAGTTTATATTGTCACCGTAACAGCAGGCCAAGGTCCTTATACTACTTCCAAAGGTGGCTTTCAGGATCAGCTACAGCATAGCCGTGTAGACTACAAACAAGGGCCTAGTAGTAAGGGTAGTAAAAAAGCCTGCTGCTGCTAGTTGATATAATAGCTTGGTGCTCCTCCTTCTCGTCCTCCTCTTCTTCTTTTTCTTCTTCTCTTCTTGTTCTTCTTTGCGCCTGGTCTTTATCTCGGTCTCGGTCTTGGCTTCTGTCATGGCCTCTGTCATGGTTTTGGTCTCTGTCTTAGTCTTGGTCTTAGTGTTGATCTTGGTTTAGGCTTAGGTTTATGTGCTGGCTCTGGCTCTGGCTCTGGCCCTGGTTTAGAGATAGCATAATAATAAGAGCCTTTAATATAATATATTAAAATTGATTTCTTCTTCTTCTTCTTCTTCTTCTTCTTTATCTTTCTATTTATTTATTTATTCCCCTCACTTTCCTTTCTTTTTCTTCTCTTCTATCAGAAAGCAACCATTGCGCAACCGTAATCGCTTAGAGGAAGATGTAACGATCTGGCCGATTTCCCAAGGGATAAACCAATCAGAAGGCGAGGGTTTATGTTGGCAGAATGATCAGAGCGCGTAGCGGTAATTGAGCAGAGTATTCATAAGTGTTATGTCTGGTAATATGTCAATCGGGGGATTGATGTAACCAAGTTATATTGAAAGCTGATCAAGACCGTTCCTTACGATACGACTTGATCCGTCTATATACTTCTTGTCTTGTCGTGGAGCGCGTGGTGCGCTTGGTGCGACGCCATTCGCTCCCGTTGCTCCCATCCTGATTGGCTATGTATCTACTATAGGGTAGCTAGTTGTTTACGTAAGGGATTGTTCTGCCATCCTAGACCGCTTTGGTTATGACATGGGTCGTAACAGAAGAAGTGGGGCATGGGTGCAGGCATACAGGCACACGCAGATTGGCAGATTGGCGGGGGCAAAACGGGTTTTTTTTTTTGATCTTTTTTTTTCCTGATTGGCCGCAGACCGCTGAACAAGTGCCGTTGGTTGAAGCAGTGCCGTTGGTGATCCGTGCACTGCTTACGTGAGGGGGATGAGCCAATCAGGGGGTCACGGATCCTGAACAAGTGCCGGAAAACGGCACTGCTTCCCCGACGAATAGCGGTTGTAAAAAATGCCCATCAAGGGTCAAGCCATATTTGGTGGTGTGAAGCGAGTTTAATAAGGTTTGCCACCAGCTGCTAGAACCAATGCCACCCGAGTATTTTCGGCTGTGTTGATGAGTTGAGGTACGGTAATTGTGCCGAGGTGTAAAGCGAGAAAGCACAAAGCGAGGCGTGCCCACTCGTTTGAAGTAGAGAGCCACAATATCTGAGTGATTTTGATCACTGCGGTTTCAAAAATTAGCAATATTCTACATATAGACACTCGAGTGGATAGCATTCGGCTTTCATGGTAAGGGGAATAATGTCCTGGGAGGAGGGTGGAATGGCTTCGACTTTGACATTTGAAGGGGACATAGCAGTTTTGGCTTTTCTTTTTCTGGAAAATCCCAAAGTGAGCGCTAATAGAGGCTGTTAATCCTATAGGATATCAATCAATGCGACAATCTCAGGTTTGCAATAGGGATGGGTTGCTTAGGGCGTGGGTTTGAGGTTACCGGTAAGCGAGTCAAAATTTTGGCCCCTTTGTTGCTTGCAATATGGTGGCTGAAACCGGCCAGTTGGGCTTGGACATGGCAGTTGGCGACCGCAGGCGCTAGCCCATATGGAGTGTGCGGGGGAAATCTTCAGGTCCAAGAATCCTACTCTGATGATGAGGTATCCTCTCAGTGGCCGGGGGTGCTTTCTTGAGACTGGCCGTCTGCGAAAATCTGGAGGAAAATATCCTGATCATCCCGTGGATGATCTCCCGGCGTCCGTTTGAATATCTGTGCTATAAGAAAATTGACGCAATCTCTTTCTTGACGCCACCGCATTGTTGCTCTGACGGCCTGGATTGGGTGTGGTGGATGAATTACAGACTGGCGGCAGCCCTAGCCACATTGCTCGGCACAGCTACCGGCCCCCGCGCAGTTCAACCGTCATGGATTTGATCAAATTTACCTCTTGGGTCGACCAGGTGTCTCTTTGACCACTCGTTCGGCTCCAAGAACGCCACGCCGTTCCGGGAAAACTGTCAGTGCTCTCCGCCATCACGCCCATACCAAGACGGTTTGCTTCTAGTTCATCATCCATTCGCCCAAGGTTCGACCGTGGCGTCTGCTTGCGCAGCGATGCCCTTCTTACTTTGGAATGTTATTTATCTTGCTCTTTTCCCATATGCCCTGTCTGTGCCTTTTGGGACAGCTTTATTGTACATTGAGCGGCCAGACCCTGTTATTTTGATCCATACAAAACAACAAGAGAGCTTGCCACGATGACAATGCTGCCCATTGCCCTGCGATCAGACCAAGGCATTTCGCACGATGTGTCTGGCGCTTTGGTCCCTAAGGCTGGAAATGCCATGGCCTTGATCACCGCTATGGCTTCCATTTCTGTGCTCTCAATATTCATTTGTCAGTATCCGACCCATGGCTAGTTCATGCATACCGTACCACCGCAGCCATAGTCCCCGGTGGGAATATACTGGAACCCATCTAATTGGATAACTGTATTCAGTTCAAAGAGCCAAAACGATACAGAAGTGGTCACAGCTACCGGCCTGTGTTTGGCGTGAGGCTCTCATCCCTAGCCATTTAACAGCAGAAGTTTTAACGGAGAATAGTGACATTTGCCATTTACATTGATTCGTTACTTTTTGTAATGGCCGTTACGGTTCTGGAGCAAATCGTTGGCGTGAACTCGAGCTATGCTGCATGCCATATCGCTATTTGGCTATGTCTTACCAGCTACATTATTACAAAAGTCGGTATTTTCTGGTGCGAACGAATAATTTTATGCTGACCATTATTACAGATCGTAAGAGATTCTGGATTGGGAAGTTTTCCGTTTCGTCCTTAAAATTAACCAGTTTTATTCCTTAGTTTATCTACATATTCCTGGTTGAGAAAGCTGTATGTTTTGCGCCATTTTGGTATTGCTTGTGCCCATGTTTTAACATAATCAGCACATCATCCGAAACAATGGGAAAACTCGACTCCAGTCAAAGCTTTATTGCTTCAATTCTTTCGGCATGCTTTCGATCTACGGTATTATTGGTCTTTTCAACATGATCTAGTAAGTTGGTTTGTAATAATGTGCGAGTAGAGATGCTCAATGCCATGTGCAGCCGTACTGCTATGATTAATGAAGAGGGTGTCTGTATTATTGGCATGAAAAAAATGGTCATGATCCCACTTATTGCCTTTGATGCCATTATCAACATCTATCTCACTGCCTTGTTCTTGGTTCCTCTTAGCAGTGAGTTTGTTTCGTTTCGACCCTGGCATATGGAAATCTAACCTTGATAGACTTGTATTCTTTTAAGAAGATGCCACAGACAATTGCTACTGCCCGACTTCGAACCGTTGCCCTCCGCAATTTTATCGGATCTTGCTGCACTTTAGTCAGCAGCATTGTGTAAGAGCGAACGAAAAAGCTAGACTTATTGTATGAGGCTCATAATGCACTAGCAATATCACTGTTTTAATGGCTCTTGATGGGGAGCCTGGTTGGGTTTGTTTTCTTTGTTGCAATATCGACGGTTTGTTAAGTTCTCATCCTTTGTCGGCTTTAAATTACATCTAATTATTTAGTGCTCTTCTCAGCAATAGTTATTCACTGGGTTACCTCCACGGATAGGATTGGCGCCAATACCAATAACGATACACGTGCTATGGATTATCGTACCGGTACTGGTCCCACAACATACAATGCCGAGCAAGTTGAGATGAAACATATGCCTGAATCTTCATCTCCCAGGAGCATCGATGAAATATCTCTTGTCGAAGCAAGAGGTCCATTGTCCAACGAGAGCCACGAGTCGATGCAACCGAAGACCTAAATACCCACATTAATAACGGAGTTCCGACCACAGAGACAGCGACAAGGGGCCGAGTGGACAATGTGAGTGGTGGGGATTTGATGGATGTTGCATATGGATAGGATGTCTAGAGATTTAAAGCAGCAACAGGTTGAATGGGCTATGATGTATTTACTTATATACTGTTGCACTGCTTGGATCGGTCACATCGAGCTGTAGAATAGAGAGTTGAAAGAGCCTTGATTTCTATGAATAAAGGAGCGGTCAATAGGGGCTTTTATAGCTTGTTGAAGCTCGCTTCCGAGGTGGCGCTGCGCTAATCATTCAGCCACCTCACCAGCCTCAACACTAATCAATAAGTGCCTTTAAAGCAAGCACAACCTCGCTTGCTGAGTTGAATTCCCAATGCCATAGTTTCTCGATAATGCATCGAGCAGGGTTATTATCTGATATCCTAGGATACTCATGGTTACCAAGCTTTTTCTGGACCTCTTCATCATCATTTCCATAAGGTATAGCCCATTCGGTGATATCGCATATCCCAGTCCCAAGAGTCCACAACTCCATAGCAATTGTACCTTGAGCCCGCAATGGATCAGGATCCCTAAATGGTGTCCAGTACCGAAGTTCATAGCCAAACTGGAGTTTAGGATAAATATCCCCAAGAGTAGACCCAGCAAAGTCACATAGCTTAACCTCCCAATTATTAAAAACAAGCATGTTTCGAGGCGATAGGTCCCCCCAGATAACTTTGTGGTCATGGAGATGTTGTAAGGTTTCCGCCAGATCCACTACAATTTTCAAGCGGCGTTCTATTGTTGGTGGGGGGTTTTCCAGCAGGAACTCCCTCAGATTCCCATGAGGAGCCCTCTCGAGACGTAGCGCCCAAGCCTCATCGGACTCGGGTCGCATTTCGAGAGCAAGGACTCTTGTAATGCACCGATGCGGACCAAGAGCTTTATATATAGCAGCCTCACGCTTCAGCACATTACTTGTGTCTTTCGCAAAACTAGGCTGGCCATAAATCTCGCCATCGATCCAGTACCCACCTGCTTTAATGACAGATTGAGTATTTCCTTTCTCAGTATAGACAATGCTGTGAGCAGTTCTGCCCAGCCACTGTAGATTGGCGTTAATGAACGCTCCTGCTTGCATGTCGGTTAAACGCATAGCAAAATTGGAAAGAGGGGAAGATAATAAAAAGATATATTAACAAAGTGATATTGCCAGTAATAGACTAGTAGTATTCAGATCAAATTAAAGTGTATTGGTTTCTTGCGATAATAATTTTAAAGTAAAACAGGCCAACTTTTCAAAGTAGAATACCCACCTACTAGTACTAAGTGCGGATTAATAGCTAATCCGATATAGGCGGTACATGGCTGGCTGGCCTACTCAAGTATACTTTGAAGAAACGGGCCCCGTTTCCCCTTCTCAACCAATCAAAAAAAACATTGTATAAGGATCCTGCCTGGAAAAGACGGGCCCCGTTTCCACATTGGACCAAGTTTAACAAAAATACAAAACGCGCCCCGTTTCCTGCATGCTTGGCTAAATATCCTGGTAGAATTCAGCGGCTTGGCGGGCCAGGAAGGGAGCCACCGGCGGAGCCAGCCGCTCCGGTGCCCGGGCTGCCGGTCCGCCGAGGCTTCGGCTGCCGCTTGTGCCCCAGCTTCCTGACCATCAACTGGAAGCAGTGCAAGATGCACTGCAGCCAGGCCCACGAAGCAAAGAACAGCCAGGCTCGAGATGGGCTCTGGTTCAAGGCCGAGGTACAAACCTTCTTTACCAAGCCGCAGCACAAGCAACTCTACTTCCGAGTCTCCGACAAGGCCAAAGCCTTAGCTGAAGAGGCTACCAGCCACAGCCATAGCCACTTGCCACAGCCATAGCACTTGCAACAGCAACAGCACTTGCAACAGCAACAGCAACAGCAACAGCAACAGCACTTGCACCAGTGCCAAGACCAAGAGAACAAGAATGCAAGAGCAAGAGCAAGAGCAAGAGCAAGCCCAGCTAACAGCTACCATCCAGCTTCGGTGGAACCACGAGCAGGACCAGCAGAAGGAGAGGCAGCTTGAGCTTGCCGAGGCGGAGGGCATGAGCAAGCACGAGGTTACCAACTGGCTGCGGCGAGCAGGCTGGGCCACGCACTTTGGCGGCAAGAACCTGGGCCCTATCTACCTCGCCAGCCGGCTGCCCCAGCCCGAGGACGGGGTTGAGCTTGAGCTCATGGCCCGGGCCTTGGATCGAGCCTTCTTCAGCCACTGCATTGCTGGCCTGAGGAAGATGCCCCTGATCAGCCGGCTGCTGCTGGCTAGCCCGCACGCCGAGAGCCCGCACAGCCGGCCCTTTGGCCCCCTGCAGGAGAGAACGAGCATGGACCGGTACCTGAGCTACAGCAAGCGCTTCCTCTGCTACTGCATGAGGGTGCTTCCGCTCGAGCCCGCCGACCTGGCAAGCTGCCATGGCTTTGCCTTCACACCCAAGCAGCGCCGCAAGCTGGAGCGGCTTCGAGCTCGGCTCCAGGCCGCAGCAGCCGCAGCTACGAGAGAAGGCAGCCCGGGGCTGGAGCCAGCGCTAGGGTCTGCAGAGGAGCTGGGACTGCTGGATGAGCTGGGGGGCAAGGTGCTCCAGGCTCTTGCCTGCTTCTGGATGCAGCACTTGCCAGGCGATCCCTTTGCCAGCCCGCTCTGGCACTTTGTAGCTGTTCTCGGCATCGACGGGGAGACGGGGCAGCTGCGGCCAGCCCACCATTTCACCTATGTTCTTGCTGGCCTCATCTACACCGGCCGAGCAGTGGTAGCAGAGGCAGCAGCCCCACACCAGGCCTGGGCTACAGCAACAGAAACAGAAACAGAAACAGAAACAGATCTGCCCGAGCAGCTTGCAGCAGCTCGCAGGGCCTGGCTTTGCAATTCGAGCTATGCACCAATGGGCTATATGCTAAGCCTGATGCTCTACGGCCGCAAGATCGCGCTAGAGACAGGCAGCCGGCTGATGGTGGTCTGGGATGCAAGCGGGGACCTGCTTTACTTCCGAGGCCAGCCTCTAGCTATGGCCTCCATCCGCATTATGGTTGCGCAGATGAGCACGGATGCCGAGGATTTGCTCTGGGAAAAGCTTCTCTTCCTATCACCACAGCCAGAAGAGCAGCCAGAGCAGCAGCAGCAGCAGCAGCAGCAGCAGCAGCAGCCAGGCAGCAGCTGGGGGCTTGGGGTAGCAGGTGTAGGGGGGCAAGGCCGGTTTTCCGTGCCGCTCACAGCCATTCGGGATGACCTAACTTGGACCCAACGCGGCCAGTCCTTTGTCCACAGCAATAGCCTTGCCGGCAAGGAGAAGGAGCTTTTGCAACGCCTTGTTGCTGGGCCCTGGAAGAGTGAGTTCCTCGATGGCCAAGGTAAATGGAAGTGGCCCCGGGTCCAGCAATATCTGAGACAGGTGAAGAGATTCCAAGAGCTCCTCTTGCTGCTTGTGCACATGACCAACCACCCGCTCCGGGGCACCGAAATCACTGGCTTGCGGCTAGCAAATGGCATTAACAGGGACCGCAGCGTCTTTGTTATCAGTGGCGAGGTTGTTTTGGTTAGCCAATACCACAAATCCCTTGCCCACTTCGATAGCCCCAAGGTTATCCCGCGGATCCTGCCAAGCCGGGTCGGGCAGCTGCTAGCGATGTACATGATTTACATCCGGCCCTTTACAGACCGGCTCCAAGCCGGCCGCTGGGCCTTGCACGATAAGGTTTACTTACCCAGCGACTTCATCTGGCACCACCCAGCCAGCCTGGAGCCTTGGGACAGCAGCCAGGTGTCTCGCGCCTTGGCTAAATGGAGCCAGCATTACATAGGGCAGCAGCTCACCTTGCAGAGCTGGCGGCATATAGCTATTGCCATCAGCCGCCGCCACACAAGAGCTAGGGGGCCATTGAGGGCAGACTTTGACGAGGCCGACGAGGCTGGCGACGATGAGGAAGGGGGGGCAGGGCGCTATGAGGATGTGGAAGACCTTGCTGCTGCCCACACAGGGCAAACGGCAGCCAGCTATGGGGTTACCATTGA
>VTGD01000017.1:258793-587598 GCA_013406985.1 Calonectria crousiana | reverse complement strand
CCCCCCCCGATGCATGGTTTTCGAGTTGCATGCCAACAAACATGCAAGCGGGTGGAAGAGCACGTATTCGCGGCGTGCTAAATAAAGGAGATGTCATGTTGGCCGAATCCCAGAAAACCCCCTCTTCAAGACAGAAGCAGTAGGTAAGCAGAAAAAAACAGGATGCTTCTCGGTATAGTCGTACAAAAATAGCAAGCCACGTTCGGAGAAGCAAAGACGCAATGAAATCCAACGCTCTCGTTTCATCACTGCCTCGGCCGGTTTTATCGGATGGCCCGGGATCCGCCATACCAAGAATCCTGGGCAAGCGGGGTCATTAAAGAAGGCGAAGCGGAAAGGCCAAGCCTTGTGCTGCTGGGAGTGGCTGGTAGAATACTGGAGGATGCGAATGGGTGATTCGTGCTATCGGCAGAGGTGGGGATTCGGAGGAGCGCAGCAGAGCTGTTGGGAGCCGCCTAGGCCTCGCCAGGTCGAAGCTCGCGACCCGAGGCCATAGCTGTGCTGGGGCCCGACTTGGCGCCAGGGGCGTTGTTCCATGAGAGATATGTGTGGTCACCAAGTTTCCTGTTTGCAGTTAGTGACACAAGTCGGGGATGAGAAGCGTAGAGCATGACTGACCTTGGTCGGACAAGGTGGGTGACAGTAAAGATGGCACCGAGAACGATGCAGAGACCTCCAACAACGACGTAAGCGATTCCAAGGAACGGGTTGCGGCCGCCCATGACGGTTCTGGTAGTGATAACGATGGACTTTGTGCCCTTGTAGGCGGTGGTGGGGAAGTCTAGCGAAGTTAGCAATGCTCTAGGCTTGCGGAATGACTGGCTTACGGTCGTCAATGACGATTTCATAGTTGCCAGCAGTCATGGATGTGCTGTCGTTGCGCTGGTACAACTTGCTAAATGTGGGCAGACCCGCGGTTCGCATCCACACATGGAATCCTTCCCACTCCTTCAGATCGGGCGGGGGGTCATCGGTTGTGTAGTTGTTTGGGTAGCGCTTTGCCCAGTTAGGCGGGGGCAAAATCTCGTCTGGCTTGTACTTTGTGTTTCCATACAGATCCTTGTCGCTGTTCCAAGCGATGTTGCTGTTGTTCGACATGAAATAGGTCTCTGTTTGATTGCTCGTGGCGTGTGGTGGGTTGAGCAGCTCGGGGTTGGAGAAGGTATCGTTGAATATCGAATTGGCAATCAAACCGCAAGGGTAGTAAGGCTTGTTCTCACCACCATTTCCGTAGAGGGGTGTGCAGTCAGATCCCTTGATGTCGCTATACGAACGAACATTGCCCTTGAGCTGCGAGGAATCAAACGACTCAACATAGCGACGGTGGTTCTGGTAGAAGTTCGTGAGGTGGTAGTAGAAGAGGACGGGAGGACCCATATTCTCGGGGATGTTAAAGCGCAAATAACATCGATCGGTCGACAGCTCGACGGCGCCAGAGGTCCTGCCGAACGTGTTGTTGACCTTGACGCCCTTATCGACGGCCCACTGAGCGTTTACGCTTCCCGAGTTGTTTTTGAATGCTGTGTCGACATACTTGCTGGGCATGCTGCCAAAGCCGTCACCACCATTGTAATCCGGGGCATCTTGGACGCATTTGGTGTACTCAAGTTTGATCTCTTGGACCTAATTTTGTTTGTCAAAGGCTGCTTTGAATATGTCTGCGTACTTGGATGTGATAGAAAACCATACCTGGGCACTCGCGTAGAGGAGAAGACCACCGATGGGCGCAAAGATGATTCCAATGACGAAAAACAAAGGGAGAACCGTCTTGGGGGTCAGAATAGGCCTGTTGCTGTCAGCATTGGAGATTGGTGTGATGGGAAGCCTTCACATACTGCCAGGCCTTCAAGCGCTGTTGCCGAAAGGCAGTGTCTGTCACAATACGATTAGCTGCGATTCCTCACCCGGCCACGCGCCGCTTCCGAAGCATCCAGAGCGCTACTCACTCGCAGGGCGGCGGCTCTTCTTCTTGTCCGGCTGCTTCGGGTCTCCGTCGTTGGAGTTGATGGAATCGGTGTGGTCGATGCCACGGGGTGAGTCGGCCATTTTGCACAGAGTCGTCGGCGGGCGCTGCGCGATGATGCCGTTGGGGTTGGCGGGATGATGGGAAAAGGTGCGATCTCCTTGACCCAGGGGTTGTCTGCGGCGGATGGTTTGGAACGTCGCGATGTGGCTCGTGAAGCGTTACGTGTAGGACTTTCAGCGGAGTGGCTGTGCACAGTGCAGCAGTGGGGCAGTGTCCTGTCAGATTGCGCGGTTCTACTTTTGTCCGCTCGTATTCATCATCCGGCGGTTCTCTGTCTTGGCGCTTAGCATTGAAAGACACAAATAACGAACATAGGGGTGAAGGTTGTGGTTTTAAGGAGAACAAACAAATTGAGAAACATTTTTCAATCTGCTTTAATACAGATGCAAACATCACGAAACTGGTCTGTTTGCTTGAGAGATGCTCATCTTAAGGTTGCATATTTTATACGCTTTCCCCTTTTCAATTGGCTCCATATTACTCAGATTCAAGCAATCCAAAAATAAACTTTGGCAAAGAAGGGTGGGTTTAAGCAGTCGGCCTCCGGCGACCATCCGGCGCGCTGGCGCGGGTCATTGTTGACGGGTTGGTGAATAGAAGCCGGCCGCACATTCGGCGACTATATGGGACCGTAAATTACAAGCAACATCATGCTTATTCTGTATTTTTCCATTTATTTTTTGCCATGTATCCCACACAATGTGGCCCGATATTTCCATTGGTTGCAACCCGATCATGGGTCTCCAATGTGCTGTTGTTGCGCGATGCTTCGTGCCTCTTCTTTCTTCTCGGGGTGGTGGCGGCGCCGTCGGCGTGGCCGCCGCCCCGAAACAACGACTCACACCCTCCTCTTCATGACAAAATGGCTGCCGCTTGACTCCCTAGCTCTGTTCAACCCCTCACCCTCCAGAGCATCCCAATCACACCGGTATACTTGTGGTGTATAAAAAGAGGCTGCAATCAATTTAACCAACCAAGTTTTTTTTTTCTTTTTTCTTTTTTGGAAAATAAATAAATCAATAATAGAACAGGTTTAAATAGTGAATGGTACAATCTTCTATTGATTAGACAGACCTTCCAACACCAGAACATACCCATTTAGCCACCAGTTCAATTGAAGTTCTGGTGCAAATGGTTTCATGGTTTTAATATTCTCACATGCATCAATGTCAACGATCAAATTCATGTGATTAGCTATATCCATTCTGTACAAAGCTACAGGAGAGTTGCAGCTTGAGAAGCTGACCATGGAAATAGCTGTGTAATAAAGCAATGCAGATAGTTTTCCTTTTCCCCTCAGTCAACTAGAAGTTGATATCAAAGCAAACAGAAACCAGACGCAATAATTGCTTAATTCTCCCCCATTTCGACTTCTTCGTCCTCGGGCTCTTCTTCTCCGGCCTCCATGCCTCCAATCTCCTCTTGTTCGACCTCGTCCGCAATCTTCACAGCCCTCTCCAGTCCCTCTCTCCCCAGCAAAGGAGTAGGGATCCGTTCGGCTTCGGAAGCCCGCTCCGCTGACAATGTCGTATGAAAAGCAAGAAACCGATGCGGGCCAGTGGGGTTTCTGGCAAAGGGCGCCGCGGTATGACCAGAATGCAGACTTGGAGGGCCTCTCCCCCACATCTCCAAGGCGTTGCTGCGTGCCGTAAAGGTGCATGGGCGGTTGAGAAGCGAGCAACTTTTACAGACGTGTACATCAAGTCTCTCCATGTCCCTGTCGCACTCCAAGAACTCTGTGCCAGGGCCGTAGGTAGCGCCTCTGTTCATGTACCGACATAGATCACAGATTTTACTGGATCTACCGTCACTCGGGATCGGGTGCCAGAAGTCAGATGTGTGTGGAGGGGGCGCCTGGCGAGTGACCACGGTGTTGGTATGCCCCCACTGTCCCCTCATGAGCTGGAAATTGTAGTCAAAGTCTGCAATCTCCGGAGCAGGACGGATCTTGCGTGGTCGCACGTCCCATTTTGCCGTCTGCAAAAGATAATCCGCCGCAAGTTCCTCGACATCAGTCATAGCAAAGTATAGACGTTGAGGAAACCCGTTGAGAGGACCCTCATAGTCAATGCCTTCGAGAAGTTGAATGATGTCCATGCATTTACGCCAAGGCTGGATTGCTTTGGCAAGGTTCATGCTTGAAACACCAATCCGGAACCCTCCAGCGTAATACTTGCCTTGTAGAGGAAGACCCAGCCAAGCATTAGAGCCCTGGTCAAACCATTCGAGGCGGACTCCGAGACTGCTTGCAACCCCAAAATTCTTGTAGGGCCCCACACTGGGACAGCCCATATATGGAACTTCATGGGGCTTGCCGTCCTCCATGATCTCGAAGGTCAGGTATGTTGGAAGCCCGTCCTGCAGCTGGTGGTTCCGGATCGCAGTTGCCGGGACATTGAACGCAAACAACCTTCGCTTACCCTCTGGTGTCCGAAACCTCAGGACTCGTCTGCCACGACCCTTGCTCTGCAACTTGAACCTCCCGGCGTGACGGTAGACAGTCTTTTGACGATCTTCAGACTCGTTGTATTCCGGTCGGAAGCACTGAATAGCAACGGCACGCTGAAACTCAAATAAAGGGCTGGCGACGTTGCAACCGACCATAGTAATGATGGGCCAACCTGTATTCTGTCGTGTAGCGCGGCTGACGCCGTCGAGGAACCGATACTGGTTGCGAAGAGCAAGGTCAGTCTCGTCTGTCGAGGTAGCCTTGACGCAATCGTGATAGCAGTTGAGCATCAGCAAAGCGGTTTGCTCGGCCATGGTAACTACATAGGCAGGGACTGAGTCCTGTGGCTCCCAAACCATCAACGCAATCATATGTCGATTCTGTGATGTCGCTTGACGTGCAACAATGTAGTGATTACTCACCGTATTGCCCCTGGTGCTCTCTTCATGAGACATGTGGCGTTTCCAAGCGTGAGCCATGCTCTGTCCACCGTAAAGACCATCGTAGGGACTAATACGAGTGTACAGACGGATGTAAATGGCTCGGGAACCAGGCGCTGGCCATTCAGGAGTTACCTTTTGAAGTTGGGACAGAGACCTGGCCTCCACAGCACCATCTCGCAGCAAGGCCTTGGCGTCTGGAGTAAACCCTTTGATGATCCATTCTACATTATCGACAAACTTGTTGCCGAAAATGAGACCGAGGTCATCACGCCGCATACCAAGCTGAAGAAGATCGTCTGGCTTCTGTCGAAGGTTGGTCCAAAGAGTTCGAATATACTTGACCAAGGTGCTGCCATCGGGGTCGCTCCATGGTTGAAGTTGAGAGTTCGGTTTAGCAGCCTCCGAAAGCTTGGCTTCCATAGTCAGGCATGGAAGGCCAATTTTGAGGACATTCAGTGGGAGGAGAACTACATGTAATTAGCCAAAGTAAAGTAATGTGTGATAAAAGATAAATACCTTAGACATCAGTCTGCCCTCGCTTGAAAATAACAAAGCCCCATGCCCCCTTCTGGTTGATGAGCAACCCTTTCTCGCCCTCGCGCAGTCGGAAGACACCACTTGGCTTCAGATCCTAGGGTATTTTGTTGCGAAACTGGAATGAGACAGTCTTCAAGGTGTCGTCAAAGTCATACAAATATCTCATTATCACAGCGGTTGGTTGGACTTGCTGCATCGGACCAGCACTGGCCTGAGGCTGCTGTTGCGACATTGCAACTGCTAATAGAAAATGTTAGCGTTGTGTGCATGAGACTGCTACAAAGGAAACATGCCTGAATTGTGTTGTGGAATCTAGTATGGCTGAAGTTCAAGCGGAGGATGGCTGTGAAGAGGAAGAAGAAAGAGAAAGGAAGGGGAGAAAATGTCGAGAAATCCTTGCGCATTGAAATCGAACAAATTCACTGTAGCCGAAGACAGCTGTTGCCAACAGTGACACCTGTCTACGGCCGTCAGATCCATGTAACAAGTCACATGTTTGCATCACCGTACAATACGCTGACACGCGAGGAATTGAAGAAAGTTTAGAATCGTCACGGGAGCAATAGTGCTCAGATGAATGCTATACTATTGATTCACGTCGGTATATCTAACATTGACTTACTACCGGGGATCTGATCTTGGGCAGATGACGCCGTTGGCGGTAACTGAAGGTAGCTGTAGTGAGCTTGCTGGTTGTAAATATTTCTTTGATGTTCCCCCTTTCCCTTTCCTTCCCATTCTTTATTTCAAGCGAGGTGATATTAATGCCAAATGTATTTATATCATATTATGTATCAGTTCACTTTATTCAATCGCATTTAGTTCTTCATTCACTGATTTCCTTCGATATTGGCCTTCTTTGTCCGTCGATGGAAACTAAAGTCAGCGGGTCTGCTATGCCGGATCCTCAACTCCAACTATGGAGCAACCAAATTGATGGCAGCACCCTCTACAATTACGTTCGAATCCTCTGTTACTGTCTCTGGCAACAGTCAGTAGTTAGGGAGTATTTGCGATGGATTGCGCACTTTCCCTGAGTAGCTCCTTCCCTCTCGAACGCCCAAGCAGTCCGCTCCTTCCCATTCAACTGCCATGCTTTTTCAGGCACCCAAGAACACTTTAAAAATGACAGTCTCTCGTCGTTCTACTTTCCCTTCTTTATCCCATCCATCCCTGGTCGTTCCCGTGCTGCTCGTTAATTTTTATTTTTATTTTTTCACGATGTCGACCAATCCCGCTCCCCTCGTGTCGACCCCAGCATTGGACCTGACCTGGGAATGCCCTTCGGGGCCTATTACCTTCGTCCCACCGCCGTCTCCCCCTCCCTTGCCGGTGTGTTCGCAGACGCGCATCTGCGCCGAGCCATCCCGTAAGTACTCTACTTTTGACATATTAGCAATGACCCGCTAACTTATTCATAGTGACCTTGCTAGACAATGATGCGGAGGCGCGGGTTATGGCTCTAGAAATAGAGACCAGGAAAGGCCGCCTGGCTCCTCACGTCGGCCATCTCCGTTATACGGAGATGGATTGGTCCATTTCTATTAATGAAATGGCAGAAGGCAAATGCCTTGCCCTGGAAATGGGCTGCAACGGGGCTGCAGCTGGCCTGACCAGAAATGCCTATATTAAAAGGCACTATGGCAACCGCGCCCACACTGTAAGTATCAACCCTGATTTGGTAATATACTAGTTGCTAACTTTCAATGTTGTAGCAGTGGGAAGAGAAAATGGCCCTCGAGGCCATGAATAGACCTCCCCTCCTCCCCTCCCCCCTCCCATGATGGAACCAGCGACCCTTACGGTCAGCTTTTCGGCGCCCCCTCCCGCCGCTCCCGCCTCTCCCCCTTCCTCCTTCCCCGGCTCCGGCTCCGACTCCGGCTCCAGCCCTGTCCCCGCCGCCACTCCGACCCCCACCGCCTCTAAGAGGAAGCGCGACGATTAATTAGTAAATTATATATAATATATATAATGTATTTGTGTTAAGCTGAAACTACTTTCCTGACAGTTAATTATCCTGGTGACAAGTACTATGAGTGTAAACCTTTGTGTCTAGTGCCTCCATTACTACCTTCAAAAACATAGCATGATTAACTACTAGATATTATTTTATAAGGTTTGTAAATTGTAATATTATTCTGGCATAAAAGAGAAATTAATAACTAAAAGTCCCACTAAAGAAGCTAGATTGCCACAATGATCTTGAGTTTATAATTCATAGGCCACAGGTTTGGAATCACCTCATACTATATATTATATATAATTTATACTTCTAGTGTAAGCATTATGCTAAGAATTCGGTATCTCTCGGGCAAAATGGCGCTGGTATTTTCTCTCTCCACTGAGTTCATGTGTAGAGGGATCCTCGTGGGTCATTATTGGACATCTTAACCAGGAGCTAACTCTCCGATTCACAAGGACAAATTTTGAATTTCAAGAGGATTAAATTCCTTTTTTTTCTCGTCGCACGAACATGGCGAAAACAAAACAACCATTAGATCCATATTATAAGCCATTCAAGCCAACATATCCCTAATCCTTTGAGGCAGCTTGGATCGTCGGCTCGTTGCCAGTGTCCGACCGTACTCATCCACACTTGTCACTGCATACCAAAGATAGCGTTAGGTCGATTACATATTTCACAATTCCATTTCGTCAAGAAAATTATCTCCTTGGCCGCGAGTCCCTTCTGTTGCTGTCAGAATTTATAGCGCTAGACTGGCCCTTCAATGTGCCCGGTATTCGAACATGAACGACAATCTCGTATCAAAGCGACAGCACCAGCTTAATCGTTCTATCGACCTTAGAATTTTGGCTTGGTCTATTTCGAGGAAACAATAGTCAATCATTCCCAGCGGAGTGCGAAACGGGAATTGCAGGCATTCGAGCTCCACAAGAGACGGCAGAATCCAGTTGTCATGGACTCATGAACAAGCAGTAAGAAACACACAGTTGTCACCAGTGTTCGTAAGGATTAAACCAGTACACAGCAGAGTTTATCACTAGCATTATGAATATACATGTTATTCTTTTCATCAACAAAGGAATTCCATTCTGGTTTTGTGCCAATACAAAAGTAAGGCATTTGTTGCTAAGCTGCCTTTGATGACTCAACCCATCCCCGGGACCAGAGGCGGGTGTATTGAATTCAAAGCACCCCTACTACCATCCACATCCGTTCAGGTGCCAACACAGTCCTCTCAAACCCATCTATCGTCGGTACCACATGCGGGTGATCTTGGTGTTGCGCATCTTGCGCTGAAGCTGGAAGATGCCGTACATGAGAGCCTCGCTGGTGGGAGGGCAGCCCGGCACATAGATATCCACGGGCACAATACGATCGCAGCCTCGTACAACGCTGTAGCTGTAGTGGTAGTATCCACCGCCGTTGGCGCAGCTTCCCATACTCACCACCCATCGAGGTTCTGGCATCTGGTCGTAAACTTGTCGCAAAGCAGGCGACATCTTATTTGTGAGTGTACCAGCGACGATCATAACATCTGATTGACGTGGTGAGGCTCGAAAGATGATGCCAAGACGATCTTGATCGTAGCGTGGGGTGGAGAGGTGCATCATTTCGACGGCGCAGCAAGCAAGACCAAAGGTCATTGGCCAGAGCGAAGACTGACGGGCCCAATTGGCAATAACATCGAGGGAGGAGCTATTACAATTAGTTTTGTTGGAATATTGGGGCGAGGTGGCGGGTGGTGGTGATGGGGGTGAAGGTGGTGATGGTGGGTGGTGGAGTTGCGGGTGCGGGTGCGGGTGGTCGCGAAAAGTGACAACCACGGAAGCTGAAAATTGTCGAAAAAAAAAGACAGCAGTACGTACAGAGCATACTGAAGAACACTCTTGGTGCCCTCCTCGCTGGGAAGAGGGACCTCCTTCCGAATCTTGGCGAAGGCGGACGAAGCCGAATGAGGCGTCACAGCGCTGGCGTCACGTCGGGAGCCGGTCGAGAAAGCGGCGACAGCTCGGAAAGGAACGAGGGAGGAGGAAGGCCTGACTGCAGCGGCGGGAAGTCGGACGTTAGCAAAAGCACGCGGGCTCGGGGGCGACGACGCAATTGTGAGAGGCACAAAAAACCCGCCGGGCCGGGCCGGGGGTCGGGAGTCGGACGGAGGCCCAGCAATTGGGGACCGGAACGTACCTCGAAGAGCCATTGAGGCCGCGGATCGCGAGGCGGGCAGCATATCGAGCAGGAATCGGCGGCGTGGATGGCGACGAGAGGCTCGGCACAGAGGGAGGGGAGAGGGTCTGCTGTGGTGACAAGCTGGAGATTGTTGAAGTTTAGAGAATGCGCCCTGTGGTTAGCCGATCCGGAATTGGCGCGCCTCTGATTGGCTGCGCCGGGGCAGCTGTCGCCGGGGATTAGCCGGCACCGACGTCGTCATAAATGACGTCTCGACGAGGAGTTGGGGAGGTTACCGAAATTTTGTGCAGGCGACTTTGAGATTCGATTCGCCTCAGTCGAATATGATTTTCCACTCTTTGAGGGGCTGGTGATTCACTGAACCCGTGTTGTTGACTTGCCAGTCCCAAATTATCCTTTGCATAAGCTACCATGTCGAGCTAATGATTCGTCAACACTATTCCAAATAACTACATCTTCCACGCTTATCGAAAAAAAAGAAAGAAAGAAAAAAATCAGCATGAAGTGTAAGCTCAAATTAATTATTGTCATTATTGGAGCTATCTGAAGTGTCGTGTGTATGTGACTTTAAAATGTTCATTTGACATCTCAAATAGCTGCCGTTCACCTTCGGCCAACTCTCCCGGCGCCATCACCCCACAACAGCCACTCACTTACACCAACTCATCACATTGCTGAAATCGCCAATTTCTTTAACCACGGTTTTTATTACGAGATTATTGTATCTAAAATTCTCTCGTTCACATTCATAACCCGTAGTTTATATGGGACTTGTTTTCTATTTCGGTATAAATGCAACTTTTTAAAATCCGCACCTATCTAGGCAGCTATTGCTTTTACTATTGCTACCGATTCCAACTCAATTTCCAGATGTCCGGCAAATATCTCCATGCTCTAAATGATCTGGGTGCTCCGAAAATATCGACGTCACTGCCTGTTAAATTCCAGTCCAATGTCTAAATGTCCGGCTGAAATCTCGGTGCTGGGCGATGTCAATGTCGCGCTTGCTGTTTTCCTCACCACTATACCCCAGCTCACTACTTTTGGTGCTCCAGCGGATGTTGTTTTCACAGCCGAAAAAAAGGCCCAGCGATGGCCCAATCTCACCAGGACAGATTGGTGTGGCCTTTGAATGCCGGATTCCGAGGTATTCCGACGCTGCAGCTACCACCACTGTGCGGGGAGATATAAGAGGTGAAGTCACAAGCCCACTCAACACGTTGGGGTTTCGCGTGAAGTGCGGTGGCGGTGCTGCCTATCAATCACGCAGGTATTGGCAATGGAAGGAGTGAGGCTGGTAGGCACACGCCCACGTACCATGTCCTTAATCTTCAAACAGTTTGCATAACGATGAGGTTTGTGGCCCGCAGGGGCACAAGGCCATACTTGGCCTCAATTATCCGATGACCCGAGCAATTCACTCTCAGCAAAGTTTGTACAATTATCGATGTAGACTTCATGTATCCTTCATCACAGCTCCCCTGGTTTGGTTCATTGAAAACTATACAGGAAAGAAGAAGCTGGAGTTGTTGGCAGAAACGCTGTCGGTGAGTGTTCATCAACTGACCAAAAGGCATCCTGTCTCGAATAGCAGGTAGAAGCAGCAATGTAAGAATACCAGGAGAGTTACAAGAGGAATGTCACATCGTAAAAGTACGAAAATCGCCAACATTCCAAGGCACGTAGCCATCTTTGTGGGCCGCATGGTTACCAACTGAAGCGTAGATGACGAACGAAAACCTCGTCCTTATAATTATATCTGACCACGATAAAATCAGATGACTTAGCAGTGTTCCCAGTTGACGCGGGTTTTGCCCATATAGAACATGTATTTCTTCTGGGAAATATCAGTATGCGAAGATACACACATTGCACTGTTACTGTCACGGGTAGTGTGCGGGCATACTTTGATGTAAACGAGCACAGAGCAACAAAATGTTGATCTCTGGTCTTTCGAATAGGACGGAAGTAGTGTATCCTCACGACTTCCTGGTTCAAATTCATGTTTGTTCCAGCGCCTCCGGATCAAAGGAACGTCAAATAACACTCTTCAACCGTAGATTGTGTTATTTGTGATTCCCATACCTGATGAGACTTGTCAAGGAAGGGGGGCGGATTGTCAATCGCGGCGCGATAAAGCACATTTTTCTTGACAAAATTGGCTCGGTCCAGCTACCAGACTTTTTTTTATCACACTATACTTTTATTCTTACACAGCGCAGAGTCATGCGCGCATCGTGGGAGATTGCCGTTACCACACACCGGGAGGCCGTTGGTATCGTGGAAGAAACCCGTCAAGCACATCCAGAATCTACCATAAAACATGATCCAGCCGCTGATCACGGATGAGGCATTCCCTTTGTGAGGACGCTTGTGAACCCCCCCCCCAAGGCTCGATGGGTTTGGCTGTAAGGCTGCTTACTTTGGTTGATGTCGGTTCCTTCTCAAGGACATATATTGGGCGCGATACTTAGTATTGAGAAGGAGGTTTCCTTGGCAGTCTTTTCCATTCGATGTTTGAAGAGGGGAACACTGGACTGAATCAGGGACCGAGACTGGTGTCTTCTCGACCTAGCCAAAGCATCGAAGGCGCCCTTCAGGTGTACAAAATGCGCAATCATCCATAAACTCGATAGGAATTTCTCCATGTCCACCAACCAATGATATGGGTGGCACGTACATGTTATTTGGCAACTCTGTATTGACTTGCGTCGTGAACAGTTGTGTCAATATGAGCTTTGATGAAATGTGCTCTAGGGTATGGTGTTTGCACAGCCAAAAGAGATCGTCCGCCATGGTTTATTCCCGGCGCCTTATGTTAGTCTTATTTTTTGGGTTTATTTTGTTTTAAATTATCTTTATTTATTATGTTTTTATTGTCGTTCCCCCCCACTCTACTGGCCGTGTTTTCTTTTTTGTTGTTTCTCTCGTCTACCCAATCAAACATCATGCTTATACACATCCGGCGCAACGTCTTTTTTCCAACACTAAGCGAGTTTCGCCCAGGCTAACAAAGTATTAATTTGATTACAACACCCTAAACAATATAACACAAGCACAAGCTTAGACTAGAGGAATGAGATGTGGACGGACGCTATGCGACTAAGCAACAGCGTGCGGGGAAGATTGCCGATCGAGCATCGCGATGTAGCTGGAATGTTACTGCAAAGCATGTACTTCATGGCAGATGGTAAACTGTCACCGACATCTTCTATGCTTCACATCACTGGTCAGAGTTGCATGAAAATTGAGTTGGTATAGAGCTCCGAAGATCCCGGACGGTGACATTGAGATGTCATTTTTTCGTGCGACGTGTGACGCGTTCTCGAGTCTTCAGAGCACCCCGGCAATTGACCCCTTAAGACACCTGCATGTGCGAGCCGGGCGAGCGAGCGCCCGAGGTAATGACGGCTTAGCTAGCGCGGAGGCGTTTGTGGCGGCGCCCGCCAGGAACCGTCGCTGGATCGAAGACATCCAGGGCAGGTTTGGACAAATAGGATGCCGTATAGGAGGCGACATTTTCGTAAGTAGAATCCGCATCAAAGGCAAGTGAGTTCGGGTGGCCGTTTTGGGACCAAGCAAATTATTCATTCATTCGCAGACTACAGGGGGCGGGCGACAATCCGGGGGATTATCTTGAAATCAAGCGCTTAGTTTTTTTCTTGCTAGTGGTTTTGAGACATCCTGTCTCCAGGGGCCGTGAAACCTGTTCGAGTCCGAGTCCGACCGTCAGACATTGGGCCAAACCGTGCAAGCAACCTGCCAACGAGGAAATGACCTGCAACAGCGCATCTCCGACCACGACAAGCTAATCGCTAGCAGGGTACGGTGCATGCCACGACATGTGAGGTGACGATCTTCCCACTAGATCCCGGGCCGCCGTACCATGCTATTCTTAATTTCCAGACTTGCGATCAACGCGTGTGCAAAGCGTGGGCCAGACCCGTAAGGCCATACGTATACACGTAAAAATGGAAAAAAGGTTGCATAAGTAAGGTACGTATCGCAACCCGCGCAGAACAACCACCGCTAGATAATGAGATGAGAACAAATTGGATCCACCTGCCGTCTGATTCTCCAATAGCCCGCGGTGCTGAATAATCTTGACTGCCGTGGTCCCGCTGAGGCCTTTATGGATTGTTGATTCGCGTCCAGGCTAATTACAAAGTCCCAGGTGGTGGAAGCCTCGGAATAACGTGGTCGTTGGGATAGTGGGCAGGGGAGGGTTGCCCCTCTGGGGCAGCACAGGGACATGCCCATCAGATCACTGGGGTATAGCTTTGTTTGGAGTGATCAGAGTTTCGTGCTTGTGTTGAGGGTACGGATACGCATGGTGCCCGAGGCGAGCATCTCGCAAAAGTTGATTTGAACTTGGAATTGTTCGCCATGGGAATTCGTCTGCTGCTGGGTGGATGAACGGGAGCGCTCCGGGATGAACCCAGAGCAACGCAACTGAGCTGGTGGATAAGTAGGTTCCGGGTCACAGGCCAGCAGGACTCTGGCCGATTTGGGAGGTGGACACTGGGGTGGAAATGGCCGATGGTCAGTTGGCGGATTGCATGGATCCTTGTATCCTAATTTTTTTTCCACGTTAGCGCACGTTGCGCATCAACCTCAGTCCCCCGCTGCCTCCGTGGACCAGGCCCGAGATCAAATCCATCAACACCAAGCACCAAGCTAGCCACGAAAATCGCACAGCTTGCGATGGCCTGGTTGGCGATCGACGGCTAGAGCTCCACCGACAAGCGACGGTGCAGGAGTTGATATATTTTTAATGCCATGGGGGCGTCAGCATGACATTGCAAAGAGGGGTAGTGGTGTTGCTTAGCTTTCCCAGCGAACCTTGGACTGACTGAATCATTGGAAGGGATCGCCAAGCCAAGGGTCAAGACAGGCAACAATCCACTGGGACGTGGGAATACCGGGGAAACATATCAAGCCTTTCGACAAGCTTCACATGTGGAACAGAGGGAGTGGAGCCTGCACAGTCATGCATGTGTGATGGGTGTCGCCGCACAGTGAGGCAGCGGACGTTCCGATCATGGCTCAGCAGGGCTGCTCTGCTGCTGGATTGTTCTGCCTGTGCCTGCTCTAACCGTAGGGAGTATGCTTTCTGACCACTGCTGAGTCGGCCAACAGTGCGGCGCAGCCAAGGAGCAAAAAAAACTATGGCATGGATGGACCAACAAAACTGACCACATGAATCAGAAATCCTTCCGCAGAATCGATGCTCTCCCTCCCCTGCGAGTGAGCGCTTGGGCCGGAGCGAGAACCCGGCCGCAGGGATGCAAAGGGGAAGGGAAGGCTGGCGCAGGCACTGGTGGTGTTGGTGCTGGTGCTGGTGCTGATGCCGATGCTGGTGTTGGGCCTGGATCCCAGATGGAGAGGCACGCGCACCTCGGTTGGTCGTGGGCTCCAGTAGCAGTGGTAGTGCAGCGTAGTGTGCAGCGTAGCGTAGCCGCCTGGGTTGCTCGATTTGTCTCGACGCCCGGCCCTTGGTCAATACTTTAGCGGGTGGAGGTTTGTCTCTGTTGGATGCTAGCCTGTCTCATTCCACCCGGTTTCCCTCCACTTTCGTTTTTGTTCAATACCTCACATCCATGCTCCATCCCCGTTCTCCGTCCTACCTTCGCAGTGCCTCCTGTCCGAGTAACACACATTCCGCAGACCGGTGCATCATCTCTGGCTTCCGCATGACCTCGAGTACATAGCTTCTTGCTGCACATCTGTTTCTCACAAACACGTTTGTGCTTTGTTTCTGCCCTGAGCCTCTTCGATTTTTTCTTTCCTTTTTGCCGCTGACGCTTTCCACCTTGACAAAGTCCGGACCTTTGAAATTCGCCTTGCCACGCCCTGCCTCAACTTGCGTACGCCACCAACCTGCAACGAATTCCTCCTCGAACCACCTGCCCTGCCATTCGCATCCAACAATGTACTGTTGCTGCGTCGTCTAAATAACCGCCGCCTCCCCTCCACGGGAATTGACCCCAATGCGACTCCTGCCCACTCGACCTTGGTGCGCTTAACCTCTCCGACTCTCCTCCGCCGTCGCATATCGCCATGTTGCTGAGGGTCAAGGGCTGGGTCTGGCACCGGCCCTCGCGCCTGCTCCTCCGCTACATTACCGCATTTATATTTATTTCCTTTGCCTTGACGAATTACATGATATGGATCTCCGACGACAGCTGGGAGGCCGACGAGCCAAACGGTCCCGCCAACGTTGGCCCGACGCATCCCATCAAGAAGCTCATGGTTGATGCCCGCGCCCGCCACGAAGCCCTCCTCGCTAAGCGCAGCTACGATCTCGGCGATGCTGCTGCTCGCTACCGTGTCCGTCGCGGCCGTCACCCACCACCTGGATTCGACAAGTGGGTAGAGGCTGCTCTGTCCTCCAACGCCATCTTGGTCGAGGACTTTTTCGACCGCATCTACAAAGACTTGACTCCTTACTGGGCCCTCGACCCGCGCACGCTCGCCCAGCGCGCCTCATCTTGGCACTGGGTTGTCAAGGTTCGCAATGGACACGCCCTCCCCGTTGGCAACGCTACCGATCGAGTGCCCTGGCTGCAGCTGTGGACCGACCTGGTTGGCGAGTTCGCCGCCTCCTTGCCCGATGTCGACATGCCTATCAACTACATGGACGAGCCCCGTGTTCTCCTTCCCTTCGAAGATGTCGCAAAACTTGTGGAAAAGGAACGCAGCGAGAGGACCATGCCCCCTGCGCAGGATGTCGTAACCAGCTTCACAGGCCTGGCTGCCATCGACGCTCAGCCCCCCCGGCTCTATGAGCCATACTGGTTCAACAAATCGGCGGATTACTGGAACCTTACCCGCGTCGGGTGCGATTCAAATGCTCCCTCGCGTAACGTCGAACAAATCTCTGACTTTAACGTTCCGCTCGAATACCCCTCGAATTGGACACCTGACTACGCATATCAGGGCTACATCAAGAACTGGACCGCCGCAATGGATCCGTGCACGCAACCGCACCTGCGACAGATGCACGGTAGCTTTGTCAAGCCCCTCAGTTTATCCACTACTCAGGAGCTGATCCCCATGTTTGGTGGCTCTAAACTTCCTGTGAACAATGAGATTCTCATTCCCGGTGCCATGTATCTCACAGATGACGAAGCATACTCAGGTGGGGAGAATAGGCGTGGCCCCGCTTGGTATAGGAAGAAGAATGGCATCGTCTGGCGTGGCGTGGCATCAGGGGGCAAAGTGAATGAATACAACTGGCATCGATTTCACCGCCATCGGCTTGTCCAGATGCTGAATGGCAGCACTGTTGATGCTGTTGAGAACCAGGGCGTCAAGGCTGCCACCTTCGACCTCCCAAACCAAGAAATTTACGAAAGCCCGCGCCTCGCCAACAAAAATCTTGGCAAGTGGCTCAAGAAGTTTGCCAATGTTGGTTTCATCAGCCGGCAATGCCAGGTGGATGAGTGCCCCTACCTCGACCCTTACTACAAGGAGATCGGCCCCATGTCGATGAAGGACCAGTACAAGTACAAGTTCCTTCCGGACGCAGACGGCAACTCGTTCAGCGCTCGCTTCCGCGGATTCATGCGTTCTACCAGCACCCCCCTCAAGGCAACAATCTATGCCGAGTGGCACGACGATCGCCTTACGCCATGGGTTCACTTTGTGCCGCTGGACAACACATTCCAGGATCTGTACCCCGCTCTCGAATTCTTCACCGACTCGACGTATGGCGGCGACAACGCAGCTCGCTACATTGCGGCGCGGGGAAAAGAATGGTCAGAGCTGGTCCTGCGCCGCGAGGACATGCGCTTATACGTGTGGCGCCTCCTCCTCGAATGGGCCCGCGTCTGTGACGAAAACCGACACAACTTGGGGTTTGTCCAAGATCAAATGGATCAACTAGCATGATTGGCAGAGACCCTGTCGTATCTCTACCAGCATTTGTTTAAGCGGAAGGTGTTTGGGGGCGGCTTATTATACCATTGCACAATTCACAATTGACCATTTCAGCGCATCTTGCCAACGGAGTATGGTTCGCGTCCTGAGGGGGCGTCGGTTATTTTTTATTTTTACATACAACTAATTCTCACGACTTGGAGTTTCGGAGTTGGGTCCACGCCCGTTCGCGTTGCGGGAGCATGATTCTAATTTGGGGCCTGGATTTGAGTGGGTGGAGGCATGAATTTCACCTAGTGGTGTTTCGCTTGTCCATGAGTTGGGATTGTCTGTATAATGGAGTTATATGTACAACACATGTAAGACGGAGACATGACTGGAGGTCACGGCAAGATTCTGAAGGAGAAGGATATTTATACTCCTAATTCTCAACAACAACAGCAACAAACTCTGGCCGGTCTGGCCTGGTTTCAACTACAGAAGCTGAACAAATAATGCCAAAAAAAAAACATTCCCATCATCAACAGACATGTGCCCTCCCCAATCCTTCTGTCTTTTCAAGTCCTGTACAATGTGACTCGCAATTATTTGACTCCGTGATATATGCAAGCAATAACCTTTCGAAACTGCAGAGTCATGTGCCCGGTTCTTGTTTCTCATGCTCATTATTATGCAGGCATCTATTTGACCCGCCCGTCTGTACTGATGACCTATCTGTAGCTCGTGTCAATACAACGCCTCCGCCTCCCTCTCATCCTCTCCCATCAGCGCAATGAATGTGGACAAAGTCTCCTTGCCACGGGCCGGCCATGCAGTCACGGAGACCTTCCGCCAGCCGAGCCGCTCTACAGCTGCAGATTGGTGACAGGTTCCCGGGCAGGCTGGCCTTTCAGGTGGGCAGCGGAACCCTTGAACAGGCTCTGCCATATAAAGGCCTCGCTGAGGAGCAGTTCGATGTCTTTTTCCGTCCAGTCCTTGGTGGGAAGGGACTGCAGGAACATCATGATTTCCTGAAAATCCATGTGCACGAGTTTGTCGGACCACTTGACCAGGAAGGCAGCGCAGACGTAAAGGTGAAATTCCGAAAAACCTTGCTCTTCAGCCTAGAGTAGTTGGTTAGAAGAATAGTTTGCAGAGGCCACGAATAAGAAAGCAACATACCAAATACGTGTCCCACATTCTAATTGTATTTTTGACGCTTATTTCTCGCATCAAAAGACAATTCATCCACCGGAAACTGAACTGGATAAATTCTACACCCTCACGCTCCAGATGCTTGGACAAGCCGGCATCAATGCGGGCTGTGAGATCGCGAAGAGCGGCAACCTGGCGCTGGATACCTGGTTGCGCGACAATGTAGTGATCTTGGATCCCGTCGAGCAGTTTTGTAAGGCACCAGAACGAGTCTGCTTCAACGGCGTCCAAAACTGACTTGGGCAGCTGTCCCGGGTCCATACCAGACTCAATGTTCGGGTCACCGATGTAGATGCTTAAAAATACTTGCCAGAATGGTGTAACTAAATCATTGATACCCTGAACGTAACCGCTGGCTGGATGTCGAACGGCCCACACGTACAAGATGCGCTCAAGGGATCGTTGGGTGGCTTCATAGCTGTATAGCTCAATGTGGGGGTTGGTCCTTGGGATATCGATGCTGATCTGGTGCCAGATGGCCTCATCCAGGCCCCTCGTCCTACCGGTAGGGGCTGTGTTGGATGTGCTGTTGCCGCTTCTTTCAAAAGCCTGACGGACGCCGTCAAGGTACTCTTTGCGCTTCCTCTCAAGGGTCGCAACTCGGCGCTCGCTGTTGGTGGGGAGATAGCTGAGCAGGAGTTGCCAGGTCATGGCGCGTACCTCTTCAGGCACGCCCGACCAGGCCAAAGCTCTGAGGTCAGGGAGAGAGATGGCGGATGCCTGAAGCAGTTTCTTGAACTTGTTAATACGTGTAATTCTGGAGTTGATGGCGTCAGCTTCCTTGGGCGTTGCGTTGGCGGGTACAGAGGGATAGTTGATGAGGTGGAGGGCGTTGGCGGGGTCTAGAGATGCCGTTAGCAATTGCATTTCGGTGTCAAAGCACTGGGAACGAACCTCGAAGAATATCTTTGTATTGTGGCCGTAGAATTTTGCCTTCGCTCTTCTTGGGCATGGGATATGTCGGCGCAGGTCGCTCCGCAGCAATGTCGGCACTGTTGGAGTAGCGCCTCGCACTGAGAGCGCTGAACGGCTCGTCTCCAAGCGGCGATAGAGCGTCCGGGTCAGCCTTATTTTGGGTTGCCATCCGTTTGCTCCTCCTCTTCATGCTTGAAAGGCTAGGCAGTCCAAAGTCATCACCATCATCATCCTCGTACCCCATCATTTCGTCCTCATCCGCCTTCCAGTCATCGTTGGTGTTGGAGAGGAAGTTGATGTAGTTTTTGAACGGAGGCGAGGTCGCCCCTGTGGCATTTGTCCGCGAGGGAGGGGAGGCATCCTGGATTCGAATCTTGGTCGAGGAAGAGGAAGGGGGGGTCTTGGGGCGAGAGGAGCTTGAGCTTGAGGGGTTCCTGGATTTGCATGACACGGTTAAGTGGGCTGTTCAAGAAGAAGAGGGCGCGCCTGTAGACCTACAAAGAGTCAAATTTGAGCATATCAGCGTGAGAATATGATGCGCCGACCACCAGGCTGGACCCGGGGCCGCCAGAGGGGTTCACGCTCCTCTTGGGCGTGGCGTTGTCTCGTGGAGGCGGTCGCCAGAAGGGCGATGCGGAACTAGAGATGAGATGCTTGAGCGCGGGGCTTCGCTGGGCGACGCACGGGGAAACAACGTACTCTGAGCGATCTGCCGGGCGGCAATTGAGCTTCGGTTAGCATCGCGAGCATCATTCAACCTCCAGATCTCCCAGGAAAGAGTTGTATCACACTTCACGTACCGACTTGGACCATCTCCTGCGGCGGTGGGGCTGTCAGTACAACTGCGATGGATTACGTCGGGTCTCGTGAGCAGAGAGACCTTGGGATCCAGGCACCTACCGACTGAGCGGGCTTCTTGCCGCTTCCGGAGGACGGCCACATGGTGTCTTCTTGTGGCTGCCTTTACATGCTGCGACCAAAGAAACCCTGGTGATGGGAGCGGATTTTCTGGTCGGTTGTCGATGGCAACTGACAGCTAACAGGGAGGCTTTGTTGAGGGGGTACTCATGTGTCAATGTGCCAGTCACAGGCGGTCACCCGCCTGGCATTAGGCTCCCAAGCCCGTGGCTGGACCGCTACCAGCCAGTGGAACGTCACCACTTAAACGCCAATTCGGCGGGGTTTCAGTGGGCGCGCCCGCTAGGGCCCCGTGGAGCAAAGCGCGCCTCAGGGGCCACAAGGAGACTCGCCAGCACCCTGCTGGGCTTGCGCTGCTTCGTCATTGGCCGGAACTGCTTAGTCAGGATATTCCAACCTTTGAAGGCAGGCAGGAAAATCGTTCCGCGATTCCTCCTCTCCTTCAATAACCAGCCCCTAGTTTCATCATTCTCAACAACATTACCACCTTCTGCTGCGTGTTTCATTTCTTCCTCGTCTCAACTTGCGGTTTTTGGGCGTAGATACCGACGTGACCGGATTTGCGATAACTGCGCAGTGCGAGTTGGTCCGTAATCAAAACGCGATCATTGCAGGACGATCCAGAGAGGCACCCACTTTGTAGTATTCATCATGACCGAGCCGGAGAACTTTGAGGAGGATCTCTTTGCAGACCTGTAAGATCCTGCCGAGCGACACGATCCTTGAGCGCGCTGTTCACGCACTCGATCCGATGCTGACCTCTCAACCAACAGTTACGACGACAACGATGCCTCCAAGGCACCACCTCCACCTCCTCCCAAGGCTCCTGCGCCAGCTGTCACGGAGAGCCAGCCTGTGCAGAGCATCACTGACGATCAGCCCGGGGTATCGTACGAAGATGACAAAGGAGGTAATGAAGCCATGGAGGAGGACCAGGATGACGACGATGATGATGTCGACTTCAACCTTGGCGGAGGTGGTACCAGCACTAGTATGAGCCACGCTGTCGCACACGAAGACGACCCAACATCTCCACCCTTCGGAACGGTTCACAAGGCAAGCGCCAAAGAAGACGGGTGAGTTTTTGCCATTCCTGCTGCGCGTGATTTGTGTATCTTGAATTCAGTTTTCCCTTGTTTTTGCGCTTCCTGCTAGGTTCCCTAGCTGGCGATGGCAGCCACCATGTGGCCGTGTAAGTTCGTGCTGGGAGTGGCATCGCCGGGATCTCGGAACGCCGGCTTGACTGGAAGGGTTGCGGTCTGGTTTGAGAGGCTTGCGTGGTGTGGCATGCTTGACACTGATGGCCCAAGCAAACTCGGTCGGGGGAGCCATGAACAGCCAAAATACATGGGGCAAGAGGACCGAGAGCGAGAGCAAGAAGCAGAAATCGGATGAGACAAGGTTTCAACGATCAGTCAGAGCATCAAAGCAAGAGGAGGAAGCCAATCTCTATACTGGGAATATTTTTCACCATGTGGATACTCCGAGAAGAAAATCAACCGACCTAGTCAAGGCAGGGGACAGCTTTCCTACCTTTTATAGCCCAGAGTCGCAGAGATCTTAATAACGCCTAACGAGAATGGATTCTCCGTTTGGCTAGAGCAAGATTTGCAGCGAATAGCGCACGAGGCCAGTACCTAGCACAAGAGACAGAGAGAAGAGTCAAGACGATAGCACAAGACGAAAAAATATTCGACCAAGCTAATCTGGCACCTCTCACTGCACTGTCCTTCGCCATGTTTCGAAGAAAAAAAATCATGGTGGATCATGAACGACCATCCCATCGACAATTGCTATGGACCTCCGGCGCCACCAACACCCCCATCCCATACGATGTATGCTTGTTGGACGGGCTCTGATAATTGGCCGTTTTCTATTCGCTTATACCTGAAACTGTCACGAGGCATTTGCACTTTTGGTCGTTAGCCAGCCTTGCCGCCTGATTTGATTTGATTGGATGGATCCATGACCTGCCTAGTTGGACCATTCAGGATACTGGATACCAAGACAATTCTTGCGCAAGCCGAAAGCACCCAGGTCTCGACATTTGCGATAGGTGCAGGCAATGATTTGTGCTTGGCCCAACTGCTGTTTGCCTGCAGCAAGCCACCATGCCACCCAACCAGGCGCCCCCAGCGTTTTCCCACCTGCCCATCACCCCTGTTCTCTCTAGATTGCCGCCAATGAGCAAATTGCGTTGATGACTGTATCCGAGGTTTGTTGTGGCTAATTTATCAAATAGTAAAATGTTTATTGGTGGCTTAAACTGGGAAACAACCGATCGTAAGTGGCTCATAGCATTGGTTTTTTTTTGTAGAAGGCATTCTGACAAAGATAGAATCCCTCCGAGATTACTTTACCCAATTTGGCGAGGTTGTTGAGTGTACGGTCATGCGAGACAATAGCACTGGCAGATCACGAGGTTTTGGTTTCCTTACGTTCAAAGATCCCAAAACGGTCAACATTGTCATGGTCAAGGAGCATTTCCTCGACGGCAAAATTGTGAGCTGACACCGGTTCTTGAAGTCGTATTGCACCCTGCTAACCTGAGAACAGATCGACCCCAAGCGAGCTATCCCTCGAGATGAGCAGGAAAAGACGAGCAAGATTTTTGTCGGCGGTGTCAGCCAGGAGACGACAGACCAGGAGTTCAAAGACTATTTTGCCCAGTTCGGCCGGGTTGTTGATGCAACTCTTATGATGGACAAGGACACAGGGCGGCCCAGAGGATTCGGCTTTGTTACTTTTGAGAGCGAAGCTGGCGTTGACGCTTGTATCAATGTACCCCTGGAGATTCACGGAAAACCCATAGAAGTGAAGAAGGCCCAACCGCGAGGCAACCTTCGCGAGGAGGAAGAGGCCACTCGCAGAGCTGGGACAAAGTTTAGGAAGGGCGAGGAGGCCACCCCACAGAGTTCCATGGGTCAACAGATGGGCAATAACGGCATGACACCCCAAGTCATGGCTCAGTATTTCCAGCGAATGCAACAATACTTTGCCATGATGCAGTCACAAATGGCCATGAGCCGCGGTATGCCCATGAACCCGGCCATGTGGCAGAACATGATGCAAATGCAGCAGATGCAACAGATGATGGGGCGAGGCGGCGGCGGTGCCAACGGCCAAAACATGATGAACAATATGAATCCTCAGATGATGCAGCAAATGCAGCAAATGCAGCAGCAAATGATGCAGCAGCAAGGACAGCAAGGTGATCAAGGCAATGGTGCCGGCGTCGGTGGTGCCGGTGCTGGTGTCGGCGGCGGCCGAGGATACAACAACTACGACCAGTATCAAGGACCTCGAGGTGGACGAGGTGGACGAGGAGGTGGATACGGAGGAGGCTACGGCATGGGCGGCGGCGGCGGCGGCGGCGGCGGCGGTGGTGGTGGTGGTGGCGGTGCCCCGACTTCATGGGAGGGCATGTATGATGATGTTCCTCAGCCAAACCCCAACCAAGGCCCTGGCAGCTTCCGTGCAGGCTCTCAAGGTACTCCTGATCCCCAACACGCTCCGCCTGCCAATGCGCCCACCGGGCCCAAGAATGCAGGAAAGCCTGGTGCTAACTACCGAGGCGGCGGTCGAGGAGGCAGCCGAGGATTTCACCCATACTCGCGATAAGAGGTTTGCGAGAAGAAACGACGGCGTGGCCCACCTTGCATACATGGTGATCAGAAGATGGTGGGCCGGGACACTCACAACGTGTTGCCCCTGTGTTCTCGCCGAGATGAGGGAACCCGTCGGCTCCAGGGATCGAATGGATAGACTCCGGACACAGGAAGCAACGCTGTATTACTATCGGTTACCATTGGCACGCTTCTCTAATTGGGCATGCCCAGCCTCTTTTCTTTCGCAGAGGTTAGCGCATATGAGTTTTTAACACGCCGGGGTTAGGCGAACAAGAAGTAGGAGGCGAGGACAAGAAAAAAAGGGCATGCGGATCCAAGGCGCCTCGAGGTCGGGAAGCGAAGTGCATGATAATTTGAGCAGTCCCATTCTAACAAGATAAATACTTACTTTTGTGTTACTACGTTATTGCGTTGAGTTCGCTGCCATTTTCGTCGGAGCGGAGGGGATAGTCAAATGACTTTTTTAAATCATTTTTACTCACTTATTGATATCGAGACTAATGATGACCCATGCATTGTGAATGTGTTTAAACTTTGATCATCCCGCATGCTCGCAGATAGCCCCACCACACGATCTAACACCCTGTAAACTTGAAGTGAAAATGGGCTAATGCATGCCAGTGAAGAATGAATATTCAAGTGGTATGTTCAATTAGTTCTTCGAGAAGCCTCCAGAACCAGCAATTTTTCTACTTGCATATCTTAGTTATCGACCCGCCCGGATATTTACATGAAACTATGGGGGGAGGTTGGCAGGCAGGTACTCTGGTCTTTTTTCAACTCATCAAGGTGCGTTGCAGTGTGTTCCGTGTTGAGGCCGAGCTGGTTTAGCAGGTCTCGGAGAAGCTGCTGACGACGCAGTACTGGCCATCGGCGCCGTTACCATTCTTGGTGGGCTCGTCACCAGTGTTGTTGCCGGTGTAGAGCCTGCAGCTCTTGCCGGTGTCCTGGCAAGCGTTGAAGATGGTGCAGGTGTCCCCATAATTGGTGTTGATGCCGCAGAGCTCGCCGCCATTGACCGCGGCAACGTTGTTGATGACGACGTTTCGAGGGCCGCCATTGCCATCGCAGTTGCCGCAGCTGCGGGAGAGCTTGCCGTAGTCCTCAACGTAAAAGTTGGAGATCTCAACCGTGCCGCGGCCGTTGAACTGGACAATCTTGTCAGAGGCGTGGAAAGCGCCGCCGCCGTTGATGACAGGAGTGCCAGATTCCTGCTTGAGCGTGACGGCGTCCTCGCAGACATCCTCCCACCACACGTTGATCAAGGTGCGGGTACCTCGGCAGTGCACGCCCTCTCCCTGGTTGGGGCCGATGATGACATTTTGGAGAGTCGCGCCATCTTTGAGGATGAACATGGCGGCGTCCTCGTCAAGCTCACCTCCCCTACAGACGGAAGCTATTCAGCATCAGGTTTGCAACTTTTCAGTAAATCAAGGGGGTCTTACGAGATCGGTCGTATTGGTACATCTTGCCATCAAAGGTTCCGCTCACGGATATGGCGCTGGCAGAGGCAACGGCGCCCGAGGACTGAGGAAGTGTTCGAGTGATACCGGTAACATCGGCAGACCCGGAACCAGAGCTAGAACCGAAGCCGGAAGCAGGGGTAGCGTAGGTTACAGGAGTGTTGAAAGAACTGTAACTATTATCAGAGGAAGAGAAGTCTTCCTGGCTGATCGCTTGAGTGAAAACGAGAGTGAGTTGAGAATCGATTGGGGTGCTAGCAGTAGCATCTTCGGGCCCAGAACCAGAGCCGGAGCTAGGGACACACTGGCTGTACCCCTCGTTAATGAAACTACACGAAGCACCATCAATACATTCACTATCGCCAGTGTAAGCGTTGCCACCGCACTGATAGTAGAGTTCGACAGTACCCAAGGCGACACTGCCCAAGTTGGCAAAGACGATGGTGGTGGATATTCTCATGGCAGCAAGGTATTAAGGGTCGATTAGAGAGAAGCCCCCTGTAGAAATGGCTTGTAAGAATGAAAAACAGATCAGCGGCCCTGCCCTGAATCCGCGTGGGTATCAAAGAGAACGGTAAAGGCTGAGGAATGAGATCAGATCAAGTCAAGTTTAGGAAAAAATCTTTGTTATATCCCTGATTCGCTTCGTCTGAAGCAGGCCACTGATACAATGCTACATGTTCCATAAACGATGCAGATATGGGAGGCCGTGGAGTTTTTTTGACTTGAAACGATGGATGGAACATAGTTTAATAAGAATGAAGAATAAATACAACATAAGTTGATTTACGCCGGTTGACATGGCCCCCAGCTCATTCTTGTTTGAGCTCCTGCATCCCCCCAATTGATCAGCGGGCTTTTAAAGCATTGAGTAAGCTTAGACAGTAGAATCGTAGGGGTCTTGACATGGGGCTCGAAACTTTAAGTAAAAGCGAGGTGCTAAACCCCGCCTTGGCTGGAAAACGGCAGAAAAAACCCGGTTGGGGATTATTCTCCGGCTAGCCGACCATTTCAAGCGAAGACGAAGTAAACACAGATGTTTCAAATAAAACCTTTTTGCGCTCCAAAGTTGAATGCCAAAAATCCTCTACAACGGGGAGTGTTGATCCGCGAAATTTGGAAGCAAATGCAATGGCCCCGACACGGCGCTGATAGTGATGGAAAGTTTGTGTTGTAACTTCCATCACTATCGTCGAGCGAAATTTGAATAGACCCGGTCAGGAATCGCCCATAGACAGGTATTGAAAAGCTACCTCGTTCCTCTGGTCGGCCAGTGAAGACATCAGGGGATATACCTAATACGCTTGATGTCGCAGATTCACCGTCGAGAGAGCAGCGGGACTGGCCTAAACGAGCCTACAACTCTATTTACATAAAACATGCCTGGGGTACGAAAGGAACACATGTTTTGCAGCCGACTCTTTAAACATGATGGGTAGATTTTTTTTTAAAAAAAAAAAAAAAAAAACCCCTTCCTGGAGCTCCGGTATGAGTAGGGAAATAAGAGCGTGTTTTCTAGTCTCAAATAATTCCTTCTCGAACAAAGGAATCAGGGCGCATTGTTTCAAGCCCGAAGGAGTCCACCAAGGGAGGCGACAGGGATAGCCAACACATTCAGTTGGGGAATGAGGCACGTGCTTTTTTTTCACATTTCGTGACAGCTAAACAAGTATTCATGTGATATAGCACGTGAGTTGTTCAAATCAATAAAACACGTGACATCTTCACTCCAATGACATCATGTGACTTGCCACTTCTCGATCAGGGAATTGCCCCTTTCTCCTGTTCGGTTAACTGGCAGTAAAATGACGCCATGACCCATTGGCCCAAGGCGAAGTGCAGCTAAACACAACTCAAGTTACGCCCACAACATGATAATCTACCAAGGCAAGACGAGGCGCAAACGGACCCGTTGCCCACTAAACCCCATGGGAGATTAAATTCCCCCACCGGTTGAAAAACGAAAGATGAGCACAAGAGCAGTTGCCATCCCTGTAGACAAAGATGCACTTTTGGCCGAAAGGAATCTGAAGGATGCGTCCCCTTTTCACTTTGTCTTCTTGCCCTTTTTAGTTTTTTTGTTTGCCGGGACAAGCAGGACCGGTAGTTGGTCTCCCATTTGTCCATTTGTACCGAACACATGTCTGTCGCACATTAACTTAGAACGAGCATTTCGGAAAACAAGGACGGCTCACAGATAGCGGGACACACCAATGCCCACTGCCATACATCTGCCCTATATGTAGCCCAATCCTTCGACATCGCTGCCCAGCCACATCCCCTACTTCATTTCCCCCTTTAATGATCTCCTCTCGGCATCGCAGCATAACAATATCCCGTGTCGTGACAGCCCGTATTCCACAAAATCCGCCATTCCAGAGCATTAACCCCAGATTTTAGCAGGGATCTCGGCCCTCTCGGTTCAGCGCCGAACCCACTCGACCCACCCAGTTTTTTGTCGCGTCGGGTCACTGGACACGCTTCTTCTTAATTGCTGCTCCTCCCTAAGGCTGGGCTTTCTTCCCTGCGCTGTCCTCGACGAAGCCCATCGACAAGACACGTCCCTCCATTACGCTCATTTCACTCAACAACAGTTGCAATGTCGTCGCCATCCTCCTCCCTCGGAAGCAAGCGCAAGAGGAGCAGCCTCGCCCAGGTTAATTCCTCAGCTGATCTCGACAACGGCCTGCAGACATCGTCCCGCGATGCTTCCGCAGAGGAGGGCGACACCACTGCCGGCGAGTCCACCCGCCATCGCAACCCTACCAACGGAGGTCCCAACCCTAAGCGCCAGCGGGCAAACTCCGAACGTACCGCCGATACCAACATTGATCCTGGCGAGCCCAGCGACACCACCGAGGCCAGCGTTGATATTGCTGAGAGAGTTGGCCGCAGGGGCCGCAAGCCCTCGTTCAGAGATGCCATGCCACCCCCTCCAATTGGCAACTTGACGCACCCTGCCGGTGGTTACCGCACGAACCCTCCTCCCGTGGGCCGTCCTGTCCGGGTCTACGCAGACGGAGTCTTCGATCTCTTTCATCTTGGGTAAGCCTGCCTTCGGGCCCAATTCCCCTTCTTTCGGGGCCCGCGAGCCCCGTCTCCGGAGGCAAACCGCTGACAAGCATTGTAGCCACATGCGCCAGCTCGAGCAAGCCAAGAAAGCTTTCCCCAACACTACCCTTGTCGTCGGTGTCACCGGCGACGAGGAAACCCTCCGCCGCAAGGGTTTGACCGTCATGTCCGGCGCAGAGCGCGCCGAGACTTTACGACACTGCAAGTGGGTTGACGAAGTCATTGAGGACTGTCCATGGATTGTTACCCCCGAATTCCTCGAGGCCAACAAGTTGGACTACGTCGCGCATGACGACCTCCCCTACGGCGCCGATGAGGGCGACGATATTTACCAGCCCATCAAGGCTGCCGGCATGTTCCTGGTCACTCAACGAACGGAGGGTGTCAGTACCACTGGTCTTATTACAAGGTGAGCAAGCTCAGTAAAAATGTAGTTTAATTCTCGATACAACTGCTAACCTAAGAATGAAGAATCGTTCGAGACTACGAAAAGTACATTACTCGACAGTTCAAGCGCGGTACTTCCCGCCAGGAGCTGAACGTCAGTTGGCTGAAGAAGAACGAGTTGGACCTGAAGCGCCACGTCCAAGAGCTCCGTGAGAACATCTCCAACAATTGGACCAGCACCGGGCAGGAGCTTGGCCGCGAGCTTCGACAGTTCTGGCCTGCCAGCCGACCCTCCAGTCGACCTCAGAGCCCTGCCCGGTTTAACAGCTCCAATGGCGATCTGGCGCGATCACCCACTACCCCCGGTGGTTCACAAAAGGAATTTATTACCGGGTATGCCCTTGGCCTTGTCGGTGGTGTGCGATCCTGGGTATGTCCTCCCCTGTCCAGACCCTTGAGCTTCTTCAACTAACCAGATATTCAGATGACCAAGTCTCGCGGCCCTGGTCGTGACAGCCGCGCCCCCAGTGATGATGAGTCGGAGGAGAGTGACAACACCACTACCAACAACAGCAACACCAGGAAGAACTCGGAGGTGGCATCGACTCTGCCGATTCCCGCCAAGGCATAGATAAACAGCCTCAACAGAACCTAAAAAGAAGGCAACAAAACAACAAATGAAACTAGAGGCTGCGTGATAAACCGAGTTTCACAACGGGATGGGTAAATTGTCTTTTTTCAGTCGCAACGGATTTGGATTCTAGCATTATATTATTAGCTAGCTCAAGTATTAATACACGCGGCCGGCTGTAGGCGTTCCGGCTTTCTGGGAGTATTAGACACTCGCTTGGCTTGCTTGTTTGGGTGAGCCGACAATAGGCTCATGGTCTGTGTTCTGAAGCTGTTCCCGACGAGCATGGGCCACAGATCGTGCTCATCTCGATAGCTCGCCCACTTCCTTGATCCCTACCTCAACCACCCCGGATGGCTCCGTCATCGAGGTGATCGAGCACTGGGCACTGATCTGGCTGGTCTGCCAGGCAAAACCTAGCAGCCCATTGTCACGACACGGTTTAGCGCACAATGCCCCTTGGCCATCACCCCGATGGCGGGCTCCCCGCCGCTGGTTGACTCGCATGGTCGGCAACGGCTCAATTTTTAGACATGCAAAATGCAGGCGGTTTCAAGTCGGCCGCCACGCGCGGAGGCGCTGCTCCTTCTCCACCGCCACGAAAGGGGGTGGTGGTGAAAAGTGCAAGTGTTCTAGGGCGGCGTATACGTGTATGCGCCAGGCACGTCTAGTCCCCCGCCGCCCCATTTGCCTATTCTGATTTTTAAAAAAAAACAGTACCGGAAAGCTCAAAACCTTAAGAGTTGCGAACGGAATTAAAACTTGGCAACAGACACGGTAGGAACGGAAATAGGATTCAAGGTGCACCCAAGGCGAAGTTGTCAACGTCAGCTCACCAACACCTCAACCGCCCATCGCCACCGATCCTCTCGGGGTTGCGACAACGAATGACGGGCTCCCTTCGCACCCCGTCCGCTCTCGCGTCCGCCTCCCTACATATCGTCCTTTGGGCCCGGACGCGGGAGGCGACTTGTTCCGGAAGGCGGAGTTTGGGGGAACAACACTCAAGAAACGTCTGGAAGGCGGCGAAGAACACGAAATAAAGTGCAAAGTCAGAGTTGCCATGGGCGTCATGCGGCTGCTTCCTCCCAAAGATAGTTTTGTGGCTGAATAGGTAGTCACAAAGGTTGCGCGGAGCCGGAGTCTCGTGGATGCTGAGTCTCGTACAAAGTGAAAGCCACGCTGGGGCATGGCATCGCAGAGCCCCAGAACAGGTGGACTCGGCTGAATAGGTGCATGATAGATTATCAGCACAGGTACGAGAGAATACGAGATGTAATGGTTGCTCTGTCGGACACAAACCAAAACACAAACACACAATCACCACTGTGCCTTGAGCCGCGCGGGAACTTGGAATCACAACTTGATGAGATGTCATGCCGCAGGCCAACACACACCCTGTACCTAGCGTCCGCGACCTATGCTGTTACTACACACATGCGAGAAAGACGGAATTACGCAGTACGGTGTTGCTTAGTTAAGCGTCATAAGCTTCTGTTGCAGCAAAACCTTTGACTGACGCAGTGGCTTACGAGAGATTTTACTTTGGGTTGCCGGGCTCCTCTTACCTGCAACGGGAGTGAATATTCTCGATCGAAATCACCATGCTGGTCAGCGTGCAATCCTTTTGAGTATTCGGATCTCGAGTCTACTGCCCGGATCATCTGCTGTCTTGTCTGGACCGGTGGATCAACCCGGCAGATGGCTCCATGGCCCTATGAAAACCCCAACCAGCTCTTCGTGGTGAGAAGCATATCAGTAGGAAACGACAGCCGGCTGCGTGTCATCACTCCATCCCCCAGGGTAGGTGCCAGTCATCAGCGGGATCTACAACGGGAGACAGCTCCGCTAGAGGTAGGATTTGATGACGGGATGGTCCAGATTAACGGGGCCTTTTTTCTCAAATGCCTGGACGAGAGTGGTTACCGACCAGCGAGCAAGAGCAGGCAGGGGGAGGTTGCGGATGCGTAAATGCACGTTGTGGACGGCCTGATGTGTTAGCTACAACACTCCAGCTGCGACACTCCAGCTGCAAGTCTCAGCTCCGAAGCTTGGGTGTGGGCGGGAGTCTTTCCCCTCTGGCTGCCATTTTCGCACACCGTCGGAGGCCAGGGTTACTATTCTAGATGGCCACTTGCCGCGGTGTCGATCGCTTCCCCCGCAAGGACAATTATTGATACAAAAGCCAGACTCTGGGTCACGGGCGGCTGGACATGCCACCACTGCGTGAGCTTGTCAGACAGAAGCAGGCGCGCCTGTCTATTTTCGGGGGTGATACCACCCCGATCGGGGCAATCAAGATATTAGAAGCTGTCACCGCACTGTCGCAGCGTAATGCGAGAAAGATGGCATGCTGGAGTCTTGTCGCAGAACAAAGGGTTGGATGATACCCTGGGGCTCGCCGACGTGTCTGTTTGGCTGCCGTCAGCAGCGAGCCGCTTTGGGTTTGGAAAAGGCGTCATCCCCGGAGGGGAAGGGGACGAATGTGGTGAGAGTCAGCCGAATTTCCTCGGTTGGTTACATGTATTGCATGCAAACCCTCGGACCTGGAGGAGGAGAAGAAGAAGGAGAGGTTGCAGGCGGACCAATTCCATCGTCCGCGCGGCATGGTCGAAGTTCCATCCCCAGACTTGGTCGCCCGCCTTGTCTCGCGCCATCCAGCGGTGGTGGCTGCGCCAAAAATAACTTGGGGACCGTTAAGCGCTGATGATGCTAGGAACTGGCGGGTTAGTGTACGCCACAACATTAGTTCCAAGGACCCGAGAGCCTGCCCTGAGGCCAAGATCCATCTGCGATAATTAACCCTTGCAGAAGTGGCAGATTCAAAGTTTTTCGTCAACGATGATGCTAAAGTGCGCATGTGGGCACTGAGGCTGCCACATCTCGGCCTTTCTTTTTCCTTCGGAATGCCGTTGGACACAGCTTGCAGGGTTGCATGCACAGGGGAAGTAACTGGCCAAGGCTGGCATTCGCGGTAGCTGAGAGGGGGATGGGGATTGGGATGGGGATTGGGATGGGGAGGAGGATGGGGAGGTGATGCGCAACAGGGGAGACTAAGGATAAACGGGAAATGCTCGACGTGCTCTGATGCAGATGAGGGCTGCTTGTTTCGCTTGTCAGCTATGGCACAACCCTCTGCAGCACCTGGCACCTGGGCGTTCAGCATTTGACACGCTGCATCTTGTAGGCTGTGGAACCTTTGCTCCCAGCCGCACGAGGCTCGATCAAAGCGCTATCTTGGATTGTCTTCGGCTAGCCTTGATGCCATCTCAAGAGTAGCTCACCCCACACGCCGCGTGCGCGTGTGCTCAGTCTCCATCCACGCCTCGATGTGTTCATGTGCTCATCCAACAGGCCACGGCCATCCAAATCCTTCCAACCCTCCATCCCCCATTTGCGAATTACCGCTTTGGGCCAAAAGCGGGGGTTAGCAAACAAACCATGGGACGGACCGGAGCGTTGCACTACCCACTTCAGGACAATGCGCCCTCGACAAACGCTCCCGAGTCCATGGTCCAAGGTGGCCCCCAAGCCCGTCCGCCATGGCATGGACATGGACTCTCCAGCGTCTCGGGCGCCCGGGGTCACGGCAGGAGGGCCAACAAGAGCAAGCCGTGCAAGACGGCAAGGAGCTATTCGGTTTTTGGCGCCGGGCTAATTCCCTCAGCGCCGTGTTGGTCCCGTGAGCCCAACCAACATTGCGCCTGCAGCCGATCAGTGATGGATGGATGACCTGGGCGACCTCGTCCAAGGTCAACGGAGAAAAGCCCAGCCAGGCCGAACGTGCCCGCGAATTAAAAATAGACGGCAAGGTAAGACATGGCCAATCGAAGGCGTCGAGGCGCCTCAGACGACTCAGCCCCGGTCCTCCTCCCCACCATCTTAGTCTTAGCCTCTAAGCCCTAGCGGCTACGGGAGTAGGGGGGGAGGGGAGCTCTCTAGCGTTACCTCTCGCTGGGGAACCTCGCAGCGGGGGGTCCCCTGCTCAACGCGCTAACGATCCTTTGATGGGGCTTCGAGGCACGCTACAGCATGTTCTGTATGCACTCGTGGTGGGCGATTTTTCAGTGCATCCCAATTCGATGCCCAGGAAATGGGAAGGGGCGGCTAATTGTCTCAATGGGGTGTAATCTGCGCCAAGAAACCCTCCTCTATTGGAACAATTCCGTATTGAGGGACGGGTCAGGATATGCTGGCCATTAACATGCAGCCTTGCCCTACGGGGCCTGACAGGGCAAGACAATAAAAAAAAAAAGAAAAGGTGGAGAGGATCACATCGATTGATGGGCGAGGCTGAGCAGGGGGCCCTGAAGGATCGCGGTAAAACAAACCACGCTTCCGGAATCCCTCATGCGATGGTGAAGTCTAAACATTGAACGCTCAGTACCCGCCTCTCTCAACGCGCCGCGGGCTTCAAGGGAGATGAGCCGCCCGTGCTGTCTGTTATGAGCTCCATTTCCCT
This sequence comes from Calonectria crousiana, assembly GCA_013406985.1. Taxonomy (NCBI): domain Eukaryota; kingdom Fungi; phylum Ascomycota; class Sordariomycetes; order Hypocreales; family Nectriaceae; genus Calonectria; species Calonectria crousiana. The sequence goes on along the minus strand of VTGD01000017.1, from coordinate 553,438 downwards.
GCTTGACTAACTGCTGACTGATATCTCTCCTTCCCATGTGGAACGATTAGCCGCGAAACGTGTATTATTAGCACCACCGTGGTGTGACTAGCCCAAGGAACTGTGCGGTAGAGCGGCTAGCGAGCCTCTCGGTTGCGCTGATTCCAGTTTTGTCTTGGAGCTCCGCCACTCGCTATCGGGCCACAAGCCTCATCGACATGTCGGCCGTCCACGATCCATTACTCTGCTTGCACATTAGCACCCAGGATCGACGGCCTCGCAGCAGCAACCCACAGACGCGCTTGCGCCATACCCGCCGAACCGTCTCATTCACGCTGGCAGGCCGTCGCATTCATCGCACCGCATCGAGCTGCAGCGCATCGCACCGTCTCTCTGGCCGTGGTGCTCGCCAGCTCCCCACCCATCCACACCCCCAGTAGCGTCGCCCTCTCACCCTGCCTGCCAACCTCCTGCAGCAGCGTGCGAATGCAGGCGGGTTGTCCTCGCGCTTGCAGCAGTCAATCAGAGGGCAGCGGGAGGGAGACGTGTTTCTAATTATGGGGGACCGTCGTTTGGGGCGTTCACGGTGGTTGACCACTCTTCGAGGCCGCTCCTGTTCGCCTTCACCGTCTCTCTCCTTGAGTCCGCTGCCCGGCCGGCAACCATTGCCTTTGCCTTCTTGTCATCCACCCCCTCCCACAGCTCACCTGCATCTGGGACACTCTGCTGCGGGCTTGTCTTGCCATGCCATGCCATGCCATGCCATGACACGCCGTGAGGATCAGAAACAAGCAACGGCGCCCGTTGAGGATTGCCGACTTAACGCCCTGGCGCCCACTCCTTTGGGGGAGGCTTGGATGGCTGCGGCGTGGTGGCCCCAAGCTCCCGCCACTAATTGCGGCCTAGGGATAGGCGGGTGTCCAAGCATTTCGGCAGGGATCGCGGCGCACGCAGAGACTGAACTGGACGAATTCGTCGCTGACGGTCGTGGATGGACCAAGTACCTTGCATTCTGGCAAGCCATGATGCCCAAGTTTCCCCTTGTTCCCATGGCCCTTGTCCCCTGTCGCACCTCGCACGTCCCATGCTGCCCACACACCACGTCCCCATCACTCGCTCGCTCACCCCATGCCAAATCATTCGGCTGGGCCAAACCCTTGCCCAGTACCTGCGCCCCAGGCTCAGCTGGCAGGGTTTGCTGTAAACCACACCCGCTTTGGATGGCATGGCCCATGGCTGGCGATGGAGCGGAATAGACATCTTGCCTCTCTGTGTCTTGCGTCTTGCGTCTTGCGTCTTGTGCCCTCGCTCGCAGTTTGCGGACTTACACGCTATCGTCCACTTGCTTGAACTCCGACCGTCGCCTCTCGCCCGATCACCCTCATCACTCCACCCCCCGCGGCCCCAGTCTCTCCTCACGTAGCAATGCCTCACTCGATTCCTATCTTTGTAGCCTAAGCGTCCCTAGCCCTGTCACAGACGCACTTGCATCGATCCCACCCGCGTCTCCTCGGTTGAGGCTGAGATCGTCCAAGCTTTCCACTGCAGACTGGCCCGTTCTCGCACTCTCCCACCCACGTTGCTGGCCGTTCCGGGGGTTCCCTTTCTACGCTGACTCCCCCCACTCGTTCCGTCTTTCTATTCCCCTTCCATCCTCATCGCCTTCTTTCACTCATCGACGTGATCTAAACTTAACATCTGCCGAAGTGATTGTTCAGCCTCCTAGGGGGCTGTGTATTACTAAGTTTGGGCGTCCTTTACCTTTCCTATCCATCCATCCAAGTTGCCTCTTGGCTCGTTTGTCCATATTATCAAGGCCGAGCTCGTCATGGCTAGCCTCAAGAAAATCATCAACACCGACGACGACCACGTCGACCCGTCATTTGCTATAACACCCAACTCAACCACCTCGCGGCAACCCCTGCGACCTGATTCCTCGGCCACGGCCTCGACCTATCCCCCCACTAGAGACCATCCTGCATCCGCTGCTTCACATAACAACCTGCTTGGCCCGGCCCAAATCTCCTCGAGGTACTACTCTGCTGAGCCATCCTCTTCCACCGGCGCCCTTCCAGGTCGCCGTCCTAGCAACACCAGCATCGACTCTATGGAGTCGCCTTATGGACCCGGCCCTTCAGTTCCATCATCAAGCTCCGCAATGCGGCCCTTCACCCCAGCCATGGCCAGCTCTGACCTGCCCAAGCTAACTCCCATCACTGGGAAGATTAGCAAGGCGAAGAAGGGACAACCTGTGCACACCTGTGACAGGTGCCCCAAGGTGCGATTGCCTCTCTGGTACCGCCACGGCAACTCCCAACTAACAATCAACACTGTAGACTTTTACTAGGGCAGAACATCTGCGGTTTGTTTCTTCCCTCCTGGCATGCCCTTGATGGTCTCATTAACCCTCGTAGACGACATCAACTGAGTCATGCACCTCCCGAGCTTCACTGCAACGTCCCGAACTGCGGCAAGACGTTTTATCGTAAAGACTTGCTCGATCGCCACCTACAGAGACAGTATGTCCTGCCTCAATACGAACCAGCCTTGTTCAGACACGAAGGAACAAAAGCCCAGGACTAACACGATGCAGTGAACAGGATGACGACAAGACCTCCAAGACATCCCATCACTCCAAACGCCGCGGCTCCAGGGGCTCCCACCAGTCGTACGGCAGCAGCACGCACCAAGAACCCGGGCTTCAAATGCCAGCAGCCTTTGCTAGCCACCCGATAAACTCCAGAAATGACCTACCTAGCACGCCCAGTATGCCAGGCCCCTGGCCGCCCATGGGAGGCAGTTCCGGTGCGAGCCAGAACCATGGCGCGCAAATGGATGGATCCGAAGACTATTCCATCCCAGGTGTTACGGATCAGTATGTTCTTGGACCAGCGGAATTGCCTAATTTGCAGCCCACAACGGAACAGTTTGTCCCGGACTATCAACCGAGAGGCCTGCCAGAGTTGGCCATGCTCTACATCCCCGATGACACACCAGCACCTCCCGCTTGGCATGACAACGCGACGATTCCTTCATCTGCCTCCGACAGCACATACTCAACTCCCTCCGACAGCACACGCCGCCATCGACTCCCTCTTGCTCGCACCTCGAGCTGTGAGTGGGACACTCACATTCCAGCCTATCAACCCACGGCAGCCGAGACTCGAAGCCCAGTTCTGGGAAACGCGGGATTCCAACTCCCAATTTCCTACTCTGTATCTCCCCCGCAAACGTATCCGCCAACCTTCGGGGGCAGCATGGGCCTTCCTTTGGCAGGGTTTGACGAGAACCCCTTCTTGGACCCTGATCAAATCCCAGCCACCAGTGTGCGTAGCCTGTCCCCTCAACTGGCTGTGGCTCAATCATCTGAGACTTTAGTCACCATTCCAACTGTACCAGCAACAGACCACGCCTACAACGGTGCCATGTGCGGCGGTCCGCCTGCAGCGGGGCTTGGCTTTCTAGGTTCCAGAGACATGACGTTCACGCAGTTGACCCGCGCGGCACGCGATGCCATCCCCAAGTATCTTAATGTCTATTGGGACAAGTTTCACCCCTTGTATCCAATTGTACACAAGTCCTCGTTTGAGACGACTTCGGGGGGCTCGCCCGAGCATGGGGAGGTGCTTCAATGCGCCATGGCGGCTGTGGCGACCCAGTTTCTGGACGAAAAGGAGCATCGCAACCTGGGGGCCCAGCTTCATAGCTACGCATGGTACAAGTCCAAGGTTGTAAGTTCACCCTGGCCTGCATTTGGTATTGGTTGCCTGACATGATGTGCCTAGTTTACCACTGCGGATTCCTGGTCCCTTCCCGTGAAACAAACCCTCCTTCTCTGCGAGTACTATGCTCGATTCCGGGGTCGAAAGAAGGAGTCTTACAAGCCATCTCAACGTTACAATTTACTTTACCACAGGGTTAGTGGGCCTTGATCTCTTATTTACTCTCTCGACTCCCCTTTCCATCTCCCCCCCCATTCCCATTCCTTCATGCCAACTTCTCTCATGGGCATATATACCCTCCCGCCTTCCACCTCTTTTTCCGTTTTTTTTCTCTCTCTTCTCTTTCTTCTTCTTCTTCTTCTTCTTCTTTCTATTCTGTTCGTAAATATTTGAGTGGACCACCTAGAATCCCTGCTCAACTCCTTTACAGGTTTTCAATAACCAAAATGCCTTCATTCCTATTCCCACTGAACGTAACACTATGGATCAATGGATGGACTGGATTGACATGGAAACCAGGCGGCGACTCCTTGCCGCCTGCTTCCTCTTGGATGTCCATAGCGCACGCTACCACGAGCAGAGATACACTAAGCCAAACGGCCTGGACTATTCATACCCTGGCGGACTTCCTATCCCATTATCTGGCAGCACGGATCAGTTGTGGGACGCATCTACTCCTCAGGAATGGGGCGCACTCCAGACGACGAACAACCTATTAACACTCAGCGATTTCGACATAGAATCGCTGACAGCTGAGGACATCTCCAGCATGTCGCCATTCGATGGCGCCATCATGCTCGCGGCTTGCGCCTTGAACTTGCCATGCCGACAAGATCTAAAGCAAGTTGATTCCACCCAGAAGGCACCTGATTTCCAAATCGACGCTCTCCCTATCGCGAAGCTATTCCCAGACTCGGCCGTGGCAAACACCTACTTGGCGCTGCATCACACGCCGCTTCATTTCCTCTTGTCAGTTTCCGGAGACAGCTGGATATTCAACAAAAAGGTCATTGAGGAAAGTTCATTTGCTGAGCACAAAAAGAGCCTAAATGAGTGGAGGAAATCACCTGGTGCAGCAGTGGCAACGGTCTTTGCCGCTAAAGCTCTTAAGGCATTCTTTAGTCTCGACGCCACGCTCATCACATTGGATGAAGGACCTGTGCCGGCTCAGCTAAGCTCCGGTTGGAGGGACATTTCGGATTACTGGGGCGTGTATGTTTGCGCCCTGATCTGCTGGGCTTTTGGGCGTTCTGGGAGGAAGGTGAAGACGACCGAGTCGCCTTCCCGAGAGGCAGTCGTGAGATGGATTGTGACCATTTCCGGTATGGAGCCCAGCGAAGTTCGAAACATGCCCGACAAGCATATCGCCCACAGGGTGGTGGGATTGGTGCAAGCTGAGTTGGCTGCAGATTGCCTTGGGGGGCGAAACATTCTCTTCGCCGACGCAGTAGGCGTGCTCAAGACCTTAGAGCAAAGTGACAATAGGGGCTATGAGTAAGGTCTGGTTCACGTGGAGCTGGGTTTTCTTATTTTTTTTCTTCTTTACTTCATTTTCTTCCTACATCCATGAGGATTGTTTTAGACTTGCAGTCTGAGGGCATCACAACACAGCGGCTTGGAGCTTTTTTTGTCTCTTATTAGCATAGCAGGATATTTATGATGGTGTTTTGGAGTTCAGGATTGCTAAAAGCGGAGGACATGTGGGTGCACACTTCTGGGTGGATTGGTTGGACAAGGATTTTTTTTTTTGCATTTTCAACATTTTGATACCTACGATACGATTGGCACACCATAGAAGGTCCATTAGACCAAAACTTGAGACTTGTTGTTTTGACTAAAAGACACTTGATACTATGGCAAAAGCCGAGACATGCCCCGGGCCGAACGAATGCGTAGATCGGTCAGACGAGAGAAACAGGGGATGTCTGAGTTCGGGCGGAAGCGAGTAGTGTCTCGTGTCTTGGGACGAGAGCAATAATTAAAGGATGATGCATATTGCATGGAGTGCAGGAGTTGGGAGGATGCGAAGATGGTCATTGGCACCAGACTTGTTTCTGAGGGACTTTGTATCTAGGCCCAATTAGGGCGAGGGGGAACAAAATGTTGTGTTTGATTCGCCCGGGCTACAGTAATTACGGACCTGGGTGCCAATACAAGATGGTACATTCTTCCCCAGATGTCCTACTGCTGGGAACGGGTACTTGCATGTGCCGAATGGCGACCACGGGTGGCATGTCGAATGCAAAAAATAGAGCACAAGGATATGTCTGCCAAGGTCGTATTTTGAAATCAAAATGGAAAGGGGAAAGACGACATCCGTAGGTATTAATATATATATTATTTATAGTATTATCTAGGACCAAGATGATGACCGTTTAATTTTAATTCCATACTATTATTGTCGTCGCTTTTTTTTTCTTTGTCCCTGGTTAAACTCGCCCATCTTATCTTGGACTAGTGCAGACATCTTTTGTCCTTGGTCCTTTGCCCCGGATGGGGGATGCGTGATTAACTGAGGGCTGTGGAGGATCAGGCGGGCAGCTGGTTGGCGCATGCGGGTTGGTAATGTTTCGGAGATGGGCCAAGGATTGGAAGAACTAATTGGCGATGGATGGTGGCTGGAGGGAGAACGGATTCCCATGGCGGCCAACAAAAAAGGCCAGCCGACCTTGTTTCAGCGGTTTGGTGTTGGATTTTGGACAACTACAGGGCTAGTTTGGCTCTGGTGGTGGGGAGCGGGAGAAGAGGAAGAAGCGGTGACCCAGGGCCAAGAAAGTGATGAGAGGCAACCCAGGGTTCTCTGATGGGGGACTGACAGACGGGATACGACTAGACTGGGGGTAGATTATGGGCCGCCCAATTTGACACCATATGTAGAGATGCCTGGCTCTGTTTAACCGAATGTTTTTTTTCTTTTTCTTTTTCGTTTTTTTCTTCTTTTTTTGTTTCGCCTTCCCTTGGCTCGCTTCACATCATTTGACTCGCCCGATCAACGTCAAATTGAACCGGGCCGGACCGATCTGGGCGAAGTGGCATTACCAGGTAGGTGGGAGACGGGGCGATACTACGACAATGAGCGGATGATGAGTTCTGAGTGGTACGGGGGCGACAGGTTTAGGGGATCCGGGGGGACAAATGGCACCCCATGAGCCATTGCTGGATTGGGCAAGTTCCAGGGGAAGACAGGCCAGGATCTGTTTTTTTTGGGAGTGCTCTGGCAGGGATGGGTTGTTGAGGGTGGAATGGTGGTGGTGGTGGGCTGGCCTGGTACAGAAACCTAGGCAGTACCCGCAGGCAGGTTGCAAGGGTTTTGCGGTTGGGTTTTTGAGGATTTGCAAGACATTGGCATGTGAAAAGACTGCTGCTGGGCCAGTGGACTTCGGCACCGTTGCCAATGGCTGGTGCAAGGGGATTAAAGGACAGGTAGAGCTGGAGCATCATCCATCAGTGGCGTCCCCCGTCCGTGTCAGCCAACAGGGACCCTGTCAGCGCTGCTCAACAGTGGACAAATATGGATGCGAGGATGGGGGAATTCAGCCGCACAGGCAAGCCCCCAGCCATGGCTGGGTAAATTGGCATTGTTTGAAGCGATGGATGCTGGAATAGGGCACACGGAGATTATCGAGCGACCGCCACTCCGTCAACAACAACACGCCTAGTGGTGGTGAGGTGACCTACACGTGTCTTGTCTGGCTAAGTCGGCACCTGTCCCCCGAGGGCTTGGTGGTCCGAAACACAGCAAATCACTCCATGGCAGCGAGGAGCGCGTTGGAAAATGCTGCCGCGGCACATGGCGTACGAGGCATTTGTCCAAATTGGGGAGGCATGCCACGGGCTGCGTTGAAGTAGAGAGAGTGTCCCTGACTCTGACACCGACAGCAGAAAAGTCGACTGTCCTTTTGCTTGCTTGCTTGACCTGGACCCTAACGCAAGCTCGTTGCTTTGTCCGGCCTTCTGTCCTATACGACCAGCCCCATCTCACCCGTCACCCGCCAACTAGACTACCTTTGCATACGCGACATTTTGCCTTCGTCTCCTTTTTTTCCTCTTTCCAAACTCAGATATTTCAAGTCTTCAAATCCCCTTCCTTCCTGCTCCGCCTAGTAATCTATTTCGCTTCCGACGGTGCCGAGTTCTATTGCAATTCGATTTTCGGTCCATTCCCCACCGGCCCCAGACTTTACTGGTCTAATACGGAGAACGGCTCTGGCGGCTTCTTGGCCCCGAGGCTTGGCCGTCTGCTTCCTTTCTTGATCTTGATTTCCCTTCTCCTCCCCCCCTTGCTATGGGATACGACTGATCCAATCGGACTTGCGACAAAATCGAAAGTCATCAGCCACGGAATCAACCCCAAAAGGAGGGGGCTGTACAGAATCGCCTCTATCGTCATCCATAATTTTTTTCTCGTTAAATTCCCGGAAGCCACATTCGGAAAGTAAAAAAAAAAAAAAAGAGTAGCAGTAAGGCACTGCATAAAGAGGAGGGGCAGCTGAAAGTAGTAGCTGAAGTAAGGCGTCGACAAGCAAGGAGGGCTACAATTTTCCCCCTGGCCTTGCATCAGCGAAGCAACCGTATGCAACCGATTTTCTCCGACGCAATACCACACCTTGGTTGAAACAGCGTGCGAAACAGAAACCGACTGCGAGGGGCCATCTGCAGCAGGACAGAGACCAGAGGAGAACTGTCGACCCCAAGCATTGAAGGGACACTTTTTTGGGGGGGTAAGCAAAATCCATGACTCCATTCATGCAAAGTTCCTTTTTTCCTGCTTCTATATTGATATAACCTTACTCCTTTCCAGACCCTGTTTTTTTATAATTTTTTTTTATACACTTCTGTTCACCCTAATGGCCCTTGTTTTTTTTCTCTTGCTTTTTTTTTGGTTGTCACAGCCCTGTCGGGTTACGTCTTGCTGACTGGTTTACAAAAGCTCCCTCGCTCGCAGCTCAGCTTTTCGTGCTACGTCACTCCACCCAGCTTTGGAGCAATCCCCCGCGCTCCCTCGTCGATCCAATCCGACACCCGCGATCCCACCCGTTACTCCCTTAAACCCAACCGCCACACGGGGCTCCGCTCCAGCCCGCCGGCACGCCTCCCAGTGGGACCTTGACACTAAACAAGTACCAACAGCACTGCCCTTGGAGGGGCGCGGAGCCAAGACTTTCAGGGCATTCTCGCGTCCTCTTCCCTCTCCTTCTTTTTTCCTTGGCGGCCGGCTAGCTGGCGAGCTGCTGACGTTTGCCATCCACTCCGTCAGGCCCTGAAGCTGGTACCTGTCTCACCTGGAACCGGCCTACACCACACCTGAGCCACCCCTCCATCAAGGCTCGCAGGGCTTGTACCCGGCAGCCAAGACCACCCAACCAACCTCACATCTCTAGGTGCCCGCCAAGTGAGCTGGGCCACCCAAAGTCCCGTCATGGTGCGCATCATTCCGTCCCGCCTCAAATCGACGTCGACGTCGTCGTCTTCCTCCTCTTCCACCAACAACCACAACAGCAGAGCAAACAGCCCCATGCGCTCCTCAAAGTCGGATTCTAGCCCCTCGCGAGATGCGGGCAATGGCCTCGCCCTCAAGGTTGCTATTATCAAGGTACAGTGACTGAATTCTCGTTCCCTCATGTTGATTGCATCGCTCCAATGAACCCCGCGTCATTGCAACCACCGCCCATTGCCAGCCAGCCCTGCTCCCCCCAGGACTCCCTCTCGCTTGCCCGCTATTTCGGTCGCAGCCGCCTGCCTCTAGACCCTGCGGATATAGTCAAGTTGGCTAATCGAACTTGTTCTTCTTCAATAGGCTAAAGACCTCGCCGCCAAAGATCGCAATGGCACTTCAGATCCAGTAAGTTGCGTCCTCTCGTTGGGATCCACTCCCAATGTCCCCAAGCACATGCGCATGTTTCCCAAACCGCATCTTGATCCCTCGTTGCTCAACTCGACTGACGCTGTGCCTTTTCTCCACGGCAGTACCTCGTCCTGTCCCTCGGCGATGCCCGCGTTACCACACACACCGAACCAAAGACGCTCAACCCCGAATGGAACGTAACCGAAGTGGTGCCCATCACCTCAGTCCAGAATCTGGTTCTCGATGTCATTTGCTGGGACAAGGATCGTTTCGGGAAGGATTACATGGGCGAGTTTGACCTTGCTCTCGAAGAGGTGTTCCAAAACGAAAAGGCCGAGCAGGAACCTGCCTGGTATGCCCTCAGGAGCAAGCGCCCGGGCAAGAAGACGAGTGTCGTTTCAGGAGAGGTCCAGCTCCAATTCTCCCTCATCGACACCTCGAACCCATCTGCGACCCCGGAACAAATCTTGGGCAAGTTCTATAGCCTTGTCGGTGCCGTCCCTATTGGATCATCAAGAAACATTACACCGTCTATGACGCCCAGTCTGACCCCAACGACCGTTCCTCCACGATCCGTCCCCAACCCCCCCGACAATGACGACGACGACGACGACTTTGACGAGGAGGATGAAGAAGACGAGGATCCTTCCAAGCCCGAGACGGCTGAGAAGCGTAGACGTCGCTTGCGCATCAAAGGCCTCAAGAAAAGGCGACGCCAAAACCCATACGCCTTCATGAGCAATGGCTCTGATGTCGTGGGCATCATTTTCCTGGAGGTCGTCAAAATCACCGACCTGCCCCCGGAGTCAAACCTCACCCGTACAAGCTTCGATATGGATCCCTTTGTAGTGACCTCCCTAGGCAAGAAGACATACCGGACCCGACGCGTGCGCCACAACCTGAACCCCGTATTCAACGAGAAGATGCTGTTCCACATCCAGAACCATGAACAGCAGTACTCGTTTGCCTTTACCGTTATTGACCACGACAAGTACTCGGGCAACGACTTCATCGCCTCGTGTAACCTCCCCGTCCAGGACCTGATTGAAAAGTGCCCCAAGGCAAACCCCGATACTGGCCTTTACGAAGTCCGCGTCCCTGCTCAGGCCCCGGTCGACTCCCGGTCACGCTTCAAGAAGCTCAGCGTCTCCCGCTCCTCATCCACCCAAAGTCTCGGAAAGATGATTCGACCTTCCCTCAGCAAGAATCCGTCGGCCACGAACACGCAGGCCCCTGTTCCATCCAAGGCTTCTGGTGCTACTCCTGGTTTGTTGACTCCAGCCGATACTCTCGCCAACAGTAGTCCCAACACTAGTGCTAACAATGGATCCAACAATGGTGTAGAAATCGCTGAGCCATCTCCGGAAACCGAGGATCCGGATTTCAACGACTATGTCGTACCCCTGAAAATGAAGGAGATTGAGAAGTGGGAGGGCAAACACAACCCCACCATCTACCTCCGTGCCAAGTACATGCCATACCCTGCGCTCCGGCAGCAGTTCTGGAGGGCCATGCTGCGACAGTACGATGCCGACGAGAGCGGAAAGATTAGCCGAGTAGAGCTGACGACCATGCTTGAATCCCTGGGCTCCACCTTGAGCGAGACTACCATTGACGGCTTCTTCCAGCGATTCCCTCACCAAGGCAGCGACAATGATGACAGCTGGGAGCTGACCATGGATGAGGCTGTCACCTGCTTGGAAGACCAGCTAGAATCCAAGGGCCAATCCAAGACGGTTGGGGATAGGCTCAAATCTCTTGTCCCAGAGATGAAGAATCTCCTTAGTGTGCCCGGTAAGGAAAAGGAGGCCGGGCCTTCCAGCTCAGCTAGTTCCGGTGTTTTGGACCCTGAAAGCTCATCTGGCACACAAACTTCGAGCACCACTTCAACCATCAACGTCCCCGGCCTTGCTTCTCCAGCAGGCGAGGAAGGTGAGCTGATCGATCTCGATGAGGACCGAGGCGAAGAGCACGTGGTGGAAATTAGAGAATGTCCCATCTGCCACCAGCCCCGCCTGAATAAGAGAAACGATACCGATATCATCACGCACATCGCCACGTGCGCCAGCCAGGATTGGAGACAGGTCAACAGCGTTCTCATGGGCGGTTTTGTGACTGCCAGTCAGGCACAGAGAAAGTGGTACTCAAAGGTTATCACGAAGATTTCTTACGGTGGTTACAAGCTGGGAGCCAACTCGGCCAATATCCTGGTTCAGGACCGAATCACGGGCCAGATCAACGAGGAGAAGATGAGCGTCTACGTTCGACTGGGTATTCGTCTCCTTTACAAGGGTCTCAAGTCGCGGGATATGGAAAACAAGCGGAGTAAGTAGGAGCAAAACTTTGGTGGCGAGCATGTGGCTAACAAGGTACAGTTCGAAAACTTCTCAAGAGCCTGAGCATTAAGCAGGGCAAGAAGTTCGATGATCCGGCTTCCAAGGATGAGATTGAAAAGTTTATCGAGTTCCACGGCCTTGATCTGACGGAGGTTCTGCTTCCACTTGAGGAGTTTAAGAACTTTAACGAATTCTTCTACCGTGCTCTGAAGCCGGGTGCCCGTCCTTGCTCAGCCCCGGAAAACCCCAAAATTATTGTGTCTCCAGCCGATTGCCGCAGTGTGGTCTTCAACACCATCACACAGGCGACCCAGATCTGGGTCAAAGGTCGGGAATTCAACGTGAAGAGACTGCTTGGTGATGCATACCCAGAGGATGTGTCCCGATTCGAGGGTGGAGCACTTGGCATCTTCCGATTGGCACCCCAGGACTACCACCGATTCCACATCCCCGTCGATGGCCTCATGGGCGAACCCAAGATGATTGAGGGCGAGTACTACACCGTCAATCCAATGGCCATTCGCTCAGCGCTCGACGTCTATGGCGAAAATGTGAGAGTTTTGGTTCCCATCGACAGCACACATCACGGCCGCGTAATGGTTATCTGCGTAGGTGCCATGATGGTGGGCAGCACAGTCATCACTCGCAAGGGTGGTGAGCAGGTGCAGCGAGCAGAGGAGCTGGGCTACTTCAAATTTGGCGGCAGCACAATCCTGCTGCTGTTTGAGCCTGGCAGGATGGTTTGGGATGACGACCTCGTTGAAAATGGCAACGGAGCGCTCGAGACACTCGTAAGTGACATAGCTGATTTTCTGAGTGTGCGGATGGCTAATGCGACGTGCAGGTTCGAGTAGGCATGTCTGTGGGACACTCGCCCGATGAGCCGCAGTGGATCCCTGACATGCGCAAGAAGGACCAAGATATTACGGACGCAGAGAAGCGCGATGCTAAAAGACGGATCCAAGGCAACGTGACCCTGCAGGATTCACCGGAAGGCAGCGGAGACGACCAGCCTCTGCACCGACCGATGAGTCAGCCCACGGTTGACACCATGGCAGCGTCGGCGATGTAGAAGAGTCCTCGACGCTGGAGCAGATAGAGACTAGGACGGCGACGAGGGTACTCAACATTAGCAACAATGGATGGCGAAGAATAAACCTGACACGGCAAAGCAAAGCGGGACGATGGCACTAGTTTTTTGTTTGAAAGAAGCGTTTGAATTGGCATGCGGCCGAAGACAAGGCTCACGGAGGGCAATGATCAATGACAAAGACCCAGACAATAAAAAATCGGCAAGGGTAAACTCGGGTTGATGACGACAGGTTATGATGACGGACATGTCTAAAATGCAGCACAATGCCAGTATCGACGGGGAGGGTGTGAAGCCAGAGTGGGGAGCAGCGCAAGATGCTATGAGGGTAGTTCTGGTTTTTGGTTCTCTTCTTCCTGAGCTCTTACTCTTTTTTCCTGTACCGTAATAATATGGCTATTGTGTTTATGCTCCAAATTTGTCCAGGTGTGTTATTCCAGTGCAGCGAGATGGCGTCTGCATCCATCCACGTGGAACGTGGGGGCTCCTTTCGTCAGCATAAGTGCTTCCAGCATGCAGCGTTCAACCTCGATTCGCGGTGTTGACTTCATCGACTCAGGATATACTGTTTGTCTCGCTTCTGTGTTACACTACATTTGAGACAGAACTGCATGAATGCCCCGAGACCTTGGGTTGCAGATCCAGCACTACGCGAGGTTGTCCGCGGCCAAAATCGGCGGCAGCATCCTGAGGTTCCGTATCATGACGGCGCCGAAGCAATATGACCAGGGGGAAGAGCCGCACAATTATCAACCAAAGGGGAAACACGCAGAAAGCCAATAAAAATGCAGACCAATCTTCACCAAGCCATCCCCCCCCCCCTTCATTGTACGTACGATAGGCTCAACCAGAGGTGCTTCCAGCGCGAAATACATACGCTGGCCACTAGAGGAGCGTCGAGGAACCATGATGCGCACGTCATGATGCAGGTTTGTACCTACGCACACGGACAATTGTCGTCATCAAGCCTGAAGGGGGAGGAATGGAGACTAGCCATCCACCCCTGGTCTCGCCGGCTCCATCATTGGGGGTTGCTCCTCCTCCCCGCGGGGTTCGTCCGTTCTTTTGCAAGGTGACGTCAATTGCCCAAGGCTCGGCCGGGCCGCACACAAGCTTCTCTCCAGTGAGCATGATGAAGGAGGGGAGTAGGTACCAGCCGCAGGTGCGGGTAGGGAAAAAGCGGAAGGTATGAGTGAGAGATCATGGGGCCACTATTTCCAAGCTTCAATTTCTAATTCATTGCTGAGCAAAAAATAAATAAATAAAAATAAGATTTAGTAAAAAAGAACCCAGTCATGTACATGAGCCGGTCCTGCCCCGATCTTTCCGGCGGAAGGCGCTGCGAGAACAAATACACATGCCTCGGGGCAGGGGTTGGGTTGTTGTCGACTTCTCGATTGTGAAGGCGGGGCACGATCGGGAAGTCACCCGCGAAGGCAGTCATCTGCGAGAGAGAGAGCTTCCTCCAACAGAGGGGGGGGTTGATTGCCGGCCTACGTCTGGCGGAAATACAGACATGCATCGAGCAGGCGCCGCCGAGCGTAGCCCGTTTACCCCTTCCCCACTACTTGCTCCTTTATTTTCCGCGGACGGGGAAGGTGGAAAGTGAGGAATTGGGACATTGCCCGCGGAAAGCAGCAACGCCGGCGGCGGCAACGGCCGAGAAGGAAGAGAAAGGGGAAAAGAGGAAGAGAAAGGGGAAAAGAGGAAGGCAAAAGGGAAAAGAGGAAGGCAAAAGGGAAGATGACAGTTTGACTTTCTCATTACAGCATTACATTGGAAAAAAAAAAAAAAAACCACCCCGAATTTGCTGTTGGACCCCTTCTCACATCTTTCTCCACCTTTTCCCCCCTTACTTTTCCGCACGATCGAGAGCAAGGAAGACTCGTCTGGGCCAGATCGGACTGGATCCTGCTCGCGCAAAGTCTGTACCTACATCCGGTAAACATGCGTTACCCGCTCTGGAACACCCGTCGCAGCGGTTTTCCCGTCGTCGGCTGCCACACGATACAAGCTTTGGTTATTCCGTATTTCCATGCCTTGACACTCTTGCTCTTTTGGATAGGATGCCGTCCAGTCGGGGGCCTGC
This sequence comes from Calonectria crousiana, assembly GCA_013406985.1. Taxonomy (NCBI): domain Eukaryota; kingdom Fungi; phylum Ascomycota; class Sordariomycetes; order Hypocreales; family Nectriaceae; genus Calonectria; species Calonectria crousiana. The sequence goes on along the minus strand of VTGD01000017.1, from coordinate 538,377 downwards.
CTCTTTCTGTTGCCTGTAATTCTTGATTTGGCCATGCCTGGCCAATTGCAGTAGTCTTCGTCTGCATACCACTCACCCGGCGGCAGCTACCGCCGTAGCTGCTTGCGAAGAATACACGTAAAAGACGTCATGTGATGTCCACTTCTGTCACTCCCGCACCAGCCACATCGGCACCACCGCATGCGGACCCCGCCGGTGCGTGTGTCGATGGGCAGATGGTCACGCCACCAAGTCAGGGTCAGTGTGGTGGGGATGCCCTTTAAAATGCGCGATTGGGTCTTGGGCTCCAGGGGGTCATGGCCGATCAAAGGGGGGCCACCACCTTCATGTTAACGCACAGGCGATGCTTGGGATGCGCTAGGTGCCGAACCCAGACGCCGCCTACCTTTGCTTTCCTTCTTTGGACATACATCGAGATTGGACATGTTGATAGATGAGTGCTCGATAAATTTCGGGTATCTAGATACTATCTGGGGGAAAAAAGCAAAAATGGTACCAAAAAAAAAAGGACCCAAAGCAGGCGCCTCTGAGAGTCTGGTGTCCTCTTACAGAGTAGATGCCAAGCCGCAGTAAATCCACGCCGAGTCTATCGTCACTGTCCTAAAATATCACCGAACATTGGGCTCCAGAAACAGGGTCAGGTCGGTGATTTAGACCAGGGTCTAAACCGCCAGTGGGGGCGTCTAACGCCCTGATGGCTTTATGCCACCTCAGCCCTCTATGCCGTGATGGAGTTCAGGACCTGAGGGTCCTCCCCACCTGTTTCCATTGGAAGTGCTATGTCGTGTCATGTTTGACGAAGTTTCCATGATGTAGCATTGCCGGTAGAAATTTTCAGTCCGCGAATGCATGTGTACCCGATTTTATTTTTTTTTGCTTTCGTTTTTTTATCGCCGCGCTAGCTCGATTTTCGAAGTTTGAGAATGTATAGAAGACGTGTTGCATTTTCCGTGTATATTAGTCTGTCAAGAGACTGAGTGGCTGATATCCATCCATATTTAAGCGGCTTCCCAGTTCGCGTCATGTCTCATGTGGCTCTGGCCCACATGTTGAATATCGTCGGGAAAGGAATCAAGCCAGCCGGTAGCCAGTTTGAAGATTCAGGTGAGTAGTAAAAAAAGAATAAAAGCAGACTCCAAAAGCCCAAATGATGTGTCCATCAAGCCATGTATGCGCCGAGGCCATTTCCGGTCCCAATTTCCCCAATTTCATTGTAAACGTCGCTCTCAATTGTGCCTCTCCATTTGTTGATCGTCGGAATTACGTAGTCTTCACCGGTCCCCATGCTCATCCTGAAACGGCATGTTTTTCTCAGCGGCGGCCAGCAGCATTCCAGTCATCAGAAGCTGTGGATGAGCGTCGCTCTGAGCGCTGGGCAGGAGGGGATGGGGAGCGAGAGAAAGGTCGCATTATGGAAGGGGAGGGCGGCGAGCCGGAGAGGTTAGAGTCAGGGGAAGGCTGTCGGATCTGGCGCCAAGAAGCAGAGATCTGCTTGCAGAGGTGGGCAGACATGGTGTATGTGGGAGCCATTTTGATAGTGGTCAAGGGATGATATGGCTTGGTAGTAAAGAATAAGGGTAGAGGGAGCTTGAAGTCGGAGGTATGGATGCCTTCTTGGTGGTGGGAGGTCGTGTGAGTTTGGTTGTATGTCGGGGCGAGATTTTCCCAAAGTGGTACAGAGGTCTGAGGAATTGGAGGAAAATAAAGAATATTACCTCAACGTCAAGAAACTGATAAGGCGATGATGGGAATGCGTTGTGCGTGCAGGTCGGTCTGGGAGAGGAAGCTGTAGGAGGTAGAGGATGGGGGGACCATGGTATTTATTACAGCTGCAACGACACGGTACAAGGCAACCAAGCACGAAGGAACTAAAAGGTGCTTGACCCAAACGTAAGTGCGACGCTCGAAAGGGAAACGCTTCGAGGACGCCGTGCTGTGTCATGGTAGGGAGCCAGCCAGCCCCAACGTCTGGTACCCCGGCCCAGCCTGGCGCTCGTCTCGGTTGCCTGCGGTCTGGAGGTACACGCTGTGCTGCACCGACGCCAGCTGGATTGAGAGATGCTTGCTAACTAGTCAGTCAGTCAATCGTCACGCGGTGGGTTCGCTCGAGGGGCTCCACCGGCCTGTCCGTCCAGTCATGGAGCTCCTCCGTGCTGTCCCACAGCCAAGCTGGCCGGTCCCTCCCACTCCGAAAACAGCCCAGAGTCGTATGTCACGGCCCGCCCAGTAACCGGCCGCTCCTCGCTTCTCATCTACATGCCCCCAGAAGCTCCAACAGCCCCCCCAGGGGTTCCCAACGAGATACCGAATGGGAGCGCTGAGGTGGCATCGGAAAGCCCAAGGGAGGCCAGAGCGCCTCCAGGGTCCTCCGAGAGCCAATCTGGGACTCTCGATAGTAAGAAGCAGCCGACCGTCAGCAGGTGTGGCGGTGCGGAATCGTACGACGGATTGCAGAGATCGCACAGCAGAAGGTGCCCGTCTGAGCACACCCGCCTGTGTGCCTGTGGCGCATGTGGTGCCCTGCAAGGTGAAGACTCCAGTTCGCCGGCCCCCACGTCTAATCGTGACAGAGCACTCCGTAATCGTGCCTAGAGCGACCGGTGGGTCGGTTCGGCTCGGGTGTTGGGCAGAGAAGAGGCAATCGAGTCACAGTCAGTGACAAAACCGGGTCGAGTGGGTTAGACCAAGCTGATCAAGCACACACCAGAGACAGCCAGAGAAGTTTTGCGATCGACCAGGAAGCTTCGACATGGGGCTTGGCCGTCTTGCGTGCCCTGAACACTGGATCGAGACCAAGAGTCGGCCTTCTGCGAGCAGTTCCCTGTTGTTTCCTCTTGTCCCCCTGGCCGGCTTTGACACAAGTGCAGCGACGCTACTTCGAGGGTCCTGGTTTAGCCTTGGCGTCATGGGGAAGTGTTCCCATCAGTCGTGTGTCAGTGACGCCATCAGCGTGTCCCGAGCGGGTACTCGTCTTTCTTGGATCGATCATCATTCCATCTAGTCTTGTTTTTTTTTTTGTTGGGCAATGCAATCGTGTTTGAGCATTGTGATGCATCTCAATTTCTCATTACTCCTAAACGACCAGGGCACCAGCTTCCCCTCCACGTGATGACAATTGTCAGGACCAGATGAAAGGAAAGAACTGCATTGTGGCTTGTGCCCAAGTAGCCACGCGGTGACGCAACTTAAAATAGTCGAATTCATTTGATTCGTAACGCCCCAACGCAATCCGAAATGTGTAGCTGGTGGGGCTACTAATCACAAAAAAATATGGAGCACGCGATCAAGACACAGACTCTGGGTTGTCTGCCAATTCATAAGCTTTTCTGCCATTCAGCATTGCCATTACTTCGTCGGAAGATAATGATTGTAAATACAGCACACATGATTGGACACCGCGGAGCCGCGCTAGTCTCAGCTCACACGTCCCTCGGGGTGAAGCGGCAGCTAGTTAGATTGCCACCCGGAAGGTTGGTAACGATTAGTTAGCGTCAATTCCAGCTCCGTCTCACAACCTCAGTCTTTGTGCTTACACCATGACTGATTAGCGGGGGCCCTCTGTGGAGAAGCAATGATGTGGCAAAGGGTTCGAGGCAAGCCACCAAACGAAGTGACCGCTCCAATTATCACAAAGGGAATCATCAGGACCATGTCATCACGAATAAGGGGCCATTGACTTGATTCAACCTTGCTTCTCGCCATTTTTAAAGTAACTAAACATTTTGCTCTCCCAGGAGAGCTTGGGTATATCAATAAAATACCAGATAAATACAGTCGTGCGTGCTGCAAAGAGCATCAGTCCAGCCCCGTTTTGTGCCTTTTGCAGCATTCACACCAAGGATGAAACCATAGATCCAAAATCTCCAAAACACCGTCTAAGTCTTTGTCCGCGCCCACTCTAAGATAAAGAAAAAAAATAGTTGGAAAAAATCGTTAGTGAATGAGCGTAAGAATCGTATGAAGCTGCACAAGCGGCGAAATTACTCTGCCACCCCGCAAGGGAGCATGCTTTAAGCATACAGGTGCCCAGCCTGCACCTCGAGCACAGGTCGCGACGAGAAGGTTGCACGGCCGGGAGCTCCATCCCGGACAACACCCCACCGGACCGCCAGAGCCTCAACGCCATCCTCCTGCGGCAGCCGATGGCACTTGGAGCTGAGAACTGCCGAGCAGGACCCGCCCGGGAGCGTTAGTGGGTTACCGGCCGGCGCACCATCGTCCACCCCACCCCGGCGATCCGCTTGGCGGAATGACAGGCCAAAGACGAAGAGACCCAGCACCGCGAGGACAACAAGCAGCAGGAGCAGAGGCAGCGGGCTAAAGCCAATGCCAGAGTAGCTCGTTCCGTCGTCGCGGTCGATTGCCACGAGGATGACGCCCTGGCTCAAAAGGAAGGCCATCCCTGCGACGAGGAAGAAAAGAATCCAAGAAAGGGGACGGGGTAGGGTGAGGTAGAGAGAGGTAGTCTGGGCGCCAATGGGCTTTCCTGACGAAATTCGCAACGGAACAAGGCGGCCTGGCGACACAAACATGGACAGTTCGTTGGAAAGGTAAAAGAGGGTCAGAAGAGTGTTGGTCGAAAAGTAAAGCACACCGAGCAAGAGTTGCGGCAAGGCAGTGACGATGGCAAGGCCAACTCGGGGACCTTTGGGGAGCTGGTACACAACTGTGGCCTCGCCGAATGAGGAAAAGGGACTATTTACACCCGACGTGACTGACATGGCCAAAGCAGCAGCAGCCAATCCCAAGGGAGTCAAGAAGGTCAGGAGCCAGGTCGCCCATCGCAAGACGGAGGGAGTCATGAACCAGCGAACCGATTGAGGAGTCCAAATTTTGGCCTCGCGCTGGCCCCAGGAGCCCTTCTTGACTGCGCTCTTGGACAGCATGCACGCGTCCTGGGTCGTTGGGTCAGGGTCCTCGAGGAAGGAGGCAAGGGCATCACCGAGCGTGACAAGAGGGTTGAAGTCGCGGCGGCTGATGGCAAGGGCCATGACAATAGCCAAGGCGAGGACAAAGAGCAAGTTGAGAAAACCCATTACTCCTAGAAGAGGGCCGCTGAGAGAGAGGGAGTACTTTAGGTCGTCGGCCTTCTCGGCAAGGCAGTAGTTGATGGAATCGCTCTTCTTATTGATGTCATCAAGGAAAGCAGATATGAGAGTTCCAGACTTGGCAGTCTCAACTGAATTCGAGTCAGACTTTGAGATGAGGAGGACGGCGCTGTAATCAGTCTGGAATGCATTGTCGAAAGTGGAGATGCACTCTTCGGTTGTGAGCCGAGTCAGGCTGTCGGATTTGGCCTTGGATTGCAAGCTGGAAAGGTCGGATTGGGACATGCCATGGAGGTTGGTGCTGGCACTGATCGAGCCCGAGTTGACAAAAGTTGTCGAGACGAAGGCAATATTAGTAGCAGAAGCCGTTTGCGTAGTGAAGATTAGGGAATTATAGCTAGTGCAATGAGTTAGCCCTGCCATATCTTGCGGGTTTTGGACGTTGAAACTCACATTAGCTGAGAAGTAAGGGCGAACACGACAAGCACGATTGACAACAAAGCCCTCGCGCGCGAAATGAGGCCAAAGTTGCGCAGCGAAGGGATTCCGATCTCAAGCCATCTGAAGCTGGCGTGAGCAGCGTCCACCTCGGCGCGGGTGGGACTGCTGAGGATTTGGACAACGTAATTTGCGCCAGCGATGAGAATCAAAGCAAATACGTTCACCATGGCGTGAACTCCCCAGTTAGCAGCCTGAACATCCTTCGACTTGCCTCCCACGATGGTCGAGCCTCCTGTTGAAATCTTTCCTCGGGCTCCGGCATAACCAAGACACAGGATGGATGCCACAAACAAGAGAAATGCCAAACAAACGTTGAGCGTCACACCACCCCTCCAACCGGCTGTCAGTCGCCGGGCCACGTTCGGCTCTCCCTGGTCCCTCAGCATCTTTTCCATCTCAGCTCGTGGGGTTTCCGCCCTGGGGTGGTCGAAAAAGTGGCTGTTTGCTGGGGAGTCGCAGGCGCAAGTGTGTCCGGGAAAGTTGGCGGTGTTGGGAGTTCCTGGGAGCGTCACCCCTCTCTTCTGGGCCAGAGACTCGGGAGTCTCACCGCGAAGAAAGTGGACGACATAATCGGGGATGACATCGCTGCCGAGAACGGTTGAAACGGTATGGGCGATGCTACCAGCAGCCCGGCGGGTGAAAGAATTATTTCGGGAGTGTGGGAGGGAAGACTGGTAGCGAATGGAGGAGCGAGAGTTGCTCACGCTGTGGAATGGCCACCGTTGCGTCTGTCGACCCGAAGACGAGGTTGTCATGCCACGAGTCCTGGGCCTTGATGATCCTGTTCCAGAGCCAGGCTCTTCACTGATGCTATAGAGGGATATGGTGTAAGTGAATGCAACCTTCCATATCACAACCATAAACATTGTACTTCATTGCCGGCTTACCTATCAATGGTCCTGGTCCTGCTGATGCCATTCCTCTCCCAGTTGCGGAACGACGACGGAGGGGGAGGGTGGGGAAAGGTGCCCTCCATTGTGAAGTCGTTGAGTTGTGGTGTATCTAGAGGTTGAGGACAAGACTGGGCAGAAGGGAAAATACCGGGGCCAACGGGCTGGATGCAACAGCACTGCCTCACCGGTTAGTATGGCGAAATGAATTGTCGCCAGGATCAAGAATGAATAAGAGACGGCAAGGCAAGTAAGAAATGACCTCCAACAGAAGCCTAGCCAGCCCTATAGACAAGGGAAGAAAAGAAGGTGAGGGGAAGGGAGGGAGGGAGGAATCAAAGGGTAGAAGGAAAAGAGTGAATGGATAAGAAAAGAATGAATGAACGAAAGACTATCAGCCCGACGAACAAAAAGCATCGAGCGTAACTTTTCGGTCGAGGAGGAGGGGTGATGGGCCCATGATAATGCTCATCGTGGCCAAGGGCGAGGGATCCTTGCGCAGGGCCGGCCGTCTAGACAAGCATCCGCATGAAGCTGATCCAAGCACTGACGCCCACATGGGCCACTCATCGAACAGGGGGGTCGGCGGATATGCCGTTGGGGGCCCCTGTTTCGAGATCAGCGCAGGCATGGTAGTTCTGACGTTAGGGACTGCGCTGCAGCGCGCCATTGAGAGGGTTTATCGTGGGGCTCGCAGGTGAATGTCATGATTACATACGATGGAGGATGCACATAATTAACTGCGGACCGCTGGTACAGGTGGGCATGATACGAGGTGTTGTGGCAGGCAGCATCGTGAAAGATGGAGTGAAGCACACACTCAGGCTAAAAAGAGGGAAAAGGAAAAAAGGCTCGGCCAGTCAAAAATTGAAAACACAGCATCCGCGATCCTTGTCTTAGCAGGATGTGATAACTAGGCCCAGGCTGAGTTGACAGGTGAAGAAGCGTCCTCGCTGGCGATGCGGGGTGAGGTTGGTCGCAGTGCCAACGCATCAACACCACTAAGTGCGCGACAGTGAGCCACGGTGAGAACCGGCCCGCGTCCGCCTCGAGACCGATGGCCAAGGCATGGATTGGTTGCTCACTGGTGCCGGGACGAACGGACAAGCACGCTGCCGCCTAGGAATCCATGCGCGGAGAGGAGCTCGACCGCAAGCCTGGGCTCAATCGCGGGGGCGCGAGCAATGAATGGCCTCCTCAATTCATATAATAAGTCTCCATATAGAAAATTCCGCGCAGCCGCCTCGTCATATTCCCGAGCCGGGGGGGGGCGGGAGGGGAAGAGAGGATACAGGCGACGGAGTGGCAGTGCTGCTGAGGTGACGAGCAGATGCCATTCCCCATTGAGCGTGTTTCATCTTGGGACGACAGTGTTCAGCTGCGTCGAGCCGTGTCAAAAAAAAAAATATATATATATACCACAAGAGCCCAGAGACTAGAGGAAACAAAAAAGAAAGCCAAAATTATTAGGGAAGAAGGGAACAGCCTGTCAGGGTCAAGGGTGGAAAGAAACCGAGCACGCATGACAAGCATGGCAGGTCGAAAGAACTGAGGATGAAGCTCCAGATGTTCGAGAAACCTTCCAAAATGGACTGCACCTGCGACAGCCCCTCGCATGCCTAGTCCCAACCAGGCTAAGCGGCCAAGCACATGCCCCTCCCAGGGTCCGAGGGTAGGTACCTCATGTTGCAGGTGAGTATGATTCGGACCAGGGCTGCTGTATTAAGGGACATCGACCATTTAAGAAGCAACGACGGGAAAAAGCCTACAATATGACAATCCTCTAGGGCGCCAGAGGCACAGCGTCACAACGCGCGCCGGGAACCCACAGGTGCAAACACGCTAGCTGAGCCAATCCCTCCCAGGAAACAAGAAAGAACGAAAAACCCGCAGTGGTACTCCCTGGTCTGAATGTTTGACCATCATCTTGGCCTTTCTCATGTTTCCCCGCCGGTCCCCCCGAATCCATAAAACACAGGCAAACACGAAATCGTCCGAACCTTTTGACATCCGTCCGCTATTCACACCATGTTGACCAAATCCCAAACCACTACCAATGACGATCTGCCCATCACCTTGTCTGATAAAAAGGGGGCCCGCGGTGCCCCTACTGTAACCCAGACAGGCTGCCCTCCCTCTGGGGAGATGGCGAGGGGCACACGGCAAGCCATGTGCCCTGCGCATGGACACATACATCATTCCTCATATATCCCACACCCGTCTAAATTGCGTGCAGCTGCTAGTTCCTCTCCACCTTACAACACGACAAAAATAGATGCCCAACCACGTTACCAGAAACATTTGGCTGATAGCCAGAAGGAAAAAAAATTCCGATCCCGCTTCACTCGGTCCTCCGGGAGCGACAACATCGTCAGGAAAAGGTCTAGTTGTTGCTAAATCAAGATTTCACCTAGCCCATGCCTTTCACCCCCCCAGGCTGCCCCAACTTTGGCAAACATATCCCGTCTTCGCCTACTGGTGCTAGTGCCATTTTCCGTTCCCATTTAAAAATAACCATCAAACATACAACTCCAGGTAAAATAAAAATAAAAATAAAGGTAACGAGCGCCGTGGCTATGCGAATGTGAACTTCCCATCTGGAAACAAAAAGCCGTTCCATCTCATCCACTCAGATATCATGATAATACACTGTCAAACTCTGTTTCGTTCGAGTTTCATTCGATAATTCCTGCAAATATCTTCCCCCCTTGGCCTACCCGTGTTTGCGGCTCCGTTAGTCGGAAATGGCACTCTCGTCCGCTGGCTGCACCTCCCCGGCCTTGACAACTGCAGGGACGGTGATGTTGGCCTGGGCTTTGTGCTGAGCTTCCGCAAATCGCTCCCAATGCTCCGGGTCGCTCTCAGCCATACCCTTGAGCGCGAGATCCCGGTGCTCCTTAAACGCTCGCAGGGGGCCCTTCTCCTTGGCCTTCTCTAGGATTTCGCCGCCGATATCCTCAGCCAGCTCCTCGAGCAGGCGCACGTGTTTTGGATCTGTCTCAATGTCGCTGATAATTTTGAGTAAGTCAATCTGCTCGTTCTTGAAAAATCCCGTCCGGAATCTGTGGCCAGCACGCAGAATACGACCCTCCTCCTCTGCAATAGTCTTAGACAGCCTCGAGTTCGACCTCGACAGGGGCTTGACCACAATAAGTTCCATGTCGTCCTCGTTGTCTGACAGTCCCATAGTTGAATCCTCTACACGAGCAGCCATCACTGGTCGCTCCCCTGCTTGGTTCTTGCGGAGTGCAGGCTCCTGCGTCTCGTGTGGAGGCTCCCGGGTATCGGGGTACTCGTCTTCGAAGCGCTTGATGATGCCCTGCAATGTCTCATCCAAGAACATGAGCTTACGCAAGTTCTGCTCGTCGCCAGGGTTGGCCTTGGCTTTGTTTAGTGCCGGCTGGAGCCGCTGACGGATTTTGCGAGCGCCTGCAAGGAGGTGCTTTGACGTATCCTTGGCCTTTCCTCCGCTCGCCAATCTAACTGTTGGGCTTGATACGCCATTCTCAACATCACGAATGAACTCGCCTGACTGTCTGCGAGACTCATCACCGCGATTCTTGAGGCAGCATGCCAAGGCCTTGACCACACCAGTGCCTCCAATCACGTAATCTTCATCAGGGGCAGAGCCTACGTCATCAGATGAGTCGTTCGGATCAAGAACATCATGGCCAACCAAATGGGCGAGAACATCAGGATAGGATGCACCCTTGGAATCGACATGATTCTCTGCACCGGCTGCCGCCACCGCGGCACTGACGGCGGCATGCTGGAATCGCTCCATGTTTCTCAGGCAGTACGCCACCACTTGCTTGGCCATGGCTTTGACGATCTCTCCCGAGCGCTCGCTGGGCACCTCGATATCCACGCAGATAAGGCTCTTGGATACCCGGGCTGCAGCCAGAAGAGACGCGTACAGGGCACATGCCTCTTCTTGAGCCTCCTCGGTCCGCGCGTCAGCCAACTTGACCAAGTCGGCGTTCCCGATGAGATTAATGTGGGCAAGTTGGTGGATCTCGGGAAGGACTTCCACCAGCGCAATGGCCTGCTCTGACGACATCTGAACGCCCTCGAGATGGATACGTTTTAACGCAGGCATCTTCGGAAGGTACCTGATAAAGTCAGCTCAAAATTCTCGACTCGCTTAGTTTCATGAATGAATAAATAAAACATACCTTCTCAGTAAGCCAACAGCGCTGGGAGTTGACTGGAACAGGTCGGGGTTTTGTGAAAGATCGATGAACCGAAGATCTTGCAGCTTGACAAACGTAGGCAGGATCTTACAGAGCGATGAGGGTGTCAGGTTACAGCTAGCCAACCCTATCGCCCAAAGCAGCGAGTCTTGCCTAATCGCCGAAGCAAGTGCCTCCATGTGATCACGGAGATCGTTCCCGCCCAGGTCGATGCCCTCACATTTTCCAGCAGAGACATATTTAACCACATGCCGGATCCCTTCATTGTCAATATTGTTATGGGCCAGGCCAAGCCGGCTCACTCCGCACTGTATTAGCCCGTCAATGATGGCTCCCAGCTGCTCCATAGTCACTCCTGTCTCGCCCAGGTTCACAAGCTCCAATGTTGATCCGCCCAACCGTTCTCCAAAAGCCTTGCAAATGATGTCTGAAATATTCCGTGGGATTTGAACTCCGTTGGAGAGCGAGCCATTGTGGTTTTGGCACTGGCGAGGGAATTGGATTTGAGAGAGGTCCAAAAACTTGAGTGACCTGCACAGGTAGATGAAGAGAGACAGGTGTTTCCAACCGTCAGGGCCAAGCTTGTTGTTCTTCAGCACCAGCCTCTCAACCACGCCGCCCTGGTCATCGTTTTCATGCTTCGGTTTTCTTCTTGTAAGATTGGGTCTTTTTGCTGCCAAGAGACCTGCAAGAATGACCCGCAAGCCCTCATCAGTGAGGCCGCTGTTTTCCAAAAGCACTTCCCGCACAGGCACCACAGCTAGGAAATCACCCAGTGTTATGAGGTCGGGTAGCTGCAGCCAGTAATCCGTTAGGTCCAGCTTGTTTACCATATTAGTTGACGAGGAATGGTTGGAAGTGTCAGTGAGCTGTTCGGTTATCTTCTTGAGGATAGGTGTCTCGCGCAATTGGCAGCATCTTCGGTAGATGCGCACCGGGTTAGTTGTCGGATAAGATGTTGTTTTGGAGGTTGTAGTACCGGAGAGTGTGTTTGATGAGGAATCGCTGCTGTCGTAATGAATCTCCATGGGGATAGACCCGTTGGCTTCTGCAAGCTTCCTCTTCTTTTCCTTTCGCGCCTTGCGCTCCTCCTCGCTCTTCTTCTTCTTCTCCTTCTTTTTTGTATTCTCTGGGGCTGGTGTTGCAGTACCATTCGCACCTTGGTCTTTTCCAGCCTCATCGTTGGCGACTCCTGCCTTTTCATTTGGCTCATTGCCAGCCTTCAGAGTTCCATTCGTCTCCTTTTGATCATCTACAGTCTTGGTATTTGTAAGCACTTCTCCCTCGCTCTTTTCTGTAATCTTCTTCTGCGTGGCATTGGTGGGCTTGGCATGGCCAGAATCGCTGTCGCTGTATCTGGGCATTGGGGCAATCTCGACGTCAACACAGAATGCTACTCTTCTCAATTTAGAGCCGTGGAGCTCCGAGATGGGACAGCGCTCGCGGTCGCGATCCACATTCAGAACCACGCGATCTACCAAACCATGCCCCAGCTTCCCAGCATGACCCAATGCGCCGGCGGACGAAGACGAAAGTCGGCGAAAAACACCCAAGAAACCGGCTTGGTTGTTGCGCGGGGGTGCGGGCGTATACGGGCCATTTCCCTCGTGTTTTGTCGCATGCTGGAGGACAGCATTCTTAGTCGGGGTAATCTTGGGGGCCGGGGGGTCTTCTTGGGTCGGCGACGGCAGCGGTTGAGCCTGCGAGGTTGGACCAGCCGGAGGAGCGCTGGAAGAGAACTTTGCGGAAATGTTGGAAAACCATGAATTGCGTCGCTGGATTGGGGGTGTTCCTGCTGGTGATTGTTTGTCTATTGAGCCAGATCGCGAGGTTCTTCGCTGGGGGGTCGAGCCGTTGGGAGGTGTGGATTGGCCGTTTGAAGTATGCTCTATTGAGGCCGATGACGGCGCCCTAGCTGATGCGCCAGGTATCTGACGGGGTAGGGCAGGCGTGGGCTTTGATGGCGGTGAATTTTTCGAAGCTTTTTCTGCAGAGACAGTCAGCTTGAGAGGTTCAGCGATAAAGTCGCCGGTGATGATGCAATGCAATCGAGTCTGGCGATAGTGCGGGTGGGTGGCGAGTACACATGCCTTTGGGAGCGCCGTGGGTCATCCAGCTTACATCGACGCCGTGGACCTGCTCCATGCTGATGCTGAGCTCGAGGCGACAACAACGGCTATGTCAACACGGTGGTTCAGGTGATATAGAGGTATTAAGGTATAGAATAAATCAGGTCAGAAGGTGGAAGGGAGAGTGTGCGAGGTGGGTGATAGATGGAGAGGCGGGATATGGAGATGGGGTGTGGCGTGGGTGGCCAACCAAAGTCGCGGGATGGCGGCAGTGGATTTTGCTCTGGTAGGGATGAGTTAAGGGACTAGGACAGGTAGGACGCTAGGTCCCGGAATGGATGTGGGTTATGACTTGTACTCTGCGGGGAGAATTAGAGAAGCATGATGAGCTGGGTCGACCAAGGTACCCTATGGGTATCGGCATTAAGCGTTTGCAGTGGATAAAAGTCTAGTGCACGCGCGCACTCTTTGGTCCTCAACAGCAGCTCGGGCCATGGAGTGTGAGGGGGGAAAAGTAGGTTCATTTTAGTAGCGGGGTAGTTTAAACTTGAGTCGATGAAGTCAGGGTTGTACACGGGAGTGCATATCATGTATCCGCAGCACATCGTACACATCTATCTCCCCTTGTGCGAACTCGCGTGTGAGTGGAGATTTGTGTGTGCGTGTGTGTGTGATTTTTTTTTTTTTTGATGTGGCCAGTGTTTTTCTGCTGACCAAGGAAAATATGATGATCAAACCAGGATGGGCATAGGATCCGTGGAGGGGGTCAGCGGCATCGCATGGGATAGGTTGGCAATAATTCGGAATTGACGGAATGAGCGACACACCCCTCTTGAAAGTGTGTTAGATGAGCCTTGTGGCTCGCTGATGGTCGGGGACGGGCCAAGTGCCAGAGTCTAGCATGCCTCCCTTGAGCAGGCTGTGTGTCTCTAAAGCATGGGAGAGGCGAGGGAGGATGTCACTGCGAGTGTTGCCAGATTGATTACAATACCAGATGACAAATGACGACCTGTACAGGTAGACATGACTCCAGGTGACGTGCCGGGCCCATGGGATCGACCTCGGCTCGCATTCGATCTACACCCGTTTTTGTGACTTGTAAGTATCCCTCCCCATCTGCGGAATAGTGGTACAGCTCGTATAGAACTGCATGTGCAGGCAGGAACAGCAGCATTAGGCAGTGTAATTGAGAGGAGCGAACGTGTCAGGGCGTGGAAATTGGTGATGGGACCCCAGATGACAGCCCTGCCAAGGGTGCATTTGCCGTCAAGATGGGGCGAGGCGAAAAAAGCTTTGTAAGCCTCATTGAACCCTTCCTGCTCGTCATCCAAGACATGTCTAAGACAAGTGCCGGCGATATCGCTAGAGTCATCCGAGTGCAAGAGAGAGAAGGGGGGAGGGAAGGCTCGCGACACACTCATCGACTCTCACTCACAGCTCTATTCCAACGTCGCCGCAATATAGAGTCCAGATGGTTCCGTTTAAGCAATCCACCCGCACACGCCTGACGTGCTAAAAACCAGCCCACCGAAATACGTCACACCCTGTCCCTTGCTCCCAAGCAAGGGACAGAACAGGAAAAAAGGCAATACAAACTCGGCATAGTTGGATATGCACGGTCAGTCGGAGCAACAATGTCCTCATTGCCAGGGCTTGAGGAACGTGGCCTCCCAGCATCATACAATTCTTATCTCGCAGCCCCTCCCTTGAGGCGGAATGCGTCGTGTGCGGGCGGACGTGTGCGCCATCGCTTGCGAATTGCCAGCTCAAAAGGCCTCAAGGCGGCAGCCATAACAGCGTCGCAAAAGAAAACAAATGCAACTGTCAATGCCGAGACGCACCTGGCGGCTTAGGTTATGTACTTGCTGCCCCGTTTGTGTACCCTAGTGCTGCCAGCCAATGGCTATGCCACTCAGAGGATGGGGACCCAGCTTCGCAGGCCCAGGCCCTTCGCTAGGTTTCGCCGAACCGCTCTCGACGCTCTTCCACCACTGACCGCCCACCACCCACAGCAGACGCACAAACCCGGGAACCATCCATCCCACAGCCGTGGATTGTTGCCTGTCGCTGTTGCTGCACTGCGACCCTGTCTGTCCACCTGCACTCGCTCTGCGGTGCACGCTACCCAGACAAACTTCGTTGCTAACCCACCGCATTTTCTGATCCAAGAGTCCAGCCCTGCCCCGACCACGGACCCGAACTGCCAAAGAAGGGCTCCCCCGCCGGCCTGCGAAGGGGCTTAGGCCAGGATGTGAGGTGAGATGAGAGATGAGGTGAGGTAAGTCGAGTCGTCCCTCAGTACACAGCGCATCAGGCTCGCAAATCCATCGGGGGATTCCATCTGCCGGACAAGTTTACCGAACGAGTCCACCTCGGGCGGTCCCGCGGTCTGTTGCGCCAACATCACCAGGATGTCTCCCTCAGTTGTTTCATATCCTATCATCAAGTGCTCTCGCCCATCTCCGTATTAAAAAATCACCATATTTTGCCCATGTGCATGTCCCATCACAAGATTCCAGTGCTCCTCTCACGACACTACCCACTTAACTCAAGGAAAAGCATATCCTTCTAATTCCCGCAACATGCCCTCAATCACAATCGAAAGGGATCAATGATCACCCTGGTAATGCGCACCCTCATCGCGCCTTGCCGGTATTTTTTTTGGGTCCGAAATCTCCTAGTGAACATACACCACCAGGAATATCATACCCCAGTCTTTATCGTCGGTCGGCACGCACAGGGGGAAAAAGGGTTTAGCCCATCCTGGGCAGTAGACCGGCACTTGGGAATAAAGCGTGTGCGCAATTAAGCCCTACAACGCGCATGCACGACAGTCAGGATCCACTCCACTACCGTAGTTCGGAGAGAAATCGTCTACAAACCACTGCACAGCAGGATCAACAATTGGAGTACAATGAGACACCCGTTCACCGCAGCTATGGAATTTGGCTGGAAGGTATCTTTTTCTTTCATTCGCATGACCCTGAGTTACGGACCGTTCCTTTCCTTGAAACTCCAAACCCGATGCCCAGGTAACAAACCTCAAATGTTCATAAACACTTTTTACTCCTCGTCCAGGAGCTCCTGGATGCGCTGCTTCACGCGCTCCTCCTTCTCGGCCTTGGTGAGCTTGACAGATCGGTACTTCTTGGAGATCTCCTTCCACTCCTCCTTGGTCTTCTTGGGAGCATCGCTCTCGTACTTCTTGAAGGGGTCCTCACGGATAGCCTTGTGGGCCTCAGTGTAGAGGTCCTCAAGACCATCGGCCTCAACGTCGTCATCGACGTACTTCTGGAACTGGCTGCGGTAGCGCTCCTCATCATCGTCGGCGAGAGTCTCCATGTACTCAGCCACGTGGCCAGCGTAGATGTAGCTGCGGAGGACATCGGCGTCGAGCTCCTTGGTCTCAATGTCGTATCCGGGGAATCGCTTCTCAGAGTGGGGAATGAGGATGCCACCGTCGGAAGCACCCTTCATGGCACCGAAGACACGGGCACCAGTGGAGGTGCGGGCAAGACCAACGTCAAGGAAGGCCTTGAAGGGTCGGCGCTCGCCGTCGTCGGTCTCAGCGGCCTCGGTGAGGGTGAACTCACCGTCAGCCTCCTCAACACCAGCGAAGTCCTCATCGAGACCGAGCTTCTTGAGGGCACGACGGGCAATGAGGAGACCAGTGGCGTAAGCGGCAGCCCAGTTGGTAAGACCGTGCTCGATACCGTAGGCGCGGAGCTCGTGGGCGTAGGCGGAGACGAAGACCTTGTCACCAGAGATCTCGGAGCTCACGATCTGGCAAATGATGTCCTTGTTGGTGAAGCGGACGACCAGGCGGTACTTGGGAGCATTGTACTTGTTCTTGGCCTGGGTGATGAGGCGCTTGCGGGCGTAGTAATCGGTCTTGCCCTGGCGTCTGCGCTTGTACTTTGTCTGGTAGCGGCTGTTGGTTTTTGTGTGTTAGTATCGTCACACACAAAAGGGTGATATAATGATTGTAATTTTTCTTTCAACTCACCTGTAGTAAGCGCTGTTCTTCACCAACTTGTGGAAAACCTGTCACAAACCCCCGAGTCAGCAATTTGCGCTTCAGATTTGCTCATCCTCCGTCCGAAGCAACTTGCGGTGACTCTCAACGAGCAATTGACATTTCTGTCAAGAAAGGAAATCAAAGGAGATGCAAGAATCTCCTTTGCGATAGGCCTCAGCTTACCATTTTGACGGTTGTGGCCAACGACGGCTTGATGATGCAGTTGAAGGTTGGTGAACAAGAAAGAGTGCGTCGCCAAAAATTGTGGGATGTGATATTCTTTCACACAAGCCCTACCCCACTTACACATTTTTGCCCACCAAGCCTAGCCTTACCTGGGTTGGGGACGACTGGCTTAGTCACTTTACCTCATCCACGTGACCCCAGCATCTCAGGGTCCATTTTCCCCGGTACCCATTAACCAAACCGTGCCTCGGCTGCTCGGGTCTTGTGCATAGAGTGGTGGCCCTGGGATCCCAAGCAATAAGCTACCCCATCCTCTTTCAGTTCTATCTTCAATGCTAGTCAGTTTGACCCAGAAAACAAACAATAATAGTCAAATAACTTCAGTCTTCTAGTTCAATTGCTTTCAGTGACAGCTCTGATTTAAAACATGTCGGAATCAAAGCAGCCAAAAGTGCTCCTCTTTGACATTGGCGGTGTCTGTGTGAGTATCCTGTAGTTGGCACCTCGACTTGCTGTTCCTTTATCTGGGCACACTGCCGACCAGCATCTGCTTTAAATTTTCTGCCTCCAACGAACTCTCGGCCAATGGCGTGCTAACAATGGCTAACCAGGTTGTGTCGCCGTTCCAAGCGATCCTTGACTACGAACTCGACAAAGGAATTCCGCCTGGATGGGTCAACTACTCCATCTCCAAGACTTCGCCTAACGGGTATTGGCACAAAATCGAAAGGGGTCAGATTCCCATGGATGCTGCCTTTTTTGAAGGGTTCAGTCAAGATCTGCATGACGTCGCCCGTTGGGAGGCATTCTACAAACGTGAACAGCTGAAAAACCCACGTCTCCCCAAAGAAACCCCACCAGTTCCATCAATAGATGCCCAGTGGTTGTTTGAGGAAATGATGACGGCCTCCAATCACCCTGATCCTTGGATGCTACCGGCCCTTCAAGAACTAGAAAAAAGTGGCCAGTATCTTATTGCAGCGCTGAGCAATACTGTCATATTTCCTCCTGGCCACCGACTTCACGTCACAGACATCAGGGACGACCCGGTACGCAGGATATTTGATGTCTTGATTTCGTCCGCACACGTTGGCATTAGAAAGCCAGACCCCGAGATGTATCGGTTTGCACTCACCCAGGTCAACAAATTCGCAAAAGACCACGCCAACAGTCCTCGAGGCCAGCGGCTAGGCTGGAGTCAAGGCATACAGTCAGAAGACATTACGTTCCTGGATGACATTGGCGAAAATCTCAAAGAGGCCCGTAGCCAGGGTTTTAAAACCATGAAGGTAAACCTTGGCAGAACATTTGAAGCCGTGGATGAGCTTGAGCGCGTCACAGGCCTGAAGCTCGCTGGGAATCACCCTCGAATCCCGGTGAAGCCAAACTATAAGGGCTCCAAAGCCAAGATTTGAGTAGAATTAGAACGGGATCCGGATAGAATTCATTCTTAGGTAGCTAGTGATTACTATAATCCAGCGTTTTCCAGCAACGAAAGCGTAGTTTAATTCTGAAATTTCAACTTTGCCACCAACCGCGGCCTTCTCCCATTGATCTCTAAAATATGACCAAGCCTTGTGCTTGAGCTCATCAGATGACAATGCAGCGACAAACTAGCCGTTGAAGAAGCAATCGAATTGGTCATCAGCTCTGTTGACACCAAGGCGCGAAACCGCAGTACCGGCGCGCTTCTCCAAAATCTCGGATTTCTCTACAACGAAACCGTTTATCTCGAGCGAGCTCTGCGATTTAATCCAGGGTGGGTTTACAGGAAATGGGATACCCAGAGCATCTAAAACTTTTTCCAATAGCGAACCAGCCCGCAAACTATCGTCGTGAAGAACATCGATGGCGATTCTTCCACCCCCACTGAGATATGACTTTATCCGGTTGCTCAAATAGAACAAAGGCGTTGGAGCACATGACGACCTCGAAGCTGCCTTCTTCTACTTCGGCACACGTGTCTAAATTGGCAACATCATGCTGAAAAAGTGTGGCGCGCCGCGCGAGGATGGGATTGGCCTCGAGCTTCCTCTTCGCCTCTGCAAGCATGGTCTCGGTGATGTCGACCCCGACGACAGCCTCTTGGCCCCCAACATGGTCGGCGGCTATGATAGCTTCTTAGGCCTGCGCCGCAGGCAAGGTCAAGAACACGGTCACCAGGCTGCGCATGAACGGGGTCCATGAATCGCCTGATGTAGTCGGAGTGCCATGAATCATCACAGTCGATGGCTTGCGAAGTGTACGTGCGCTTGGCGGCTTCTGCCTGAGTCGCTGCAGGAAACATGATGGAAGGGTGGGGTTCGAGACCACGATACGCTGGGAGTGTGACAACTGTCTTGAGCCCCGACCTGGACTTTCCACGCACCCGATATGCGTCCAGAGGCCATTGGCACGAATCCATTTGCGGCTGCAGTAGGCCTCCCATTTGTTCGGAATCACGCAACCGGCAAAGCCCTCGAGAAAGCATCGCCTGAATCACCCGAGCCCTTTTGGGCCTCTGGCATACTGCATGTGGGTGGCCCAGCGCCGGGGCTAAGCCGTTGTTCACGGCCAACAAGCCGGCCAACTGAAACTAATGCTGGAACGAGGGGCTACTTTGGCTGTGGGCGCTTAGCTCTTGCTTGGCGCACAAGAGGCGGGGGGGGGGGGGGGGGGGATATGAAGGCATGGAGTCTATGGGGTAATAACCTTCAACAATATTAAGCAATACCATTGTTTTCTAGCGACTCGTACCGGAATCTCGCTCTGGATGGGACTCAGGAAGGCGACAATAAAGATGTGTGTGGGCAGCGCTGGTGAAAGATCCACCCATTTGCCCCTCCCCTTGCTCCCGCTGAGGTCGGAATAACGACCAGGACTATGTACGAGGCAGAGAGCTGGGGGCCAGATACGGGCCAACATGGCTGTGCAGAATGCCTTCAGGACAAGCCACGCAGGGTTGCTTCCCAAACGCTTCCCGCGTCTTTCTGGCGCATTAAATATGGCGTAGCTCCTCTGCATCGAGGCCGAATCGTTGGCATAGAGGCCATCATCTCTTAATATACATCACTTACCACTGCGTACCCTATCACGAGTCCTCAGAATGGCCACTTCCACTCCTGATCTTGCTGCCTGGCCCACTGATTCATCCACTCTCCGCCAGTTCCTGGGCATCGATTCTAACGCCAAATTCCGATGCCATGGCAAAACTCAGGCAGATAAACCATGCAAAAACCCCATCGGTCAAAAGATTTCTGATCGGGTGTCTATCTTGTTGGCCCAGATAACTAAGTGCGGGAACTTCGAGTCCGCCAGCACACTCCTCGATGAGGTCGCTCGGTCAATCATGTGCCATCTTCACCGTGGCAAAGAGGGCCCCGTCTATTTTAAGGCTTGGGAGGCCAAGTTGACTGCATTGGAGCTCAGTGTCAAGATCGAGCATGATAGTGACGGCGCTGCACTAGCAAATATATCACAAAAAAGCGCGACACCGTTGCGGCAGGAGATCAAGGTCGAAACGGTGGCTTCAAACATCACAGTCAAGAAGGAAGAAGAGACCTCTACACACGCTTCTACCGTCCTCGGAAATTCGAAGCCCAAAACCCCCAATCCTACCCCTTCGAGACAACCTACAAAGCACAAGTTCGAGGCTTTCAGCAATCCCGTGTCCACGGTGGTAATCAACAGGCGCATTAGGGACATCATCAACCGCGAACCATGCCCAAAAGAAAAGAAATCTAGCGGCAGCGTTTACGTGTACACTTTCCCCAGCAACTACCACGACCGCGCCCCATATCTCAAGATCGGCAACACCAAAAACCTGGACAGGCGCATGGGTTCGTGGCGGAGAGGTTGCGGATACAACCCCAAGCTTTTGGCAGACTTCCGCGCCGACCTGTACTTCAAGGTAGAGAAGCTTGTGCACGCCACGCTGTGGAACGAACGTATCCGCGAGCCCAGCTGTCCTGGGTGCGGGAAAAGGCATATCGAATGGTTCGATGTGCGAAGCTCCAAGGCATCTAGCATCATTGCCACCTGGACCTCTTGGACGCGGCAAGAGCCGTACAATGAAGATGGCACCCTGAAAAAAGCGTGGGCAGACCGGCTGAAGCGCGTGAATCTGACCGATCCCCATTGTTGGCACGATTTTGTGGATGGAAAGCTCGATGAAGACGATTCATCCGAGGGAAGCGATCTGGACTTGCTTGAGGGTATCAACTTGTCAGACTTCAGCGATGATGAGTTTTGCTAAGAATGGTTGTTGTTTTTTTTGGCCTGCTCGGTTAGTAGATGAAGCGTGGGATGACTATAAATGGCGTATGTTCTTGCCAGACGAGTTTGATGCTCGCATTTATATATTGGCGTTTTTGGTGGCGGCGTTGGATTTGTTGTATTTTTAATGATTTCATGCTTTACCAAACGCCCAGATACCCTCCAATCGATTATTACGGAACTGCTTATAGATCATGTCCCCTTATCGCACATTCAATCAACCCAAACTCCATTCCACGTTTCCCAGCAGCCCAATCCACCAAGATGGACGCCTTTCGTCATCTCCGGAATGGCTCTCAGCCCCTCTATTGGGAACGTTTCCAAAGGACCACGCCGTTTCCATCTGCCGCCCCTTAATGCGAGCATCAAACCATTCTCGCAACCAAAGTGTCTGCTGCGCAATCTCTGCCAATTTGCTTTCCCCGCCTCTTTCTTCGTCCGTGATCTCTATCCCCGTTGCTGAAGCGAACTCTTCCATCGCCTTCCCCCGCAGTGCCTCTGCCTCAGTGGCCCTAGCGATAATCCTGTCCAGGAACGAGTCCAAATCCAGCGCCTGCCGTGCCCAGACGACGTCCCAGTCCGGCGCATCAATCAAAAGCACACGGGCTGCCGTAAACATCACATATGAGGCCTGTCCAACAGTTAGAATCGATCGGCCGAGATATGAATCCGTTGGTTGTGCAAGAAGAAGGTCGAGAAAAGATTTGGCGGCATTTAGACACTTGCTCAAGCACAACGCGCGGTATCTCGACGGCGGCACCTCTTCTTCGGGTCCATCTACAACAGTTATGGCGGGCTCATACAAGCGCAATATTAAATAGTGATAATAAAGTTCGAAAAGTGGCTGGTGTTCGGCGAGGTCTGGGTGGGCATTGATTTTTGCAAGGCGATCCAGCTCAGTCCGGAATTTGCGTCCGCTGCCTTCCAAAAGAAAGGCGTATGAACAGGCTTTATCTCGCTCATGCGGTTCTCCGAGTCCTTTTGCAATACTCTCAGTGAATTGAACCATGCCAGCGAGCCTATCAAGGAGTAAATCGGGTGGCGCCGTACTCGCAGCCGTCAGGGCAGCACGGCACATCTTAGGATATAAATCATCCATAGGGTTTCGCCTAGAGGATTGATGCGAGATTCTTGAATATTTTAGTTACATATGAAAGAGGGTTGAACAGGTTAGGGCCTCAACTTACGTGGAAAGAATACAGAAACACCCAAGCAGTGCTCGTTGTTCATCAAGCGAACACTTCGCTCCCCCCACACCAGCATCCGCCACCTCAGTTAAATCATTCTTGGAGCTGCTCGAGTCGAAAGATTTAGGAGCCTTGGTAATGCCCAAGTTGTGGGCATATCCCAAAGCCAGATGCATCAAATTTATAGCCTGCTCATCGCTGATCTGGCAAGCATGAGACCTACCCAAATATTTCATCAGATAAATGGCGGTTGGGTAGTTTTTTTTTTAGGCTCACCATGCAGCGCATATCAAAATCCCTTGCAATAGATCCAACGTCTTCTTGTCTTCAACAAAAACTTGCTGACTTAAATACGCGAGCACATTTCGCTTCATTTTTGCAATTCTGTGCACTGAAAGCGGCGCTGCGACCAGTATCATGGCACGCAGAAGGAATGGTCTCTCATTGCATAATTTGGATGGATCTTCTCCTTCCTGTATCAGAACGAAAGGGAAAGCTGGGAGATACCTGGTTTTGAACGTTCTGAGGATTCGGGTGATCTGACCCCACGATAATCCAAGTGGCGGAAGAGGCACTGAGAGGTTTGGTTGGTTAGATGAGTCTTGGTGAGGTTTCTGAGGGCTCTCCATATCATGAGGTCCCCCCTTCGTCGTCTTGACTGCGGGAGAATTTCTGCCTTCAGATGTATGTTGACCCTGGAACTCCTGAGAATGTTGATTGGTATCGAGCCTCGAAAATTCCGAATCAATTAAACCTCCATATCTGAAAATACAACATTAAAATCTTCAAGCCCCCTTTCCTTTCACGTTTTTATCATGCTTACCGGGTGGTTGGCTTGATTTGCCTACCCCTCCTCATGCTCTTGGATGCCTGTTCACTGCACTCGATATTCAGCCTTTCACATCTGGTCCCAAATATTAACAGCTCTGCTCTCATCCTAATGCATCTTGAAATGGGACCAGATGCTCACCTCTCGCACGAAGGCTGGTGCGGATTTTGTTCATTAAATTTGCATCGAGCCTTGGCCTTGGTGCATGAAGCGCAAGCTCTCCGCCGACGCAAAAGGCTGGGGCGTTTGTAGGCCATGAGGTATTTAGTAGGCGATAAACCATCCAGTTAACAGTTGTTATAGAGTCTGAATAAGGAAGTTTGTGACAGAAAACAATACGTCAAGGCCTGGGTTTGGAGAGATATCACATCCCGTGTGCAGCGTAGCCCAATTCTTTTGGCCGGGTCTCGGGCTAATCTCGTTCTTGCTTTCCCAACCAGGGATAGTCAGGACGGCAAATCATGGGCGGGTACAAGGATACACAAACACGGAAACAAAATCGTCAGCAAGCCCAGTGTGCTTTGATAATATACACAATCATAATTTACACATCGTATATCTAGCCTGCAAAAGAGGTTCTGAAGCCCTCAAATCAGATAAACCACCGTTCCATGTGCAATGCCTGGTTTCTGGCAAACTCGTCGGCTTATCCAGTCCTGCCTGCGACCTTGGACTTGTTTTCGCCAAGGGCATCAAATGGCCAAATCAAACAGATGCCCCGTAGGGAAAATATCCCCATGCCAATTCTTCCTGGTCCGATTCCTGAGTCGCTCCCAAAATCGCATGTCCCTCGTCCAAGTTCAAACGCCAATCAAATCAAACCATCATGGTATCCGTGCCTGAATCCCATCCTTCCCAAGCTCAAAACAAACGCACAAATCCTTCAAACGCCGCAAAATGCATTTTTGCAATTCGCTCTCCATGGGCTTTACTTTCCCATGATTCCGCAATGTCGTTAATCGTCGAGTATTTCAATCACGTCTACCGCCGAGGCAGACTTTGAGATACCAATATCCCGATTGGTAGTATTGGCCCTAGTTGGCCCAGGTGTATCTTCCTCCGTATCATCAGGTTCCTCAACAGCAGTCCATTTCCCATCCACAGCGACCATAATGGCCTTGACGTTGGTTTCTCCTCCAGCCAGCAATTCATTGCGAATCTGAACAAAATATTCGTCAATTCGGAGACTAGGGGGGCGAGCATCGCCATCGCATATAGGGCATCTCCAATCATCCACCATAGACGGCTCGATCCCTTTGACGGTGGGTCCCCCTCCCTTTTGGGTCGGCTTCCCAGGTCGTGTCTGCAACCAAATCTCCAGGTCAAAGCATTCAAGGTGTTGGCAATTCATGCCCCGGGCCGGGATTTCAAATAAATTAGAAGTGAATGGGTCTGCCAATGAGACTCTCAATCCATCATCCTGTATAATCAAATCATCCGAATCCGACGGGCGCAGACGTTTCTGGATTCTGTCTTTCGTCTCCTCTGCACCTGTACGTTGAGTCATTTCCACCATGCTCTTGATAAAGTCATGGCTATTCGTCTGCACCAGCTCGATCGCGACAAAAAACTTTTGTCCACGTTTGAAGTTATGGGGAACCGCAGGAAGACTGATAGTAACAGTGTTGAGACCGGCAATCAGACCATCCGTCAACTCAAGAGGCAGGTCTTTTTGAAAATGCTGTTTCCGACGCAGCGCCATAGCAGTGCCATTGAGACTAACAAAGATATGCTGGGGCCAACTACAAGCAGAAACCACCCAATCACTAATCGCTAACTCCTTCTCCCGTTCAGGTTTCGTGCACATTCGCAAGCGATATCGGCAGGCGCCTTCAAAGTAGTAGCAGAATGGTAATCCAGTGGATATATTCTTCCGAGCTAATTTTTGCAGGTGGGCTTCCGACACATTGAAAGACAAAGTCTGCAGTGTCATTTGCGGCATACACTCGACAGGCCGTATCACGAGTTGCTTTGTGTACTGGTAAAAGCGAGCTTCCACGGTTTCCGCGGGGGCTCGCCTTGGGCTCCGTGAACCAACCATGTGAAGTCCAATTTGCAACGACGCCTGACCATAAGGGCTCATGGGTCGCTCGTGCATCGGTATCTCGCCCATGGGCGTCTGGAGGCCTTGTTGGCGCACAACGGGGCGAGGTGGTGCCGCATGGGCTGCAGGCACAGTTCCCACAGGTGTCCCTCTTTGGGGTTGATATGGAGGCGCATGCATTACCTGAGTGCCATGGCCGCTAGGTGTTGCTTGAAAGTGTTGAGTCCAGTTCTGGGGTCGCTGGGTAGGGCTGGCTTGGAATTGGGGAGAAACGAGAGGACTGGGCGATTGCGACATATGAGGGGGGTACTGTAGCACCGGGCTCTGTGGCACTGAAACCGGGCCGCTTGAGTTGGGCAGTGTAGGCTGTGAGGACTGACGATAGAAGGGCCTCGGTATGCCCTGGGCGTCCACTGTCAGGGGGTTGGAGACGATACGTTGAGGTTGTGAGACAGGGGGTGGCAGAGACGTGCGCTGATGAGGCGACATCACACCGGGCAATCTTTGGGCAACGGGCTGCATATGTTCCAACGGCAAACCGGGAGAAAGCTGGGGGCTCTGCATCACAGTGGGAGACGATACCATCTGTGTGTGGATCTGACTCCCCTGAGTGCTGCTGCCCCCCAATGTTGCCGGCCCTGTGACCCTGCGACGAGGTGCCTGAGCTTGTGAAGGGTGCGCCAGATGCTGAGGCGGCATCGGAGATGCGTGGCCAAGCGACCGCCGCGCACCTTGCTGTGCCACCGATGGGAAATCGTGCATTGTAGGTGACGGGACAGAATCTAAGTGGTGACGACGTTAGCAAAGAGCTCTATCTAAGCATATGCTGTGAAACTCACTCTGGTTCAATTGCTGCTGTTGCATTTGACCCATGACACGTTGATAAAAGTTCGCGAAGCCAGTTCGTACCCCATGGCGCACCTCTGTCGTGTGCTGGGTACCTGACATTTGGGCCTCGCTCTGCTGGTCTTTCACAAAAGTCTCATTGAATATGTTCCCCCAGGATGTGTCCATAACACCAAGTACCCGGTAGCTCATGGTAAAAATAATGGGTTGCAACGTAGGAGAGTTGCAACTCAAGTTTGCAATTATCTCATATGCGAGCAATGGATACCGACGCCCACGCACTGTGGACACCATTTGCTCCCAGAAGTTGGTCAGATTCAAGAGAAATCGAGCGATCCAAATTGCAAGCTGGTTCTGCTGAGGAGGCTGGCAGATTTCCAATGCAGGTGTGGGGAATCCAGCAAACCATCGGAGGTGGGGGTGTGAGATGAGGACATTCTGCCTAAGAAATGACTCCATAAGACCAAACCCATGGTCGACAATTTGGGGGCTCAAATAGGGACCAAAGGCAGAGTGAACCCCAGGCTTATCAAGTGACCAATAGCAAAATGTTTGGTGAAGTGCAATGTACTGCATATCATGGGCTTCGCATGCATCACGGAGCACTCTGTACCGGGCAACATCGGCAGAATTTGCCAAGCTGTCGTTAACACATTGCGAGATACGAGTGGTAACCAATTGCAGAAAGCGATTGGTTCTTTCTCCAGGTTCATCGTGACGTTGAAGGCGTCTGCGCTTGGGATCCGGTCCGGAATTACCAGAGTCTGCACCGATACCCCGATTAATATGAGGAGAAGATATAGTTGACCCAGGAAGAAACAGGGGAGACGCAGCCGGTGCTGGCTGTATGGGAATAGGTATTCCAGGAGCCGATGCCATCACTCGCGTTCGCGTATTAGGCCTGGCAGGCGCGATTGCATTATTGGTCGTTCGGGGAGAGTCGACAACCGGTACTCTTGTATCCAGAGGATTCAACGTCGGGGTAGTACCGACCCCAGCAAAGCTTCCAGTAGCAATATTTTTTTGGATACCTGTGGTGTCAGGAAATCCATTCCCGCCGCGGTTCGGGCTATCGACTTGGTTCGAAACGATTGGGCTTGGCTCATCAGTCAAGGCTGGAGAAGGGAGCACAGTCTGACTTCTGCCCCAAACAAGGTTAGTCGGTCTTGGTTTGTGCGGAAGATCGGTCAGAATATGATGCCCAGGCTTCCAAGCTGGACACAGTTGTTTATTGACAAAAGTGTATCGCGAAGCAGGCTACGGGGGCTCGTTGGGGATTACCTTGAAGAATCTATTGTGACAGACTGGCTCGATGTTTGGTTTACATGTAAACTGTCGCGGCGCAGACCACTTCCATCCGGTGTAGGGTCGTTCAATATGCGTGTGCGTTTTCGTGTGGCATTATCTGGAGGCCTGTGGAGGTTAACAGTCGGATGGGTCGCATCTGTCATCCAAGCGTGAGGTCGACCGCCGAGGAAAGTGTTGAGGGTTTGATTCGAGCTAGCAACCTGCGCGGCTTGCTGAGGGGGAGCCCATAACGGGGGCTGGTCGAGCGACTGTGGCATTTGACGGGTCGATGACGCTGGTATGAGTTCTAATCAAATCGCCATGTCAGTTCGTTGTTCGCAATTCCAGTGTGGGGATGACACAGAGGGGTGTTCAAATGGTAGTGTGAAGGACGACCTACCATTTGGAAGTGCGCGATCATGCTCAGCGTCTCCTTTTTCTGAAGCCGAGAGCCAGCAGGCTGGTCATTGTTTGTCTGGTAATTTCCAGATGGAAGACCGCCTCGGGAGGTTGCGTTTGCGTTTGCGTTTGCCACAAACTCTGTCCACGAAGAACCAACCCGACTGGGGTTATTTATCAAGAGGCGCGTTGACAGGGAAAAAAGAAGGATGCGAGGATCAACGGCGACGGTGGCGGCAGCGGCAGCGGCGGGATGAGGGAGTTGTGAGCCAAGGGGGATCAAACAAAAGGTGATCGGTTTGCTGGTCGAGAAGAACTTGAAGATTTAGGATTCGGTGTGTTGCTGCGTGTGCGGGTAGATCTGCATTTGGCGATGGCGGAGGCGGACCAGGTGACCAGCCAGAACGAAAGCACTGGGGAAAGCACAATCGCCGCGATGGTGGCAGTGTGATGAACGAAGAGTCTAGAGGGGTTAGGTCGGATCGGGAGTAACGGCGCTGCCAGAACCAACAACAGCGCTGCAGCCTGTTGATTCTGCGAGGATCTGTTAGAGTCGCTGTTGTTGGTTGCGCGCGCTGCCTCAGTTAGTTGGCAAACCCTTGATCTGGTTGGTGCAATCCAATTGTGTGTGGGCTTGGGTGCTTGTCTGGTGTGGAGTCGCTTACGGTGATGCACCTGGCCAAGGTAGTTACATGTATGTAGGGTAGGGAACAGCAGGCGTGTGAGCAGTCATATTTCATTTGCATTCCTGTTTTCTGTCTGGCTTTCTCTCTCTTGTGGAACTTCGCCTCGTCCTTGGCCGCTGTCTAAAATTGCATCATTATCTGATCCCTGTGTATAAATCTCGCCTACGCATTAGTCCTACGCTGGAGGCCTTCCCCAGAGTGCCCATTCCCCCGGGACGTATAAAAAAACTAGGCAAGACAAATTTAGAAGCGGAATTACAGCCCATGACAAGATCATAGACACTAAATATCAGCCCCCTGTTTCTCATTCTTCCCGAACACGCCTAATGGCACTAAATGCGCCTCTATTCCTACCCTAAAGCCCGCCGTCATGATATCGCTGAAAGTTTCCATCAAAGGAATGGGAAGGAATTGAGTGGCTGGTAACACTATGAGCTGGCAGTTGGCACACTGCCGTAAAAAGAAAAATAACCCCCCAAGCATGCATATTCCGAGGAGTTGCGGATGCCCGTTTCGTGTACGGCAACCCACATGTAGCTAGGAGTCCTGGACACATGTGTCAGCATTTATCTTTGAGAGAATCGTACACAAAAAGAAAGAAAACCATAAATTTTTGAGACATGGAGCGGGGCCTATATTACCTGAGCCACTCATGGCGCACCCGCGAGGTGCCTCCTGTCTGCCTTAGGTAGGTATAACCAAGAACGCTTGGTCGGGCGTTGTTCGCGGAGGGAGCCTTCTCAATCCGTCCAACTGGTGTAAAGACTAATTCTTAATTGCTGGAATCAAGCAAAGGATTGGCAAAACGCAGGCCCCAGGGTCACTATTCGCTCTGGACCCCATGTCCCCACCGCACCGGTGCACCGTGCATTCGGCTTATTTTCTCCTGTCAGCCTGCTAATTGACGGCTCTTGGCTGGTAGGGTTCCAACGGCACTGCTTCAAATACCAGGGGCATCGCTATGATTACTTGCTTGAATGGCAGCCAGATGCGGTTGACGAGGCAGATGCAAGGCCGGACGACGTGAAGCTCATGCCGAGATATCATGCTGCGATTTACCCATCATGTTGTTATGGAGCTTGGACGTTGGATGCAAAGGTTTTGAATTATGCTCGGAAGGGTTTGTTTGACCCTACCTAGCCGGGATAGGTACAGTCCCAGCTACCCTGGCCATCCGCCGACCAGACGATGCAGAGGGGGGTGGTGGTATGCGAGTGTTCCCCGATGCAATTTGACCCCCCGAGATGGCCTAGTCGAAGGTACTTCGAGCGAAGAACAACGGGAAGGTAGGAACGATGGACAGATACCACAGGCAATCGCCACTAAATTTGGAGAATACAACTGCACTTCCCCACCCAAGCGACAGCGCCTGTCACACATGAGGTGTATAACACCTGCCAGGTAGCAATAGTATAATGCACAAACAAACAGACCGGGGAGGTAAGGCAGGTAAGCGCCCTGCCCTCGCACCTGCCCTTACACCCGATTGCTGCTCGCCTGTCCAGGTACCTCCCTGCCTTGTGATCTTCCTGATCTTCCAAAGAGCCGATGTTACCAAGATACCTAAACACTGTCATGACCACATTTTAGCACGTACGGAAGTATCGGCTCACGAGCCCACAGGTAGTTTTTAAGTTCTGCTGATGCTTCTACATGCCTCACTTCACCTCGTCTTCCCATGTTGCTGGAGATGCCTCCCCTGCTTGACAACAAAGAATGCGAACCCCACAGATCCCCCTTGTCTCTGGGCCCCATTTGTTGCGTCACACTCATGCGCTTACTCTGTCTCGTCTCGTTTAACATATCGCTCTCTTCCCAATTCACCACTGTGCGGGCATCGTTCGTCTCTCTCAACACATACTGAACCAACCCATGCAGTTTACCCACCGACCCCTACCTCGTGCATTTCAGCCTCTGACAGCAACTGCTGCTGGTCCACGACCAAGTTCCGGAACACCTTTGTGTCCTGCCATTGCCATTGACCTGGTCGCTCTCGTCCTTGTTTTTTTTTGTTCTCCCTTTTCGAACCCCTGACCACCTGAGCTGACACTCCCTCCGAAAATAGCACCCAGAGGTTGGCTGCATCACCCAATACTGGTACCATCCAGAAGTGGATGAGACTTATGTGGTATGTACAGTGCTCATTTAGGCCTGCAATCAGTTTTGATGATAGACAAACCCGTCATACCAAACCATTGAGGTTTGTCGCAAACTGTACTTCTTCGCAACAGCACTGATTCGAGAGTCGGGCAAGCATTTGGCTCGACCACCCTCGGAGCTGCCTTCTTGTCCATTGTTTCGTCAGTCGTAAACACCCGAACAACAAGACGCCTTCATAATAATATCTCCCATTGACCATTGACATTCAGGATCTTCCAGGGCGCAAAGGCCATGTCGCACCAATAGTAGCCGTCCACGCTAGGGCCCTCATTTGCATTTCGCATCTCACCCTTGCCAGGGACCACCCCTCTCTGGCCTTGCCCCATTCCCAATTCAAACTCCACTCAGCGCTGCATGGGACAGCGCGCTACATGACAACCCAAAGTCAGGCAAGCCCATACAACGCACCACCACATTTCCCACGGCGCACCACCACCGCACCAGGAGCACACCTGCAGCGCACGGCTAGCGCAACGCATCAATCCCGACAGCACTTGGACGACGAAAATTCACATCGCTGCTCAAGGCCCAGCACCGACGTCGAGATCCTAGGCGAGAATCCGGGCACTACTACCAGCCCGTCCACACGCCCTTGCACGGCGCACGCCCAGGTCCACCACGCCTGGCTGGCATACTCTCCCACTGCGTCGAAGCTCAGAGGCTCCAAGCACAACCATCTCCACCTCTGCCGCACCTGGCATCTTCAGCACCCGCTTGCGCGACTCCATCATCTCCCTCCCTCCAGCCATTTCAGCGTCCAAGGTCTGCCCAACACCTCAGCGGAGCCTTCCCACACGGGCCTGGCGGATGGCTCTCGTTCATCTCATCCTTCAACACCATCCTTCCTTGCTTGATTTTTCACCCCTCCGCCCTTGACTCCGCCCGACAAGTTCACCAATTCTGCCGACCGCGCCACCCCTCTACCGATCCTTCGCTTGGCCCAACATCACCCGTTCCTTCGCCGGTCCCTTTGTCTCAACTTGCAGCACCTTCCTTAGTTACCAACGGTTTTCAGAACCATAGAACCATGGCCACAAGAGAGGGCCAGCCTCGCCCCGACGTGGGCGATATTCTGGTGGTGATACGTAAGTGGTGGTGGTCGAGTTCCCCCGAACGCTCACACTCTCCCCCATCCCTGTATCCTCTCGCCAGATCAATCCTCTAACCTACTGATTCCGCTCGTGCAGATGATTTTCAAGCCCGGAGTTCGGACGAATTGAGCCTCGCAAAGGGAGATCGAGTCGAGCTCCTCGAGCGAGATGATGAGTTTGGTGATGGGTGGTTTCTGGGTCGCCACCTTGTGAACAACAACAACGGCCTTTTTCCCGAAGGTTTGTGTCCTGCTTCGTGCTCCAGCCTCGGATCACCGCTAACACTAACCAGTCTATACTCGACCTGCCCCCAAAAACATCCCTACAAGCTCGTTTGCATCAAAACCTAGCAACACAGCGTCTGCGCAAGATTCTCAGGCGATAGGCTCCGCTGACGCCACCCCGAAAGACGACCATGCTCCCAAGCCTTCGATCACGACTACATCGCAGACGGCTGCCAATCCAGTTACTTTGCCGCTAAAATCGGTCAAGCCTGACACTATTGTAACACCCGCTGAACCCCCGTCAATCCCTCTGCTCAGTCAGCTCTCCAGCCAGAGTCGGGATAGTCCCGTCCTTCACGAAACTTTGAATGTGATCAACGAACACATCACTGATCTGCGATCACCTGCCAGCAACGGCGGGCTTCGAGCCACAGCCAACGACTCTGGCAGCGAGTACAGCAGTGCCGCGCTTGATCATCGTGCCTCTTACATTCACGGAGAAGAAACCGACGAGGAGGAGGAAGGAGAGCACTCACGCTCTGAGGTGGAATCATGGAACCCCGACCAGGTTGCTGAATATCTCTTCACATCGGGAGTGGAGAAGCAACACTGTGAGGTTTTCAGAGACCAGGAAATTTCGGGAGAAGTGCTTTTGGGGATGGACCAGAGCTCCCTCTTTATTAAGGCATTTGACTTGGGTTCGGTTGGGCGCCGACTCAAGACTTGGCAAAAAATTAAATCTTTGCAGGATGAAGTGAATGGTACAGGACTGGACACGCGACGAACAACACTGACGTACGGGAGTGATGCTGGCGGCGAGGAGGGTAGACGGACCAGGAGTCGCACCAACACACTAACGAATCGCCCCAGTTCTGTCCAGACCAGGCGGTTATCACTCTCTCATGCCCCCAAGCCCTCAGCGAATTCACTTACTCCTATAGCTCAAGGTAGCCCGACCCGCCCCAGTCATCTCAAGAGGCCATCCGCAGCATCGATCAGGGACTTGAACCAGTCACGTCGCCATTCTTCTACCGAGTTTCAGCTTCCGGGAACGGCAATCACGACTGGAATGTCTCCTATCTCGAAGCATAGTAATCTAAGCACACCTACTGCAACTGATGGAGTGCACAAGAAGCAGCCATCCTTTGATCGCAATTGGACGCTTGGAGGTGCTTCGCCAAGGCCCTTGTCTTCGACTGGCCTTCATGATCTCTTGAGCCCCCCCAAACCAGAAATGCAAGATTCCGCTGTCGACCTTGATCGGGGGTACTTTTCTGGAACCGAGGTTGATGGCAGGAAGCGCAACCTTCTCCGAAAACGCGACAGTGGCGCGGAATCAAGGAAATCCACTTATGCCGATGAGCAAAGGGTTCGTAGTGCTACGGCTATTTCAAGGCAGTCCAGGTTTGGGAGCGTAGGCTCACTGACCGAAGGCGGCCTGTCTTCAGCTGCCCAGAAGTACTATGGCCTCGGCCCTCACAGAAGAACAGCGTCGTCCGCCACGACAGAATCCATCAGGGGCATGCCGCCGGCTGGCGAAGCTCCGTCGCCCACTGTCACCAAACTCGACACTTCAGTTGGCCCAACGCGTTCGCTGGGCTCTGCAAAGGATAAAGGCTTCAATGCAGACTGGCTCTCTTCAGTGGTGAATAAGCCAATCTCAGGCATGCGCGCTATTTCAGATAATCTTGATCGTTCCAAGACTGGAACGCCTGTTGATTCATCCAGTAGGGAGATGATTGTCGAATCACCCGCGCGTACTGGATCCACTACGCCCTCTGGCGGCCCTAGTTTTGATCTGGACTCTCCTGATGCTGCCAAGAGCCCCAGCACCGCCACCACTCAAGCCAGCAAGAATAGCCGCAAGAAAAGCAAGAAGGAGACAAGTGCATACACTCGTGGACTCCTGAAGATCAGCCCTAAGGAAGCTATGAAAGATGCGGATTACAGTGGTTGGATGAAGAAAAAGAGCTCCAATCTTATGACAACTTGGAAGCCACGTTTGTTTGTCTTGAAGGGCAGACGCTTGGCTTATTATTATTCAGAGGATGACGACCAGGAGAAGGGGCTTATTGACATCTCATTTCATCGAGTGCTACCAGCCGACAACGAGAAGCTCACAGGTCTTCATGCCACTCTCACTGGTGTGGTGGGCGGCCAAGGCATGCCTGTGAACCATGATGCTGACGATGACACGGAGAAGGGGGACGATGGTGTCTTTATTTTCAAGCTTGTCCCTCCTCGAGCGGGCCTCTCAAGGGCTGTCAACTTTACCAAGCCGACTGTTCATTACTTTGCTGTGCCCAACCTGAAGCAGGGCCGCTTGTGGATGGCTGCCCTGATGAAGGCGACTATTGACCGCGACGACACCAAGCCAATTACCACAACTTATCAACAAAAGACAATCTCGTTGGCCAAGGCGAAACAAATGCGACACCGCCCCCCCGCTCTGATGAACCTTGAGGAAGGTGCCGAAGACAAGTTAAAAAAAAAAGATACCAATGGGTTGGGTATCTCATTTGACGAAGCTGATAGCGGTGTTTCTGGGCTGGACAAACTGAGGCCCGAGGAGAGCAAAGCGAGTAATGAATCCGGCGATAAAGATAAAACTCTTACGCCGCAGAGTACATAAAATTCCTCATGGCATTTTTATATGGGAGGAATTTAAAGGAAACGATGATTGGTCATTCAGAGCGGGAAAAGACGGAGAAGTGACGCTGTGGAGGATACGTACTGTCCTCCTGTCCAGTAATTGGCGCTTGGGATTTGTTGCCTTCTTTGATGACATCTTTGTCTTTCTCTCTCTCTCTTTTTTTTTCGTCTTTTAAGCTTGCACTATATACGATACCTACACTTGTTGAGCTCTAGGAGGAATGGGCAAAGGACTACCTATCTTGGCCAAGGTCAAGCTGGACAAGAGAGTTGGAACTGAACCTGAAAGGCGTTCGAGTATTGCTCAAAACGACACAATGACGTGACAAGACGATGATGGAAGACCACGGTCTCTCAGTCCTTTTCTAGTTTGGAATGTTACAAGGGGGTAAGATGGACAGGATCTAGTGGGCTGGGCACATTAGCGTCTACATTTTACTGCGTTTAATATGAAGAGAAAAAAAATCCCTGCCCATAACATGATGTTGAATGCCAAAAAGTGCTTCATGTTTATCCTAATTCACCTTTGTACTTTGGGCCTGGTTGATGGGACTGAGTTAGGAGCACGGTGGTACAGTCTCATTGCATATGGCGCAGGGTCAAGAAGAGCTTAGCAGAAGGAAGCCAATATATAGATGATACGTAATTTGGATAGATGTTCGCTTGCTCTAGAGGTATCTCATGATGTCAGTTGAAAAGAAGAGGGATGAATTCTCCCCAGAGCTTCGCCCCGCTCCCACCAAGCTACATTAACTGTCACATTGACGACAAAACGTCTCGTTTTGTTTTGCTTTCCATTGATAGCAAGGAAGAGGCCATTGAAAACCGACCTATCCATCACGCGTCCCAGTCATACTCATCATTAGACCATGGAAAAAAAAAACGCCTCCGAAATTAAAAGCACAATATCCGTTAATTGAACCTCATATATCTAATCTCCCCTTTTTGCATTCTTTGAGCCATATTTCACCTACTTGCATGTAGGCACATCGCAGTTGCTCTATGCAGAGGCACCCTGAACCTTCTGGTTCATACCTATGAGAAGCTGACGAATCGACTTCATCAGATGTTGCTCAACACCCTCGAAGTTACCAACAGAGGGCTCGCCTTCTGCAGGTGGCGGTACAATGCTGGCATCGGCTAGACCGAGAACGCGGTCGATGGCGGAAAGGGTGACGGCCTCAGCCTTGGCTTCTCCCAGCTTCGCCTTGAGAGCCTTGATAGAAACATCCTTGAAGCCGGCGAGAGACGCGAGGACCTTTGCTTCAAATATGGGCGGCATTTCAGATGATGTTGAGGAGGCGCCAGGCGCGGGGCTCTTGTTTTTTGCAAAACCCTCAACAACCTGCCGAATACCTTTGATACATATACCCTCCATTTTTTCATTCTCTGTAGCCTCCTTCTTTAGCCCGATGCAGCGGTTGAGGGCCGACATGACAATGGCCTCGGCTTTGGGGTTACGTGCTTTCTTGAGGTTCTCGACGAGGCCATTCTTGAGACCCACGACCGCTTGCAGAAGACGGGGGTCAATGACAGGTCGGGCCGCAGCTGCCGGAGTGGGCGTGGTGGCGGCAGGTCGACTTGGAGCAGCAGCCGGAGCAGGGGCAACAGTAGGATGCTGCGATACTGGTGCAGGACCAGTGATGGCCTTTGTTGTTGCTGTTGCTGTTGTGATTGGTGTTTTCTGCGCAGGTAGTACTGCCGATGGCATTTGGCCGTCTTCGGTTTTGACTGGTGGATTTGCGGGAGGCGGTGGTCTGGCATAAGGTGAACTGTAGGTGCTGGGTTGAGCACCTCCGATCTGTGCTCGGGCGGGAGCTGGGGGAGGCCCATAGCCTGGCAGCTGTGCCGGTGCTGGGGGTTGTGATGGTGCAACAGCCGGAGCCTGTTGACCAGGAGGTGATGCAGATGCCCCATAAGGCTGTACTGGGCGTCCTGGCGGAGCTTGCTGGGCACTATATCCAGGAACTTGATAAACAGGCGCTGGCTGGCCTGGAGGGTGATAACCAGGAGCGCCAGGGGTACCAGATGGGATGTGTTGTGCAGCATTGTATGGATATGGATATTGGCCGTATGCTTGGGCTGCTGCTATTCCACGATCTGGAGACGACGCCTTGCGTTTTTTGCCGGCGTCTAATTCAACACCAGGAACGCGGGACCATAGATTCGTCGTCTCATCTTTTCTGAATGCTTCATTCCCGATAAGGTTATGTCGCACACTGCTTTCCCAGCCCTTGGTTTCGGTATGAAAATAAAACCATGGGTAACGCTGGCAGATACGTTTGTAAATCTGTTTAAGCGTGAGACCATCAGGCCCTGCTGCGGTGAGCGTCTCGTCGATGAGCACGCCATAGTTTTTGTTGGGTTTTTGGAGTTGCTCCTCTGTGTAGTCCTCGATTTTGAGCTCCAAGGGAGGGGATTTTGGCCGGGCCTTCTTCTCCTTCTTCTCCCTGGCGCGTCGTTCTGCATCTGATCCTTCTGCTCCATCCTCGCCTTTTGGTTTCCGAGGTTTATACTTTCTCTTTTCAGGACGCTCACCAGCGGTGTCAGGTAACGGGTGTTTTCTAGGCCGCCCTACCTTGCGTTTGATTGGCGGTTCAATTGGCGGGGCCTGCGGCAGGGTCTTCTTGGCCATTTCTTGCTGCTGCTTTTTGAGCAAGCGTTGTTCTCGTTTCGACATAATTCCATTCTTAGGTGGCCTCCCAGGTCCTCTTTTCTTAGGTATCTGTGGTATTAGTGTATGCGTCTGTGCCACGAGTCCTTGTCCGATCTGAGCTTCTACTTCTGGTGTAGGCTTTTCCAGTTCGGATTCTGCTTCTACCGTTTCAACTAGTTCGGATTCATCGGCCTCCTCTTCCTCTCCTTCACCATCAATGTCGTCGGCATCAGCATCGATGTCGGCATCGGGGTCGACATCGACGTCAGCTTCGGCGTCGGCCTCAGCACCACCTTCACCTTCTCCGTCACCTTCTCCAAAGTCGGACAGTTCAGGCGGGCTTGCCACTTCGGAAAGCTCGTCACTTGTGTCGTGCACTTCACCATTGCCATGTGAAGATTCAAAGTCAAAGCTCATTTCCTTTCCACCATGTGTACGTTTCTTCGGCACTGGTGTTGGCTCTTCTTCTTCGGCTCCTGTGCGCCCACGCTCTACGCCGTTGATCAAAAACCGAAAATCGACGTCTTTGATTTGCAGCCGGTCACCGCATTTCAGGACAACCTTTTCGCTCTTGTAATGAACATCCTCGCAGAAGAAACCGTTTTTATGCAAGGGGATTGCCTCAAACACTCCTTCCTTTTGGTTGTATGCTATTTTCAGATGCTCTCGAGATATGGCTTTGGTCTTGCTGGCAATGTTAGGACCTGGCGAATGAATACCAATGATGGGAACATGCCATGGCGAAGGACGCAACGACGCCAAGTCAACAGCGGCAGCACCAGGGGTGTGGGACACATATTGTCGATTAGAAATCATGTTTTCTTGGGCTTGTTGTGCTTCCTCATTGTCGTGTTGCGATGAGCCTTGGGTACTAGTTTTGCGACGTTTTGCTGGACGCTCATTGTCTCCGTTGTCTGATTCAGGACCGAGCATTCCCCCTTCTTCACTGACGTAGGATTTACTAAACTTCCCTCTCTCATAAGCGATTGGTGAGGGCGGTGGTAGGCCTTTGCTGGCATTCTCTTCAACCCGGCGCCTGTGCTCCTCGGCACGCTTTTCGTCACGGCGCGCCTGTTCCAGGGCACGCTGATCTCGTCCGATAATGACGGCATAAGTGGTCATTTGGAACACACTGTCGGCGAATTCGATGCGCGCAAATGATTCAAGGGCCTTTTCGGCACCGGTCTGGCGGATGGCGTTGGCGGATGCGAGTCCGTGGAAAGCCTCATCCATGGGGTTGGGTAAGGTGACCTGGGACGGCGTGACAGTGGGAGGTGGCGACATTGCGCTGGCTGCCCCGGACATGGATGCCAAAGCCATCATCATGTAAGCGTGTTGATCGAGACTGGGCATAGCTGCTGGAGTGAAGGGAGTGGACGGAGCATAATGATCGGTGGTGGCCATGGTAGGGTCAGACTGGGCTGGAAGCTGCTGTATTGGCGCTGCCTGGTCCCGGGCATCAACCTTGACTGGCCGTGATGTCGCATCGGAGCTGCCAACAGCAGGGGCATCAGGCATTGGATGATCGGTTGAGGGGCTGCCATCGGCAGTTACTGCAACTTGAGCATCGGACGCCCCCGCTTGCGGTTGCTGCTGAACGGCAGCGGCGGCGTCGCTGTCGGTCGCCATGAGAGCGACAGCAGCACGAGATGAGGACGGTGGCGTTGTTGGAAGCAGCGGTGCGGGTTGTTGCTGCTGTTGTTGTTGTTGTTGTTGTTGTTGTTGTTGTTGGGCCGAAGCTGAAGCTGCGGTTGGGGCCGAGTGTGTTGTTGTTGCTGCGGCTGCAGATGCAGGTGCAGAAGTCGACGCGGATGTGGATGCGGAAGCGGTCGGAGTCGCGGTTTGTGATGCAGGCACGGGTGCCGAGCTCGAAAGTGTCGAGGGCGCAGAAAGCGGTTGCGATAGGTGGTGGGTTTGGCTCGCATCGGCGGTAGTTGTCGGAGAAAGGTCAGACGAGGCGCCGGTGGACGGCATGGCAGTCCTGCTGGGCGCGGTCCCGGCGTTGTTTTCGGTCGCAGGCATTGGCGTTGGCATATGGGTATGCGCGGGCTCCGGGTGCAGGCCAAAGCCATTGGGATTGGCGCCTGCAGGCGGCGGAGCGGTGGCAGTGGACGAAGTCATCGCTGAACCTGCTGACAGCTCCTTCGTCGCTCGCCCTTGGGGTCGGGGGAATCCAGGGCTGGGGGGTTGACGATGGCGCCGTTGGCCGTTGCTGAGGCTGTCCCAGGAATTGGGGCGGAAAATAAAAGGCAGAGAGAGCGACAAGGCTTTCGCTCTTTGGCTTTAGTCCCAGTCATACAGTGAGCCGCGACGTCGGGCATGGGTCCAGAGAGGGGTGTCTGCGCCCTTTGATTGGCCTGCTGCAGGGGCCCAGTCTACGGAAGTACAGCACTGAGTGCCTTCCCTACAGTTCACGCCGAGTCCCTCTTTTTGTCGTTGCGCCACTAGTACCCATTTGGGGAAGAATTCATTCTCATTCAACAACACCAGGCCAAATATCCGCTTGCCTGGAATGTTTCTCATCAATACCCTCATGCCTTTGATTCCCTCCCCATTCTCACCCTTGGGGTTTGAGATCTTATGTCAAGCGCAGGTCTAAACTGCACCCTTCCCTAGCTTATGTACCCTCTCACCACTAAATTTGTTGGCCCAACCCGGATGGCAAACACCGCATCCCACAACCAATCGCCCAGTGACTTACCGTTTCCTCGTCATCAAATCACCTTCCCAGCCGGTCTTTTTCTTCTTTGGCTGAAAACCCCGTATTGCTATCCCGTTGCGATTTACCCCACATCCCGCCTAGTCTCCAATTCCCGCCTCTGCTATCTTTAACAATACTGCCCACGAATCATCATCACGCCAACCCACAAAGCATACTATCATGTTGGGACGAACCATAACATCTAGTCATTTTTCAAGGCCCACAGTCCGAAGATAAAGGCGCGGATACCCGTGCCTCCAAACGAAGTCATCGTCCAACCTCAGTTGACTGGCATTGTTTCTTCCTACGACAAATAGCCATGCAATTCTCGGCTACTAAAACCTGGTAGGTAGCCTGATGGAGTTGGCATTTTCAGGTTCAAATAACATTTGAACACTAAATCATATCCAAACCCCAAATTCTGGAGTCTGTTTCCTCCGCTGCTATCCTCGTGCAATACAAATTCAGGGCATTTGTACGTCGTTGAATGTGCTAGAGCCATAGCTAAAATGGCAGGTGTACTGTTTGTAATGATTTTTTTAGGAGTACAAATTTCTGTACTTGCATGATTTCCTCATTTAAGGGTTCTTCCAATGAATTTTCTAAGGTCCTAGAATTTTGAAGGACATGATTTGTAAAGATGCATCCTGTCTATGCGAAAGGCTTCATGCTATCCATGCCTTGACTGGGTTGGAGCAAACCTAGAAAACCGGCTTCGCGCAAAATATTCTCAAGATCGTCGAAGGAGTGAGTCGCGCTCAGTTGGGAATCCTCTGCGGCGTGACCTCCATGCTGCAATGCGATCCGACAATCTGTAGGCTCCATAGCATAGCATACCGGCTAGGAAACCCACGGCATCGTTGCGGAAAGCTAATAGACCGGCAACCGTGGTCATCATGACTGTCCACCGCTCTGTTCGCTCTTGATCCGAAAGTTTTCGGAATTGAATCCTACCTCTAGAAGAATCATAATATTGCCCCTCGGCAGTCAAGATGAGATCAGGCGCTCCTTGGTTAAGACTCTGCCCGACCTTGGCAAGCTCGAGACCCGCAGCCAGAACCATGATACCGAGAAGACTCTTTGGATAATGCTTCAATAGATCCACAAGCGTCTCGCCAAAAACAAGTCCAAGCACAACCTTGAAAGTTCCAAGGACAATAATGCTGCCGCCGCTGCGAGCACCGAATCGGTACTGAGCAGCCAGGCCGCCAGCCCCATGGCAAACGGGCATTCCGCCAAACCACGTGGCCGACAAGTTCATTAATCCAACGCTAATGCCAATGGACGTCACAGATGGCGTGGAAATATGAGGCAGGAGATCATGGGACAATGCGCTCACCGCAATGATTGAATTCAATGTGGTCAGAGGGAGCTGTCCGATGGCCATCCACAACGCACTGAAGTTATGGCCTATCCAGTTTGGAAGGTTGAAGTACGGGCGCCAGACGTGGAACCATGGTGCGTTATGGTGCGAGACGAGAACCTGGATGAAGGCGAAGACAAGAGCGACGATGAAGAAGAACAAGGCGTACGGGAAGCGGGGTAGTTTTTGAGTGCCGATGAGGACGAGAAAAGCAGCAATAGCCCAAATACGGTTATCAAGAACTGGATGGACCCAGTGCAGGGGCTTTAACATCGAGGAACCTGCTCCGATAATGAGAGAGAGACCGGCGCCGACTTGGATGCCGCGGACAACTGGCACAGGGACAAAGTTTACGACGACTCGCAGGAGGCCTGTTAGGCTCATAACTAGCACAGCGGCGCCAACCCACTGGCCCGCGGCTGTCACCACGCCCATGGATGAATTTGCATGGTCTGAAATCGCAGCGGCAGCAATAGCCTAGACGTTTCCGACGGGGAGTGTCAGCTTTCATGACAACAAGTGACGCCTCATGCTTGGAGATGCGGGGCGGCTTTTCTTGTCGACGAACCTTCATAGGCTGCACAGGCAGAGGGATACCATAAATGACACCCGTGAGAATATTAAATAAGCCGGAAAAAACAAGCGTGCTTCCAAGATCGATAGAACCTTGAGCTGCCAGGGCAATCATGAGCGGGAGCAAGGTGCCCAGATCACCAAGTGAGCCCGAGATCTCAGCCCACGGTTGAGCACGGAGAGTCTCGACATTGTGCCGATTTAGGCGACGAAGATTATGGAGCCAGGACGATGCCATGGCTGCTTTTTTCTTATTAAATGTATGGTCGGGGGGGCTTTAGGGCGCGTTGTTGCGAAAGAGGGGACAAAATGTACAGCGATAGCAACAGCTGTGGTGGTAGAGGAGATGTTCGTGAACCACATACCAAGTAATGACGACGTCAGAGCTCCTCGGAAATGCTCATGTCCGTCTATGAAGGGGCGGCACGCTTAAAGCGGCAGGGGTGGTGCCGTGGTCATGCCACCACAAACAGGTACCCATCAGTAAAAACCAATTGTCTGACTAATCGTGCTCCTCCCAGACTTACAAGCCGTCAGTCCAAGGCTTGCCGCTTCATGATGGGTTAATGCTCAGGCAGGCCCAGGGAGACTTGAGCGTGATTGGTACAGCTCTGAAACAAATTGGCCAAAGCTGGCTTGGTTCTTGGCGCTTCTGCAAGGCTGCGTGTGAGGAGCTTGTTCCCACACAATGCCCGCCCGCTGACCTCACTGACGACACACATGCAACATCGATTCGTCTTCAGAGAAAAGACAAAAACGGCAAAATACATCACACCTGACAAAAATGACCCCCGTTCCACTACTAACCCTCCCTCCCGAAATAATCCTTCAAATCTTTGGCCAGTTCTGCCTGCACTGTCGGGGTGAGCACATGACATCCTGGGACACACCGCTGCAACCTCGGCTCAAAAGCCAGCAACAACCCGACAAGGCACGGTATTCTCTCGACCGCCATGCATTGTTTTGCCTCTCGCTAGTATGCAGGACGCTGCGAGACATTGCCCAGCCCGTTCTATATCACGAGTTCGTCCTTGGCTACGGCGACTCACATTTCTCCGCCAAATATTGGTCTCATGGCCGCCTCACATCTTTCATGCGGACTCTGGCATCGCGTCATGATCTTGCAGAGCTGGTTCAAATCGTCTACATTTCTCCCCATATCTTACAATCATTTAGCATTGAGCAGGCGCAGGCAATCCTTCTTGAATCTGCTCGCTCACTAGGAATTGATTTGCGAGGGGCCTGGGAACCCCGTCGACGGGATCGTTCTTTCGATTATATGCCTTGGTTCGACGCCTTCCTTACGAACTTTCTAAGTTCTAAGGGTGTCTCCGAGAGAGATCAATTGGAGTCGGCCCTGGATCCATTAGCAAGCCCGTGGGCAGACATCAACAAGGGGGGCAGACCCAGGCTGGCCTCCGAGATCATTGCCATGTTGCTGGCTCTGCTTCCGAATTTACACCACTTCAACATACGAGGACAAGATGAATGGTTCTATGGGAGAATTCTTTCTCAAGCTCTAAAAGCACTCAAAGTATCGAGGTTACCACTCAAAAAAGCCGAGATCGAAATAAGGGACATGTCTTGGGTTCATCTAGCAACAGATCTAGAGGAACTCAACATCCACTCTTGTGTCCCCAAGCAAGGTTTCGCTTCTTTGCCACACTTGAAGATACTTCGTGTTTTTA
Source organism: Calonectria crousiana (assembly GCA_013406985.1). Lineage (NCBI taxonomy): Eukaryota > Fungi > Ascomycota > Sordariomycetes > Hypocreales > Nectriaceae > Calonectria > Calonectria crousiana. The sequence goes on along the minus strand of VTGD01000017.1, from coordinate 494,832 downwards.
AAGGAGTCTTTTCCGAGCTTGAAATAAAAAATCTCATCTCAGCTTGCACTGGGAACCTGTGCAGTTTTTCATACGAGGCCGGCAAACCTTGGGATACGGACATGTACGGCCTACCTAATGATCACTTTCAGCCTTCTGACATCATTAATCACCTAAATCGCCATCGAGAAACGCTCAGGTTGCTTCATGTCGATTTATTTGCACAAGGATATCACATTCGGGGGATAAGTCCAGAGCTTACTCTGAAAGACTTCACTGCTCTGCAACACTTGTTCCTCACCTCCACGGCAATATACGACGAGTCCTCCGTAGATTCTAGTGATACTGCTGAATCCGAAGCCTTGATACGACTTATCCCTTCATCGCTCGTATCACTTTCAATCAACGGTGCCAGCGGGCACAGACAACTTGAGGAAGGGCTCTTCGGTCTTGCTCGCCTTAAACAATCTGACCCAACTGAGTTTCCAAATCTCAGGCAGGTCAAGGCAGACTTTAAAACTGACACAAAGGTGTTTGTCAGCATGTTTAACGCTGTTGGTGTCGATTTTAGTTCGGATGTGGTTCGCTCACTGAGGTATTAGCTTGTTCAAATATACCACTCCCTCACCGCCCTTTCATATCTCAACTTAATTTCCCTCTGAGTTGAAAACTTGGGCATCAATTTCTGCTCCTGCAAGAAATGGACGCAAAAGGTGATTTTCCAGCGCAGCCATGCTGGTGGCAATGATGCGCCATTGAGTTTGAACCAGGGTTCTTCGATATGCCGGCTTGGGGGGGTTTTTTTTATTGAGGGAGGGCGAAAGGATGCAGAGAAGTGGTGTAACTGGAGATACAAAAAAACATTTTCATGAATCTAAAATAGCACATGCCTGTCAATCTCTTTATTCCCTATAGCAGCAAATGCTGCGATATAGAATAGCCACTTCAAGTCGGAAAGTATGAGCACCAAATAGCCTCGGTCAGGGGAGAAGGGGGCTGACCTGGTCCCAAATCAAAGCCACTCCCATAACCAACAGATGGGCCTTTATTTTGGACCTCACTGAGCGCAACCACCACTACGGTTGGTTTGTTTCCACAATTACTCATCAGACATCATCTTATTACGTGAGGAGAAAAGGGGGATCGGTATGGGCGGACTCAAAGTGCCCAGGCAGAGGCTGACCTGAGTTTAGCGAGATACTGTAATTTCCATGAGCTCTTCATGGAGGTGTTGTCATGACCTTAGTTATCAGTACACAATGAATTCATGGCTTTTGGGTCAGGGTTCGACAGCCAAGCACAGGGGCAAGTCTCCGAGCAACCAAATTCATCACGATACTTAGAAACCCAAATAAACAGTGGTCATGAAATCCAGTCAACCAAGCCAGTAATCATGTATGTCTTGAGCTCACAGCGCATTCGTTGTCTTGTCGAAATCGCATTGCGCTGACCGCCAGCCATGGATTGGATCTATAAGCAAGATGCCCAGACGCAAAGCCATCAGTTATTAGCACTATGACTATCACTTGTTTGGTTTTTTTTTTTTTTTTTAGATAACCATGGTGTCAACCACGGCTTCCGAATAACAACTTCTCTCGCATTTCATCTCCCCCCATTTGGCCCACTTCAGTTATCGGGGTGATGAAGACCAAAAGTCCGCGGATCTACTAATAGCGGCGCAAGTTCCTATTCATTAGAGGACATTTGGTCGTGTCTAATGAACGTAGAGTCTCTGCCACATTGGGCCGAAGTGGGCTAAAGGATTTAATCGCACAAAAACGATGCTTGCAGCTTAGTAGAATTCAATGTGTCACGAATGGACACGAAATCTCGCATTTACATATTGAGATCATTGAGAGATGCGCTGGTTGCGATTGGATTCCTCCATAAAATTTGTGATGACGGCGCGGATTAATTTTCAATAGTTGCACAGCCCGATCACAAATGATATCCCTTGGCTATGTTGGACGAAAGAGACAGCCTGGATGACATTCAAAATTTCCATTTTGGGAGTGTTGTTGTGCCGGCCGCTCGGAAAAGGTGGCTCCCCATAGCGGCAGCGATGGGTGGTGACGCTATTAGCTAGCTACAAGCGGTAACTAGCTGCTCAGCAACGCGAGAGAGAGAGAGAGAGAGAGAGAAGAAGAAAAAAAGCCGCATGCACGAGACCAGCAACGACCGCATGGCATGGATAGCTAGGTGGCGGGTACCTTAAAGACAACTGATTGATTGACGTATCGTGCATCTCCGTTCGCCCCAGAGTCTCCTGACCAATCGCTCTTGTCAAGTTAATTACGTACCCAATCCAGGTTCACCGACAAATGTCTCGTGAACGTCTGCCTCTCAGGCCCCTGCGAAGCCTGGGCGACACAAGGGCCACTGGGCCAAGAGTTCGTACGGTTTCGTATTAGATGTACCAGCGGCTGAGACAGAATGATCGGCTCCATGTTGCCGTCAATTGTCGCAGCCAAGGAGAGGGTGCTGGCCCATGTCAGTACTAGAATTTTTGACGGGCAACAGGGGAACAGAACATGGGACAGGGAAGTAGCTCTCCACTCTCCAGCTTTTCAAGTGCTGGGCAACCGATCGCAGCCGGCCAAACATTCCGCGTCCCCTCCACACTCAAGCCAGGCAGAGTGTGTGCTGATCAAGTGGATTCCGTCTTGTCCTCGCAGTGTTTTTGCTTTGGCTGGGACGCCCACGGTGTGGCAAGCCGGTGGCTCAATTGGGGTATTTGGGGTCTCACTAACGAAGCACCCCATACTTTTACCGCTGTTCGTCCCTGGCTTGGCTCAATCGCCCGCGGCGCTGCAAGCTTGTTCTGGAAGCCCACCTCGCTCATGGCGGATGGGACGGCATCCCTCTGACAGGCTTCCGCACCGGCACCGACCGGATAGGCTGCATTAACTGGAGGGTGAAAGATATTTCGCTCGTTCAGCCATGAAGATGTATGTACACAGAGTCAGCTTCTGAGCAACTGCAAACGCCACAAGCGATGGATGGAGGGAAATGAAAGCCAATTAATGCACAGAGGGGCCTAGATCGCCGTTGTTATTGAACAAGTCTTGGCTGCAAACCCAATACATGGCCCCAGGATCATCCATTAAGGAACGCCTGCACCACTAGTCACCCCCCAACCATGAAGAAAAAAAAATTGCCCGCGGATCGGGTGCAGAGTGGGAATGACCGGGCACGGTCGCGACTAACAAGCAGGGCACGGAGAAGGCGTTTTTTGGGCGAAGAGCCTATGAGGTCATAAGCGAAGCGGCTGTCGCGGAGACTAGTCGGCGAGGTGAGAAGAGCGAGAGCGGATGCGATAGGCAAAAAAGGTGAGCGCCCCCGGGAGGAAGTCGGCATGTTAGAAAAGAAGCCTTGCCTAAACGGAGCTATCTCTCAAGCTCAAGCGCCAAATCGACATGGCAAGGACCCGTGTGCTCCAGGACCAGCGTGGACTCCCTAAGCCCTGACCCTTGGTGGTGACCAACTGCTGGAAAAAAGCCTGGGATGGGGCGGATAGCAGACGGAATCATGATACCTGCAGCAGTCAGAGCGAGGGTGGAGGAGGCGACATGAATTGGGCCAATGCATGTGCTGTCAGTGGTCAGCCTGGATTCGATGCTCTCCCCAGGTCCCCGCCAGGGATGCGTGCCCACATGAGATGCAGGTCGTTGCAGGTCCTGCTGTGACCAGGGTCCTAGCGCAGCTTGTGCTTTGCGTGGGAGAAGAAGTGAGGCCTTTGTTGTTCATGACGACGGTTGCGATGACCCTCCTGTCGGTGGGCCCGGGGGGAGAGAGCTGGGCAGACCGGAAACAGATGAAGCGCGTTTCTTCCCGGCATTGGTTTCGCGTGGAAGGCGGGTATGGGCGTGTGGGAAGGGGAGGTGGGCGTGAGAAGTTGTTGGTTTGACCTCGGACATTGCGAGGTAGCATGCACAGTGCTGATCCAAACTGTAAGAATTTCGGCCAAGAGTGGAGGCTGGATGGAGTCGGCCGAATTTGTCGATAGCGAAACAGTAGAGCGACAAAGTGCGAAAGAGAAAAAAAAGAAAGAAAAAAAGCTTTGCCAAGAGGTCTAGAATTATTTTTGTGACTTCGATGTCTACGATGTGTATTCAAAACGACAAATAGGGGCCATTGGCAATCAATTGATACCTGCGTGAGTGTGTACATCATAATATCTGTTTGGGACTGAGCTCATTTGTTTTTCACGAGCCGCCCGTCATGACTGCCAGCAGTGAGGCTCCAGCACCAGAGATAACGGGATCTTCAGTGAGATGAATAACGGCAATTCGGTAAGTGAGCAAGCAAGGCGAGCAAAAGCAAGCAAGCTGGCCTGTGAGTGAGTGAATGAGTGATGAAACTGGGTGACGTTGCTTTCTAGTGTCAATAAAGAACCGCCGACGGGGAGGTCATGGGCAAGACAGTGGTCCCATCTGGTGGTGCCCCGACCGCAATCTCACTCTCCTTCGCAACCCGACTTTTTTATTACTCGCGGGTACTGCCAACGGTGGACGGACCAAAATTCGCGCAAACGCCTGGGCTGGCCCAGCCGACGCCATGACACCGACCCCCAAACCGTCGGCTGCCCCATTTGCGGCCGGGACCAGCCAGAGGCACTTAGGACAAATAACGACTCCCGCACAGCGGCTCCCAGGGTGCAGGTTGGAACTGCACCTGAATTTCAGTGCATGGAGGTGGCACTGTACACATGGGACGGTGCGGTCACCTGCTCACAGCCGCACAGTCCAGCCACATACGATAGAAACAGTGGAAACGTTTCTTGCTCGCGCGAGAGCAGGCAACGCATGGGGGGCAGCCATGACCATAGGACAGCTGCTGAATCGGCAAGGCTTTCCCCACATGGGCCATCTCACCGCACCCAGTCCGCTGCCGTGTTCCGAGCTGTTACACACAAGGCTTTCTTTCGCCTCTTGCTTCTCCTGATACGGGACGCCTCGACCTCAGCTCTTGTTGATGGGAAACAGTTAGCAAGCATTGGCTAAAAACTGCGCGAGCCCGGGAGCTTCCTGCGGTACGTTGTGGCTTTCCAGCCTCCTTGGAAACGTTCCACGCCTGCAGATCCAAGTACATTGCATGTAGCCAGTACCTTCAACTACCTCTGTAACCAACCACCAAAACTCCAGCCATTGGTTTTTTTTTGGCCCTATACCATGACGGCATGAAGTGAGCGATTACATGGATCGGACTCATGGCTTCTCTCTTTTTATTCCCGCTCATTTGTCTCGAGTCCACGGCTCGCTTGTCCCGGGGGTGCATGTTTCGCTTTGGGGGGGAGGGGGGCCCATCGAATCCGTTTGGCCATCATGTCGGCCGTCGCCTCGGCCATACATACATGAGAGCGAGCAATAATAATATCCCTCGCTCACCATACGCACGTACACACACGTCGCGCGCGCACGGCACGCACGCCTCAGGCCAAACACTGAGTTTCTTTGGGTTCTGGGTACCTGCTCGGGCTAATAACAGCATCGTCGTCATGTCAATTTGCAGAAGCCAGTGTCCAGTGCGGTTGACAGCCGTGACAGTTGCGTTGTGATACGCCCAAATGGGTCCCAAGCCTTGTCCCAATTTACGTTTGCTCATTTCCTCATGCTCTCCAACGAGAGCTCCATCCGCTTTGGATTCAAAGCAATAAACACAAACCCACCCGTCCATGCGTCTTCTCTGTTCCCGCGGCTACTCCATCGTACAAACATACTTTACATGTCTCCTCGACGGGCCCAGTACTCCATACAGTACGAAGACGACGATTGCTGCAGATATTGATTAATCCCGCCACCCTTCCCTGCCACACCCCTCCTTCATCTCCTCCAATAGCGACCCCGGCCGAAGGTATTCGTACAGTACCGCTCACCAACTGATTGCCTGCTGGTCGGTGCTCCTGCTCTTGCTCGCCCTGGCCTAGCCCCCCAGTCACGCCGCCGTAACTGGAGACTGGATCCTCTTCCTCCTCCAAGCTTTTTTGGGGCGTGACGCTCGTCGTCTCCACTTTTTGCGACCTTTGGTGCCGGAGTAGCTGATCAACAAAACCACGGCCAAGCCCGCCTTCGCGACAGATTCACTTACTGCTTCTTCTTCATCACCCTCCAAGCTTTCAAAGGTAAGCACATACTGTTGTTCTTGCTGCAATTGCTGGCGTTCCCTTGGCCTGGCGTCGTCTGTCTTGGTCCCATCACCACCTTCAATGGGCTCAATACACTGTCAATCTCACCACCTTCGGCTACGATTCTGACGACGAACCCGGTTCGAATCTCCCGCCCAAGAAGAATCCTCACTGCTCCTTTCCACCCAGCGACCGCCTGGCACCTGCACCAGCCTGCAGCGCAGCATCTGGCACGCTTCTCCCATCCATGACGCCGCCAAGAGAACCGTCTTATTAGACAATTCTCTGCCTCCCTCGCGCCAGTCCCCCCCACGCCTTGCATTTTCATGTCGCCCCTAGTTCACAGCCACCCCATCGCCGCCCTGGAATTGCTTGGCCTTGAGCTACTCCAATTGCCCTCATTTCGATCCCCCGTCAATCCTCATTTTCGCTTTCGCATTTAATCCTGCTCAATTCGCTCTAAGTTACACGATTAGCTAATGCCTGCTTCTGCCTCTACAGCAATCTCCACTCTCGACACAATGGCTGCCATCAACTCCATCATCGCCCGCGAGGCTGTTCACCAGCTCGCCAAGCGCAAGAACTGGGCTGCCAAGAACGTCGGCCCCATGGTCGTCTTCTGCATTGTCGGTGTTGGTACGTTGAATTCGCCCCCTTCCTGCCACCTCATGACGACGTCTTATTCTGCCTCCATTGAATCATCCGTTGCTGACCCTACTTGCTAGTTGGAATCTTCCTCACCTCCCTCTTTGTCCACAAGAAGATCACCAAGCGCAGGGAGGCCAAGGCCTCCATCGTCTAAGGCGATGACGCAGTGGTTGCCAAGGGTCGAAGGAGAGGAGGGTGACCCAGGATGCAGTCGAGCAAAGCATTGACTGTTCGCTGGGGGAAGTGGTGTTACAACATGGTACCTTCTACGACGCGCCGGGTGACCGACTGTGATCCCGAAATCCAGTCTTATCGACTATGTCCCCATCAACGTTAAATGCTTGCCGCCCCCGTCAACTCACAGCGGGCGTGTGTCGAGCACCACTCTGTACATACCTGGATCTGCTTGGGCATTGTGCTGGAGGACGGGCTCTCGTCGACGTGTTCGTGGCCAGGTGGCTGTATTCTATATTCTAATACTACTGATACCTACCTGTTTGAAGCAAGCCGTCAATTTCCCCATCATAAAAATCGCCAGCGCTCCCCTGTGTCGTTGTGTGCACTTAAGCTCCTTCTTGCCTGCCATGTGATGCCTCTCCAGAATGATGCTCATCTCGACCGCCCATTGCATGTCTCTGGCCTGAGGCTTCCCCATTCCATCCAATTCCAATCGCCAAAACATGGAGAGCCGCTCAGGCCCACCCCCATCCCGCGCTGTTTCTGTCTCCCTTATCCAAAATCCACTCCACTCATAAAAACAACACTCGCGCGATAAGACATTGCCGATCAATTACACAATTCCTCGACTGAGGATTCAATCACGACATGAATGGTTGGTTTTCACACATTTGCGCATCAAAGTTGTCTGTCTAAGTGGGTATCTCATTACAAGCCCTCCTTGGCCAGCATGTCTGCCATATCGAGATAGAATGCAATCGCATTGAACGTTCTCTTCATTCCCATCCACTCCCGCACCGTCCATCCGAGCCGGTTAGACCAATTGACCAGATCAAGGTGGCTGACGCCCACCAGCGTTCCCTTGTAGGTCCCCCACCGGCTGCTCTCAACGCTCACCAGCCCGTCGTTGGGTCCTTCAGCCGCGGCCACCACGCCGTGCGAGTGCCGGAATGGACTCAGCATTGGCGGTGTCTGCGCAAACGCCGCCCCGTACGAAAAGTACCGCACGTCTGGATTGTCGGGCGTCGTCGCGTTGAACTCGCTCATCATGTACTGCCGCGTCAACTGCGCAAAAGCGGCAGTGCCGAAGCCCGCGCGCTTCAGCGTCCCGTACAACTTCGGCAGGTGAATCGGCGTGGCGTTGACCTCGTCCAGGACGTGATCGGCAAAGGAGCTGCCGCGATGCGGCGTCGCGACCGTGACGAGCGAAGCAACGGGCACCATCAGCGGAGCCATGTGCGCCAGCATATATCGAGCGTCAAGGCCGCCCATGCTGTGCGCAATGATGTTGACAGCATCTGGAGCGGGCGCGCAGGCAGCAATCGCGGCGCGAAGGGCGGCTGCGCGGTCGGCGATGGAGCTCGAGGGTGGCACGGTAGGGGTGAGGACGATGGCGCCTTGCGCGATGAGGGCCTCTTTTATTCCATGCCAGTAATGAACCGTCGGCAGGAGGGAGCTCAGCGTCAGCTCAGAGAAGCCGAAAAGGCCGTGTGCGAGGACAATGGGATGTCGTGGCGTTTCTGGAGATGACCATTAGCCAGACAAATCCAGGCCAGTGAAGTGTCGCGAGGGCCGAGGCAAACCATATTTGTCCCTGATGATGGCGAAGTCGTCTGATATCTCTCTACCCAGCGCCCGTATGCGGGGATCGCCATCTTGACCTGGTGATTGTGTCGTCGAAAAGCTCCGAGAGGGCCGGCCAATCGAGAATCGATGCGCGACATTTGCGACCAAGGCGATCTTTGGTTGACAAACCAAGGCTTCTGGGCACCTCCGCCGAATAATCCATGGGCTCATCGCTTCTGCAGAGTCGTATGCTTGTGGATTGGGGTTTCAAGTCAATTGAACGTCGCGATACAGTAGTTCAATCTTTGGTGTCGCATGCTGTGTGACGTCATGGGCTTCTGGGAACTATGGTTTATCCAGGCGCATCCGGTGTAGGGTAGGGCATTGTCTTTTGAGTTTGTTTCGCGAAAACGTGTGATTATTTGTTGCATATCGGTATTTTAATCTGATACCCCTCATGATTGCATTCTGTGGCTTTTGATGTGCATGCACATATCTATTTGAACGCTTTTGGCCTATCCCGCGGCCCAGCAGATCATTACGCTGAAATCCCATCACCTCCTAAACGACTCATTGGTGGCTAACGTTCATCCTACGAACACCATAAACAACAAATAAAAAATTCCAGCGGAAGCCATATGAACAAATCACTCCGGCAATAACATTAGACATCACTAAACTAAACACCTCACCCCCCCTAAAATTACCAAGGCAAGCTTGAGAGACAGCAGTTGGAGGTTTCGCCTTCAATTGACTATTTTTGACTCAGGTCCCACGATCCCCTTACTTCTACCAAAACTCTGTAGAAAGCCTGAAATTTTCGCAATTCATTTAACGTGTACATCTAGTCATAGTACACGAAGGCTCTATCAGCAATGTTATTTTGCATACATGAGTCACCTTGGCCTGATCATGCACGCGTGGTAAACGTCTCGTCATCAAACATAAATACAGAGAAAAAAAGAGCTGGAGTGTAGTTTAAAGAACCCCGAGCCTAGTGCTTCTCAGGTGGCATAGAGCTGGGCGCGTTCTCATTCGTGACGCCGCTATAAGCCGGACGGGATTGCGCTCCGTCAAAGGGCCCTGATAAGTTTTCAGCGATGGCCTCGTCATAACTAGGTGGCGCATCGTCGTAAGGGGGAGCAGCTTGACCAGGACCAAGTTGAGGCGGATACAGAGGATCATGAACCGGTGGCTGAGATGGTTGTTGTTGTTGTGGTGGCCTGGATGCTGTGGAGGCATGTCTGGGCGGTAGTCGAGGGGGCGGGTTGTCAAAAGTTGCTCGTCCAGGCCGGTTTGTCCTGACGTTTTCAACGAGCTCGGGGGGTGGCGTGATGCCAGAAAACACTTCGACCTGGGCAAAGTGAAGGGGCAAGTAGATGACCTGAGGCTGGCCAGATCCCTTCTTGGGCTTTCCCCATGATACTCCTAACTTGATTTCGATTTCATACCGTCGAGATAGGTTGCAAGTGACAAAGGATGGCGCAACGGTATTGGGCAGTGGAGTATTCTTCCAAATTTCATCTGGAATGACCATTTCTTTTCCAACCGGATCCGTAGGTGACGTGGTCAGCGGGATGCAAATATTGTTGTTTGAAGATACTACCCAACGATTGACTTTCCTGTTGTGAAGATTCTGTGCTCGGACCTCGGTAAACCCTAACAATTCCATCTGAAAGGATACTAGATAAACCTCATCAGGGTTATTGGCGAGTTTCTTAGCTATTAACCGGAGGGGGATGGGCTGATTGCAAGTGAGGACAGCTGGGTGGGGAATCCGGGCTGATATCTCCACTGACGGTGCCGGATCTTGATCTGCATCAGCTCCCGGGGCGGGATCCGACTTCTCATCGCTCCTCCGGCCGAAGAATGAGCTATGGCTTTTATCCGAGTGTGGACTGCGGAGCTGGAAAGCAAACGGTCGACGGGCAAATGCCTCTTGGGTTGTCTTCTTGGGCCGTGGTGGCTCAATAGGCAAGAACTTGAGCCCAATTTGATAACGCCAGTTTTCCTTGAGGAGACCGGGACGCTGGATTGTGACTTTGATGTAATATCGAATCTCAGCCTCCATAGGGTAGCCGGTCAGCGACGGGGGGAGCGTTTTGGTGACGTGCTGGAGATAAAGCTGCTTGCTGCCATCCATGACTCGTACTCCGCCGATGCCAAAGAGTCCTCCACCACCGAAGCCTCCAGGGTTTGCGACGCCCCCGATTTGGGCCATGGCCATTTGGTCACTGCACGCATTGTTTATGGGCAGTTTGAATTTAAAAGGGAATTCATGTTCGCCTGGCTGTAGCGGGTATGAACCGTAGGGATTGGAAGAGCTGGCATAATATTCGTCTGGGAAGACCTGCTGCAACTTGTAGAGGATCTTGTGGTTCTCGCTGGCGATGCTGCCAGGAGGACGTTGGCCCGGAGCAAGTTTGCCGTGGTCGGACTCGTATGTGTTGGGCGCCTGCAGAGCGGTGGCTGACTCACCCTCGAGCTTTACGACGATGCTGCCGATCTGTTCGGCTCGGTTGAGACCCAGAATGACGCGGCCCTGGATGAAGTCAAGATTGGTGTAAAACTCAGGCTGGTTTTCCAGCGCTATGCGGAGGGACATGGTGGGCAATCGGCAGCGAACAGGGTCACAGCAACCCGGGCATCGAAGTGAGGGGGGGTACTGATGGGTATGAGACGATGCAAGGCGATGAAGATGGTTTGCGCCTGTGGGGTGCGGCAATAACCGGTAGGTTGGGCTCTCGCTGGGTGTTGGTTCTAAGCGCCGGATCCTTCACTCATTAGGCGGGGGTTCCCAGGCCGATATATCTGGGGGGAGGCGACCCCAAGCCTGTTGGATGTATTTGCTCCGCCCGTCTGGCAACGTCGTCTTGGAGGTGCATGCTGAGAGTCGGATGCTCGGGGATTGCGGTTGCGTCACCTTTCACTCAGCCCCGATCAAAGCCCCTGTGTGGCGGTCGAATGGCTGTATACTGCGGGGTGAGGCGCTGGCTTTGATGTCATGCCAAGTTGGATGGAGGGGGAGGTCTCGGTTTCGGTCACTCAGGGTGGCAGCTGAGTGGCTGATGAAGAGGCTTGATAGGTAAGCTTAAGAATTCGTGGCTAGTGCTGGGTTTGGCCGGGGGAACTGCGGCACAAGGCTGTTGTCTCATTTCTCCAGGCAGGGCCAATGGGCCAAATGAGATAAATCAGAACTGCTGCCATGCTCGCCTGATTCTTGCATCTGTCTTGCTTATCATTTCCTTTCCTGCCGTAGAGATTGTTTGCTTCCTCAAACAACACGGACGGAATGCACGGAATGCGCCGGGCTTGGTCCTTCCCTAAGCGAACCCCGGCCTTGGCGTGGTTGTCGAGGTCATCCACCCTGGGGCGGGAAAGCGGCCCACAAGTAGCACACCAATCCCACGCCGAATCTGCCTTGGTACAGACAACGAACTGTTGCAACATGTTGTTTCTCGAGCAGCGTTGGGCTATCTGAAGTACCACTGCTACCTTTTCTGCTGGGGATGTTTGCGTGTGCCCCCCCCGGCAGTACTTGCAGAGGGCGATGCAACGTGTTGGTGACAGAGAAAACGACGCCTGGTCCATACCAGGCTATCATTCTCCACCTCCTGGTCGAGACAACACAACCAACAGGCAACTTCAGCCCCCAACCTGGGGTTGGCACTGGGCTTCGCCAATGGGATTTGTTTGATGGATTAGAGCGGATCGGCATTAGAACCACACAAAGGGTCTTAACCCAGGGTTGATTTGCTCAGACCCGCCCGGTCACGGTTTTGCACTCACATGGTGTGGTGTGCTCAACCAACTGCATATAAACGACCCAGACACAATGCTGGACTAAAAAACCACAAGCAGGGGCCCCTTCATAACTGCGCCGTGGTCATCGAGAACCATGGACCCAGGCGCCCATCATGCACGAGGCGCCAGATCATGCCATGTTTCTTGAGGCCTGGACACAATTCAGGACGCTTTGGGCCAGTCGCGTCATCCACTGGGGAGGGGCCGTGTCTGTCTGCATCGACAATTCCATGCCATCAATCCTCCATCACATATTGGCCATTGCGCTCGCGAACCAACCACAATTCGTTCCTCAGCGCCATTTCGCGGCCCGCGTCAGTTGGGCTGTGACTCCACGCGGTACAGGCTGCCGCTATCCCCGGTCGGACGCCTCTCTGATTGGCACTGCCGGTGCCATGTCCTCTAACCTGCCGTTCAGAGATTGCTACTGCGGCCAGAGATTGCAATTTCGCCCTTCCTACCCACCCTGGTTTGATGCCAGCATAAAGTTTCTGTTGGCTTCCTGCAACTATTTAGCCCATGGCTGGCGGGGCCTCAGAGCCATAGTCTGCGCCCTCGGCTGAACCAGGAAACTGGATCAGACATCTCCTCTTCCCACCTTGGAGCGCCTTCATGTCTTTACCCGTCTTTAGCGTAATGCCCACTGCTATCTCACTGATGCTAGTTGTCTGTACTGGTTGCATCTTCGCGGGCTTTCCAAAAAAAAAGAAGTGTCCTGCTGGTTCTTGTTGACTTTCCTTCGTCCGACCTTGGGCGTTTCGTTCTCGCAGTCAATTTTTACGCTTCAGCCCTACACTTCCAGTGATAACCATATACCTGTTCATAGAAAGAGCCCATGCAATCCGATATGTGGGCGGTGCCTCTTAGCACCGATGATCACTCCGGTACCCTACCCCCCCATCCTTTAAGCGCCCCATGCCTGCAGAGCCTCACATGCATGCTCGTCCACGGGCACGTTGGCAGGTCCGTTTTGACCCATAAGGCTCCGTAGTTAGTGTCACTATATGTAGGGGGCCAAGACAGTCCCCCCCAACCTATTCTTCTCCTCCTGCCTCAAGTGTTAAACTGCCATGACCGGGCGTGTGTCATCGCTCTTCGACGACCCATGATGGCAGGCGACTGCGGCTCGATCTGTCCAGTTTCGGGCGGCTTCTACTCTTACAACCTCAACGTTGGTGGTAATGCCGTCTTGCTGACAGCCTTCGCCGGTCTCTCCCTCGTGGTAACCTACCTGGGTATTCGGTCCGGGGCGCCTCTGTTTTCTGTCACCCTGATCACTGGTCTTCTTGCCGAAGTATTGGCATTTGTTGGAAGGATTTTGCTACACTCGACAAACGATAGCCAAACTTGTTTCTTTCTTTTCCTGCTGGGGACCATCCTCGGTCCGACCTTTATTAGCACCGCCATCTTCATCGTCTTGCCGCACGTGCTCGGAATCTATGGAGACCCTATCAGCCCATTCAAGCCTCTGGCGACCGGAATTTCGGTTTCCAGCTTGATATTTGCGTCTCTAATTATCGAGATTGTTGGTATCGTCTTCATGGCGTACGAGTCCAGCAACGTTAGTGTATGTGTACCAATCAAGAGAGGAAGGAGGTACATGGCGATTGACAATTTGCAGCGTAGTTCGGGCGCCAAGATCACTGCGGTTGGACTAGCGATCCAAGCCTTTGTTTTGTTGGCGTGTAGCGTGTTGCATTTCTGGTTCACGCTGGGACTGAGCACTCGGCGTGGAAGCCTTGATGCACGACACTACCAAGTTTACACCTCCTCGGGATTCAGGAGATTGATCGTGGGTATGGTATTCAGACTCGGCACCTTGAAGATGCATCTAACGGTGATATTTAGGCATGGAAGTTGCTATTGCTCTTCTGATCGTCTATTCCATCTACAGAATCGTCGAGTTTGCCGAAGGGGTCTCCGGAACGCTCTTTCAGAACCAAACAGCTTTCATGATTGTCGGCGGTGCTTTCCCTTTGATTGCTAGTGGTATACTTACAACGTTCCACCCTGGACCAATATTCGGCGATGCCTGGGCCGAGACAACGCCCCGTGGGATCAAGCGTCGTGGTCGGCCCCCGCCTATCCAACACCCGAACGGTCATGATATACACCACCGATACGACCCCAACATTCGAAGCCAGATTTCCCCTGCATCTCACCGACACTTGAGGAGTTCAGTGACCCCCCCTGAGTTACCTGCTGGCTCTCCCGGCCTCCCATCAAACCCCAAGCCCATTTCGAAAGCCTCGAGCCCGCGAACTCCACGATACAATCTCGCTCCCTCACCAGAACCGAGATTCGTTGGGAAACCCGACCGCAGCGTCGTGCCCCAACCCGCCAAAGCTATGGTGAATAGCGAAGAGCTTTGGTGAGGTGCTTATAGCACTGGACAACCGGAGGAGGGGTTGAGGAGATGCCAGGGCTAGCGTGGAAACTAGGGTGGGAATGAAGAATTGGTACTTGGTCGTTTTGCATATACCTTTGTTTTGGGAGCGGGTTTATATCGGCGTGGTTCATCAGGCCTTTCTTTTTCCGTTTTGGTTTCCTTTTTTTTTACAACTAAGAATTCACACAAGACGCAGTCCATCGAGAGCTTTTAACTTGTACAGACGACATGTCGTACAGTAGCTTAAAATTTTGGTTGTGTGTGGTGGCGCTGGGTATCGCCAGCAGCCGCTTATTTGGTAGACTATCGTAAATGAATACAGACATGGCATAATACATATAAAACATTTGTAGTGGTACACGCTTTTTTCTTTATGAGATGGTTGATGGGACATGCTCAGACGACGTGCCACGTAGTTGTGACGTCCTTCACCGGTACGCCTTCCTCCACTCTCACTTGTACATCCGTGCGCATGATGATGCATTTGTCCTTGATACCATCCATTTCCACAATATCTGTTGTTGAATCACCACCACCAACCATTCCTCTGCTGCTTGTGCCATCGCCGTCTCTGTCGAGAGCGCTGTGCTGTTTGATGTATCCGTTGGAACTCGGCCATTCCCGACCTCGAGACTGACCAGTGTTTCCTGAGCGCGAAGACTTCTTGTTGTTTGTGCTTTCGAGACGGCTGCGGAGGCCGAGTTTGTAGGAGACGAGGCGGAGGAAGGGTTGCAGGGCGGGGAAGCATCCGCACCAAAGACCGACATGGACTTCGAGGACAGTCCAGGGACTGACACGGATCATCTTGTAGGTACTGCCCAGAACTGATTAGCATTGGGAAGGGCTGTGGGAGGCAGAATAGGGAGAACGAACGTGTTCTCGGCGAAGTTGGTGGTGACAATGAAGCCAAAACGAACAATGCCGGTGATGATAGCAAATAGACCAACGCAAAATACAAGAATGACCTTGACGGCTTTGGAACCACCAAAGGTCATCTTTCGGTTAATAACCCAAACAGGAAGCGCGAAGAGCGCAATGTCCGTCAAGATGCCAATAATGGAGTGAGACCACATCATATAGGCTTCCGTCGTCTTGCTGAGGCATTTACGGTCTGGCTTGGCGACATTGAAGAGATCACTGTTTCCCGGTTAGGCTTTTACTTGATGCCAGTTGTCGTTGGGAGGATAGACATACCCGATGGGCTTGCACTCTGTGAGGAAGAAGAAGAATGAGGTCAAAGTGATTATGACAATTACGACACCAGTTCCCCAGACCCAACGTAAGAAGATTCCTGATGGACAGTTAAAATGGTGCTGGTGCGGGTGATTGAGAGTTGTGCTGACGTACGGTCTTTGCTTAGGCGGGGGAGAAAAGTCAAAATGGAGATTCGAACCATCCCGCTGCTCATGAAGAAGAGAAGCTGGTTAATCGGTAACGTCTTGATTAATCTGTTAGTTTCTCACTTCTCAGAATCCCTGCATTGCCAGACGGGTGTGGTACTGAAAGGAACTTGACAATCTGCTCTGGCTTGAGCGTGTCCATGGAAGCACCGGACCCGTAGCCTACTAGCACAATCTCCATAGAAGACAGTGCAATGGCAAGGGCCTAGCAGCGAGATAAAATGATTAGCTAGAGCGTTCCTGATTGCGAAGACACACTTTACTCACATAAGAGATGACGGCAAAAAAATCATCGATGCCGAGAGCCTTGGTCATAAAGATTCTGACCTTGAGTCGACTGACGATAATGAATGTCGTGAGGACTATGAGAGCAATATTGAGATTTCGTAGAACCGGCCCCTGGGACTGCAAAGGTGGTTCGGCAGCCATCTTCGCTCTCTTTTTCCCTCTTCTTCTTTTTTTTTGTTTGGGCTCGACCGTGGATGGGATTCGTAGGTCTGTCTGATGATGTGGGTGAAAAGGGGACAGCGACGAGCTTGCCTTTGCAACCTCTGAGAATGTGATTTTACGCGGTCCCTTTGCACAATGACATCGGAAAACCAATGGAGAACCGAATTCTCGTAATGATCTGAAAAAGAACGATGGAGGCAACGGGAGGGGCGCGGAGGACCAATATTATAATACGCGCGAATGGAAATCTTTCGGTCGAGCGGTTTTGTTTCTCGCAGGCCACCTTGCAGACGGGACCCTGAATATCCAGAAGCTGTTTAGGTTAGACAAGGCAAGCTCACGCGCTAGTGACCACAGAAGCGAACTTGAAGTGACTCTAGAGACTCTGTAGCTCAACGGTTCGCGTGCGAGCGTGGCCCTGAGACGGTCTAAGGGACCAGGGTGGACGGACTAAAAACGCTACGATATCCAAACCGACCTCTACTTGACTATTTGCACAGGTTGCCAGTCCGCGGGAGATAGCTCCGGACGCCGGAGCTCGTATAGGGGTGCAACCATGGTTTGTTACTGAGTTGGTTTAGTCCAAGGAGCTCAAGGCCGAGACGGGCAGTGTGAATTAGAGCGCGGTAGCTCGTTGACGCCATGGGCTTGTACACACCGGATAGAGCATCTCTAAGTCTTGAAAAGGAGATGGCTTCGTTTCTGATTATGGCCGGCCTCCCAAGATAGATAGCGGGAAAAAAAGTTTCATCGCTATGGTCCATATATACGACGTAGCCGGGATACGAGAAAGGCGCATAGGAGAAGACCTTCCTAACAATGCAGGGATCGACGACACGAGGGTCCAAACACGTGGTGTGCGGGAAGCCTGTGGATGTGACAGGATGCCGGGCAAGCCTCACAACGCGGGGTTCTGACTCGCAAAATGAAGGGAGGCCATGCAGCCTTTAGGTGATATGACAGGGGCTTATTCTGGGGGCTGTCGTGCAGGAAAGGGGAAGAGAGGTCTCTGTGGATTGTAGGCAAGCTAATTGAATAAACATTGTCCTGTTGTTCACCATACGAATCAATTTGTGCACAATATAGTCAGGCTGATGTTGAATTAAATGTGGGATCAACAGCAAACAAGGTGGTGGAGCGGATCACCAAATGATCGCCGTGTTGCAGCAGATTCCCGGGGAAGATCTGTCAGAGCGCCGGCTACCCGCTGCCCGAGGCCACGGCCGTGCGAGAAGTTTGAGGGACCCGAGGGACCCGAAGTATTGTGTATTGGGACCATCTTTGCGAATATCGAATACTTGTGCTAAGGATATTAGACTCTACGAAAGCAAGCCTTGTTTCAAAGTTGGAGGGGGGGGGGGCTTCGGAGGATAGCCAACCGACTCGCTTCGGCCTGGTCCCGATCTTGGGGCACCGGGGTTAATTCTTCGACGGTGCCTGACTGGTGCTGTGAGCTCAGCTGCGAGTGGAAAGAGGCCAAAAAAGCCACTTCCGTCCAGGAATGGCAAGTTTCCAAGGGCGCGCGCAATTCGTGGGCGCGCGAAGTGGCAACAGCGAGACGGGCGACGGGAACTCGAAAATAAACAACTTAGGCCTGAGCCGGCAAGTCGAGTAGCTAGCCTTGGTAGATTCCGTTTTGGATGGCGTCGTATCTGTTGGGCTGTCTTGGCGTGACGATGAATGATGAGCGGGAGAGCATTTGGGCTGAGAGGTCGGCCAGGGGGAGCGAATCCGGTTGGCTCCCACACTTACGGCGTCTCGCCCCTTCCCCTCGCCGCCACCGGACTCGAGCTACCGAGTAACGATCAGTTGTGGAGAAAGGAATCGTCGATGGCGGCTGAACAGGATGCCAGGGGAAAGCAACCTTTACGATTGCTGACAGAGAAAGATGGCTTCGCAGCTGTTGACGGAATGGCACACGTGCTGGTCAATGATCACTTCGCTTGCGCTGGTCTGACAGGGTGGATGGGTGCAGTTGACATGGCTGCAGCAATTAGCATGCAAGACAGTGAATAGCAGCACCGATTAGTCGGGGAAGTCGGCATCGATGAGAAATGAGGCTATCATGTAGACTATGTCCTAGGTCCGATCCTTCGAGCCCGGCCGGTGTAGTTCAGTAGATCACATAGTGACTAGTCTTATTTCCACCTTGAGGCCATCGTTTAGCTCTCCAACACCAAGGCTAGATCTTGCGGACGGGTTGCTCCGTGCAACAATCGGGTTTTTTTTGGGGGGGTTTTTTTTTTGGGGATGCTTGTGTGATTGAATATTGGCAAAGATGACAAAATAACACATCGCGTACACATGCATAGGTAGCAAGGCACTAAGGCAGAGACGCCCAGACCACATGTCGTATTTTTCCACATCCTTTCAGGCCGCACCTTAGGATTTGCAAGCCACATATGCAGTTGGCTCTGTGAGTAGTCACGGACACGATCGGCAATCTGACTTGGACCCTTTTCTTTGTTTTGTTTTTTTCGCCCACCACACGTTTTAGGGACGCCATGTGCTTCGGCATTTTAGCAGCCGGATCTTCATACGAACCCAGACTATGAAGAGAGGATTTTCTTGTTGGTCTAACAAAGTGCTCGGGGAATAAACGAAGTGATCGACCTCACCGTTCTCAAAGTTTCCGTTTCTTAGCTACCGCCCGACCTTGCAGCTGCGGTCGCCAGCGCAGGGTGGGTAATTGGTGTGTTGCATGTCAGTGTCACAGAGGAGACATCGTCAATGCGGGTTTTTCGATCCTGGCCGCTCCAGCGGAGACTCAGGTTCCATGCACTCGTTGACATAACAGCAGGGTGGTTTTCTGTGTTCTTTTTAATACATATTCCAGTTGATGGCTCCCTAGCCGTCTGCCCGTCTCAAAGGCCGCAAGGAGAACCTTGCAAAGGCGATGGCTTGGGACTGCTGGTCTTGCAACAGGAGACGGAGTGTTTTGGACCACCTCGAGGCCACTCCAATCTGCGCCCAAGACTCGCTTCGCAGGAGGTAGAACATCCGGCATCAGCGAGTCAACTCGTGTGGGTCAAATACCGTAACCTGGGACGAACGAAATCATGGCAGGGCTTGATCAGCTGTATGAATATTTGACCAGTCCTCTTTTCCTTCGCGGTGTCAGCTTGAGATTATTATTTTATTACACTGGCGCTGGGGGCAGTTGCTAACCTCTCGGGACTTGGTCAACCCGTCTGGACTTAGAACGGCCAAGATGAACAAGGAAAGGGGAAAGTAAGGTGTAAAACAAGGCCAATTGCGCCAACGCAAAGTGGCTCGATGAGTAAACCTTAGTTGGTGTGGGACTCTGTTTAGCGCAATGTTAGTCAAAGGACTCCGCAAATGGGCGCTGCGGGTCATTTCAAGCTTGGTGACTGGCGTCGGCCGGGGACGACGATGCGGCCTCCCTAGAGCTGGCCGGGGGCGGGAAAGGCGAAGCGGACGACCCCTGGCGCGCGAATGCGCCTTTGTCGGTTTTGTCCTTATGGCAATGCCGGATTCGGACCTTGGGATGTCCAGCTTTTGCGGACAGTATCCCCCCGAGCCCGACAAAGGCTGAGCCTCTTTCACTTTCACTCCGCAAGCTCCATCACAGGGCAGGTCCTGTTTTGCCCCCACGCCGAGCTGGGCTGGGCATTGGGTGGCAACCCGATATTGCCGCTGGGAGCTGGGGAGGGTTAATAGGGATGAATAATTAGGGCAGAAGTAGAATGCCACTGGGAGCGACCACGGCTAGGGCCTGTGGCGGATTGTTCCATTGCTGAATCGTGCCATTTAGCCCAGCTAGCTGGGCCTGAGATAGTATCTAGCTGCGTTTTATACTGGCGTGCGTTATGCCAACGCGAGCGTTCGTATGGCGTGTTACAGCGAGAAATGAAACTCGATGGTTATTCGCTCCGCCCCTGGTCCTGGTCTAGCCGCCGCAGATGAAGGTTGATCAGAGAGCCTTGCGTGATAAGGATTTTCGGAGAGAACAAAAAAAAAAAAAAAACCTTTCCAGCTTAACTTCGGGACTGTTGACAGCCACATACCGTAGCAACTGCTCCACGACGGCCACCACATAGACGCGGTTATTATGGGGAATGCCCTTTCAGCCCCAGGGAAAAGCCGCATGCGACGGCGGGGGCAAAGACCAGCAAAAGGTACTTGACCGTTGTTCAAACAAGTCTAGTCTCTTGAAGGATTGATTGCTGTTTAAGCCACCAACAACCAACACAGCAAACATTGCCCTTCTTTGGTCCGCAGCTAAGCATCAACGGCTTCTTGATGTTGACGAATTTGGCTAACTCTGTGGATTCCGGATCGTTTTTCTAGACCAGGCGGGTCCTTCAGCGTCCCTCCGTTGTATCAAGTCCCGGTCGTTTCCAGCCCGTTGTCAGCCAGGGTTACCCCCCTTGTCTCTAGCGTCGTTCCCTTGCACACTTTGTCAACCTGCTGGAGGGTGCTTCTCCTGACGATCTGATTCACCACCTAGCCCTGCACGCCTCGAGAAATCTTGACGATGCTTTACGCAGCACGGCAGCCCAATCTCAGCCATGGCGGGTTGTGGGGGGACTAACGGGACACTGACCAGCGCTGCTCGAGGGCCCAGAGGCAAGATGTATGGCCAAGGTTTTCATATGAATACCGCCGCATGTCCTCGAGTTCTTCTTTTCGTTTTCCATGATCTGCATGCATAGTCCGCCAGTCAAACACTTGAGCCGCCATTCCTCATCGACTGACTCTATCCTGGATACAAGGCGCACTTTGGCTTCGTGATCGACACTCTTGGTCTGCTCTTTTGGCCCGCCCCCATCGTCTGAACACTTCCTTACCAACATGCATCTGACCTCCCTCCTATTTGCGGCTTCGATCGCCGTTGAGGCTGTTGTCGGAGCCGACACCTCCAGCAGCAGCTGCAAGAACCCAATCGTCCGCAAGGAATGGTGAGTCCACACTCTGCAACTACCATTGAGCAACAGACTGACCACCACCCTGGTAATAGGCGAACCCTGAGCACAGAGGAGAAGGGCGCCTACATTGATGCCGTCAAATGCCTTGCCAACACCACTTCCCAAACTGGTGGCTTATACCCTGGTGCCAAGTCTCGCTATGATGATTTCCAGGGTACCCACATTGAGAACACTGATTACGTCCACTTTGTTGTAAGTAGACCCTTTTCGCCAACCTACATCGAACGGCTCGCTGACTTTGATACAGGGTTACTTCCAAGCGTATGTACTTAGCTCGAGCGAACCATTGCTGCCCCTCCAACTAATAACACAACAGCTGGCACCGTGTCTTTCTCAACCAGTACGAACAGGACCTCCGAAACCTGTGCCACTACAAGGGAGCGCAGCCTTACTGGAGTAAGCAGCCTGCATTGCCAAATATCAGCTATGACTAACAAGTTGCACTAGACTGGTCCAAGGACTGCGGCTCCGAGGAGGCCTTCCGTAACTCGCCCATCTTTGACAACAAGACAGGGTTTGGCGGCAATGGTGTCTACGTCAACACCACTGGCTGGAACATTACCCGCCAGATCCCTGGCAAAGAGGGTGGAGGCTGCGTCAAGGCTGGCCCCTTCACCGTGGACAAGTGGAAGGTCCACATGGGTCCCAACAAGAACACCACCTACAACCCTCGCTGCATGACGCGCGACATTGCCCCGGCATTTGCCATCTCCAAGCTGAACCAGAAGCAGGTCGACTGGGTGCTCAAGGCCAGGAACTTCTTTGAGTTTGATGTTCGCGTCGAGGGAACCATCTACAACGAGGGCCAAAGCTACCACGGAGGCGGCCACCTCGGTGTCGGTGGCGACATTGGCGAGGTCGGCGACATCTACTCGTCCCCCGGAGACCCTCTCTTCTTCATGCACCACGCCAACATGGATCGTCTCTGGAACAAGTGGCAGCGTGGGAACTGGACCGCCCGAAAGAGCGACATTGCCGGCCCCGACACTCAGTTTGCCTATCCCTTTGACTTCTTCCACAAGAACCCCTCTTACAAGAACGTCACCCTTGACTACAATATGAAGTTTGACAAGCTGATTCCCAACAAGGAGTACATCAAGGTCAGGGATGTGATGGATATCAAGGGCGGCTACCTTTGCTACGATTACAAGGAGTAATTCTCTGTCTCTCGTTGACGGTGCTTTGAAGCGTTTTTGCGTCTCTTTTTCTCTTCCTTTTTCTTTATCAACCCTAGCCGGTATTTGGTTGGCCCGAGAGGCCATTGTAATATAGACGGAATATGCAGAAACATTACTTGCATCAGCCATCTTTTATCAAGACTTGCGATAGACTAGACTAAGCAAATTCTAATAGCGGTTCATTTTCAATGACTAATTGTTTCTTACCTCTCTTTTTTTTGTTTAAAAAAAAGACTTTGTACAAACACAACGGGCTTCATAGCACCCTAAAATATCTCAGCCAGATGTCCATTTTTAGTTCCGGTAGTGCGGCCCGAGAGAGAGAAACGGTTCCAAATGACGTGTCAATGCTCCTTGGTCAAACCCGTCACTTTTCTCAGCTGCCAAGGCCTTTAGCTCCGATCCGACCTCCATGTGCCCTAGCAATCAGCAATCAGGGTCCTTTGGACGCTAATGGTCACAAGCAAAGGGCACAGCCATTGCACCCCAACACGCCGACAATCACGAGAACAGACCGCTGCCTGGCTCTGCGCGGGCACATTTCCGTTGCCATCTCCACCGTAACTGGCATCTGCTGGTTCCAACTTCTGCCGGTCTCTCCGATCGGAGCAAAATGCGAGCCTTGGCCACGTCCGGCTCTGTCGCGCTTCACGAAGCGTTGCCGACCCGCCTGCAGACCAGAAGAGCGCTTGGGCCAGAAATGCACAACGGTGATGCGTGTTGGCTTCGGATGTAGAATGAGAACCAATCATTGGAGAATGGACGAAGGAAGGGGGGGGGGGAGGGGGTCGTTGGTGCCGCACAAAAAAGAAGGTAGAGGCTGGGTTGATGGACGAATATGAGGCATCGATTTGCACAGGACTCAAGTTGTCATTTGCTGAACTACTCTACCTAGGCCCTTTTATGACCTATTCATTTCTACTCTACAAGTATACCGTTTCTTTGTTCATAAATCATATTGACGTTCGGGCTTTCAAAAACAAACAGAGATGGTTGAGTGAGGGAACTGTACCCGGTGTCGTGACTGTCTAGGTCGTCTAATACATGATGGAGTTTGGTAGGAAGCCGGGCATGCTGCTCCTGGGCCTGGAGACCCAGATTGGAAATTTCTGTTTTGAGTCTCCCAATTTTCTACGATGAAGCGATTGGGGAGGCGAAGAAATGGAGAAATGAGACAAGGGAATCTCATGGGCCTTCGCCTTTGATCAAGGACTTGTTTCATTGAAAATGCTGGGAGGTAAAAGGCTCTTCGAAGCCAGGGTTTCCGGCTTAGATAACATGTACGAGATCGACTTTGAGTACCGAATTTGGTAAATATAAAACGCATAAAAAATGATGATATGAAAACCCAAATAAAGGAGTTGCGGCGTCAAATACAAAATCAGCTTGTCAATCGAATATGAGGGATGGGTTCTGACAGGTATCCGACAAAAATGCTCGCTTGTAAAAGTAAGATTTTGATGCCGGAAGGCTCAGAGGGAAGGTTGAAAAATTCCTACTAATGAATAGCAAGGAGAGGAGTTCGCTAGGTCTTGACAATACGAAGATGATGAAAATGACATGAGGACATGATAAAACAATGAAGTCAGACTGTTACTTGTGCATGAAATGAAGTAAATCGAGGATAAATATGTTTTATTTATCGTATCACATGTCTATTGTGTAGTAAATATTTCCCTGTCATTAAGGCTCTATTGTCCCCATTTATCAACTTGTGCAATCCCAAATCTAGCATAGCGATGCTTGTTCCCAGTGTAGCATGTGCTCCCTCACAATATGATACGTTTTTAACACAAATTCATATTTTGAATATTTAGGGAGCAGAATAGCCGCCATCGACGATGAAGTTGGCACCGGTAGCATACGTAGATGTGTCGGAGCCGAGAAAGACGTAAATACCCTGAAGCTCATGGGGTTCGCCCTCACGGCTTGGAGGTTGTCAGCAAGTGGATCAAAAAAAGGCCGAGTCTATAACATTACCCTAGAGGAATCTTGTCATGCCAAATCTGCTTAGTCTCTTGAGGAACAAAGTTGGAGATCTCAGTCATGATATAACCAGGGGAGACGCTGTTGGCTCGGGCGAACTGGGCCCATTCAACAGCCAGGCTCTTTACCAGGTGGATGACACCAGCCTTAGCGGCATTGTAAGAGCTATAGATAACCAACATCAGCAGGCGAGTGCTCTGAGGGAGGAGGGGACTGACGCTTGGAGCTGTGGAATGTTGACAATGCCGCCGCTCATCGAAGCAGTTGCGACGAAGCTTCCGGATGTGTAGTTGATCAAGGGCTCACCGGAAAGAGTGGTGCCCTCGAGCTTTTGGCGGCGCCAGTGCTTAGCAGCAGCTTTGGCGCTATAGTAGGTTCCGTCGAGGTCGGTCTGGACGACATCGCGGTAGTGGTCGAGAGGTCCATCAACGGCGGGACCTTTGGTCCAGGGAACTCCGGCGTTTGCAACAAAGATGTCGAGACGGCCATTGAGGTCTTTGACAGACTGGTCGACGGCTTTTTCAACGGCTTCGGCATCTCGGACGTCAACTTTGTAAGCTTTGCCTAAAAATTCACTGCATCAGCGTTGGTGACGGGGGAAGTGAGCAGACAAGGGGGCTTACACTGGATGCCATACTGCTTGGCGAGACCCTCGGCCTTCTCAGGGCCACTCGAGTTGCTGAAGTACCAAAGAGCAATGTTGCAGCCCAGCTCGGCGTATGCAGTGGCAACAGTGTAGCCAATGCCGGCGGCAGCACCAGTAATAATGGCAGTCTTGCCGGCGAGAGAGAACCGTTTCAGGATCGAACCACCATCAATCCAGCGCTGATCATTGTGGATGAAGTTGCCTCCATTGAGAGGACTTAAGCTCTGGTTTGAAGCCCCGTTTGAAGCACTCGACATTTTGATGATTTTTGATGTGAGGAATGAATGGAGGAGAGGAAAGCCTGAGGCAATTGGCGATGAGAAATAAAATGAGGCAGAAGAAAAATAAAATGAAGAGTAAGAAGAAACGGCAGAGGAGAAGTATTAAGCGAGGGGAGAACAGTAACAAGCTCGATTGGATGGAATGCTGGACTTTAGGCCTTGATTGAAACACGATTCTATATGCACACCCGCCTTTCGTATTGTCCACTCACATCATATGTCATGGCATGCCTCTTCCCTCTCATCCGAGTTGGGTAGCTCCGGCTAGAACTCGATGAACCGACGGACATGGCATAATTGAGAAGAGACCCGCACTAGTTCTAGGCGGGACGGCTCTTGACCTGTCACGGAGAGAGAAATCGTGGCTAGCAACAGCTTAGGCGGATACCGATGGATGTGTCGAGCTTAGACTGGTGCACCAACGAGACGCGGGCTGCCCGCGGAAGTTGAAAGGCTGCATGTAGTGGAGAAGGGCCGGTTCGTGAGAGACCGCCGTTTCGCCCTGTTCCCGAAGTGACGTGATATGACGAAGGTGAAAAGCATGTTATCAATGTATGCCAAACAGCAATTTGGGTGCTCGGCGGCCATTTATGTTGGGATGGTTGATTATGCAGTTGCGGGATCCCTGAGTATGTAGAGCCCTGTCTCGGCAGAAAAAAAAAGAGCGTTGCCATCAGGGCCCAGGCTCCCGGAAAGGGTTGCAACTGACCCCTCACAACGATCCAGATGTCAGATTCGTGTCTCGTACAACTCAGTTCTGTACCTGCGACCCCGCCGAAAAGTGCCCTGCGAAGAGAGGTTCAGTTGACTGGAAGCGCCCCTGGGCGCCGCCCCCCGCGTCAACCGCCCAGCCAGGCCCCAATGGTGTTATCGCGGGGCAGCGACCCCACCGTCCAGTGACGTCGACAAGCTGATCCCCCCACTTGGACTTCGCTTCGATATGAGAACACATGGGGCGGGGCAGGCAGCCATGGCCATTGCACCTCAATTGCTTCCCTCGCGGTGGTGTGCAGTTAATCGGTGTGTTGGAAGTCCCTTGCTTTGATAGTATTGCATGTTTGGATCAGGCCATAGCTTGTACCTGCTGCCAACCGTCTCACCAACTCGTTGGGGGCAAGCACAGAGCCTCCTCCGTCAACCCAACCCGCCTCATCTCATATCATGGCTGCCCTCACCGCTCGACCGTACGAGTCAAAGCTCGGTATTGTGACCGGCGGTTCAAGAGGTTTGGTGCTCTGATTCCTATTTTGAGTAACCGTGTCTGACACTGTCCACAAGGAATTGGTGCCGCCGTTGCTGCCCGACTCGCTGCAAAAGGGTGCAACCTCCTCCTGGTATACACCTCGGACTCTTCGACGGAGCCAACGCAACTTTTGTGCAAAGAATTCGAAGCGACTCATAAAATAAAATGTTCGTCTGTGCAAGCCGACCTCGCCAATCCAACCGAGGCTTCGCCCAAAGTGGTTGAGGCTGCCAAGGGCTTTTTTTCTAGCTACAACCCGGGTGCAGAGCTCGTCGTTGATATTCTCATCAATAATGCTGGCGTGGCCTCCAACCAGCATCTGAACGATCCTAAACACGGTCCTATTCAAGAGGTCGAGTTTACCCGAGTCTATACGGTCAATGTTTTGGCTCCTCTACTGCTCACCCAAGCCCTCGCTCCCTACCTGCCCACCAACCGCTCAGGCCGCATTGTCAACGTCTCCAGCGTATCCTCCTCGATAGGCTACCAAGGCCAGTCCGTATACGCTGGCAGCAAGGCCGCCATAGAAGCCATGACCAGAACTTGGAGCCGCGAGCTGGCCGATCGCGCGACCGTCAATGCCGTTAACCCGGGACCCGCATGGAGTGACATGTATGCGGCCGTCGGCCAGACGTTCTGGGACATCAATCAACCTTACGTAGATGCTGCACCTCTGGCAAAATATGACGGAGAGGCTGAGGTTCTTGAGAAGGCTGGACCAGATGCGGATCGCTTCGACAAGATTGTTCGGGAGTCAATGGGCAGTCGACGACCGGGTTTTACCAGTGAAATCGCCGGTACCATCGACATGCTGTGCTCGGAGGAGAGTGGGTGGACCACAGGGAGTGTCATCTGCGCCAATGGCGGGATGAAAATGTCTATTGCTTGAAGAGGAAATACATGTGCAACTGGATGGTTTTCGTAAAGCTAATCCGGGATTTGCCCCTTGCTGGAGAGAGAGCATCTCACAACCCCCCGTCGATAATCTTATCTGGATTCCGCGAGACCCGGTCTCCACTCAATTCATCCACCGAACCCTTGTTGCACGGCACATGCGAAAACAAATAGAATATTGTCTTGGCAAGACTGTAAATCCAACTCTCTAATAAATGTGACGGAGGTACTCCCCCACCTTTGCCACTGCCCAACATTAATCCTAGACGAAACGGAAACAATACTCGAAGCCAAATTTACCTCCGAATAAGCCTGATGAATCATCTTGAGATAAATGTAATCATTTTATGTATTACTTATTTGGTTATTTTGGATAGAAATCTTCAGACGTGTGTACTTTTTGGCATCAGCCCCCAGCCTCCGAGTGTCGAATTAACAATCATTCAAGGGTTGGTTACATTGTATGTTGTGGCTGAGGATTTCCAAGACAAAGGTTAAAGCTTGCGTGGCGCCAGTCCGACAGATGAGCGGTTGCTTGTCGAAGCCGGGGACTCCCGTCCTCCCAGTATTGTGAAACGCGGCTTGGATGCAGATGGCATGCAACCACCGTTACAATCGCTGTCCTTGACGTTGTCCGTATAGATGCCAAAAGCAACGCCACAAAACAACAATACTTAGTAATCACTGACTGGTTGACGCGTATCCCCACCACCTTGGCACCATTGGTTGTGAGGCCAAGGCGGGAGCCCATCCGTGTCCTAATGTAGAAAGATATTCCCGTTGTGGGAACGGAGAGACCGCAACTGCCGCAATCAAACCTTGGATGATTTAGCTTTGGGCTGTGGGCTCTGTCGCCGGACTTCCATGGGACATCAATCAGCCCGACGGGGAGCGTGGGGCGACAGGCCAGCCTTGTCGCACAAGAACGATATGCTTCTAGGCCAAGGATAAGGTGGGTGTTTCGCATTATTCTGGCTCGCCAAGGCGAAAATCACACAGAATTTGAGGTGGTAGTGGGAGTTGGTTGTGCTGCTGGTCTAGGATTAGCTGGCATGCACCCGCGCGCAAACGTCGTCAGCATATCCATACCGGGCTCCGCCCCTTGGACCAACCCGATGCCAAGCTTCCCGTACAGCATCATTTCCCAAATCCACAATGGCTATCACTCTTGAACCTCTCCCAGTCCCCCCCCCTATACAGGTTCGTTTTTTTCAACAACATCCCGCGGAAAGGTCTTTCTCGGCCATGCAGACAGATGTCATGCCGCACAAGCTTGCACCATCCCCCCTGTTCGTCTTGCACGGGCCGGATAGACAAGAGTCACACAGGATGCATCATGTTCATTTGTCAGAGTAAGGCTGCCGAGAGATGACAAACATGACACAGCAGATGCCCATCAAGTTTCTAAAACGCTGGCTGCAGAGGACAAAACTGCACGTCGTCACTAGGTGCAGGCGTTGACAGACGCCGCGTCAGAGACATGTTGGCATCCACCTCTCCCAGCATGAGTGTCGGATTGCATCTGGTAGAGTATTGATGCAAAGAGTTTAGATTACATATTCCAACTTCAACTATGCTGAATAATTTATTTTTTCTCGATGCTTACAAAATACGTGAGATCCAATGAAGTGGCGCAACTGGGTCCGGTCAAGGCTGAATGATATGATAACTTTGTCTTGGCTTTGGCAGGGCCCCAGATCCTGGTGTGATTCGTCTTGGCGGCAACCTCATATGCCGGAAATGCTGCAGTAACCATTCCGTGGTTGACTCCCCACCAGCTCCTGTCCCTCTCCATCACTGTATTCATGGCCGTCACCCACCGTGTCTTGGAGAGGAACCTGTCCTACGTATTGTACCCATCATGTGGTTTTAATCGTAGTCCACTTGCATCCACAATTTCGAGAAAAGTTGCCTCTTTGGCCAAACCAACCCGAAACAGATGCCTACCAACTCTGTTCCGTCCTCAACATCCCTGCTATATGCGATTTCTGAGTTCCAGTGTGCATCACACAGGCTCCTCGGGAGGCGTGCCGGCATAGTCCTCAGTGATGCCCCTTGCCAGAATGTTTGGCGAAGCGAAAAACCCAAAACGAGGAGGATTTGCCTGACAACCCCATTCAACCCTACGGCATAGAAGCACCGGTGCCTCTAAGCCCCCCTGCCTTGACGCAAGATTGTGCCCTGCCCGGCTTTCTGGGTCTTCGGCACCGCCACAGATTGTGACGGGCAAGTAGATAAAGGTATGATGATGCCAATTCGGCCCTGTGCTCGAGTATACTCTCCTTGCGTCACAACCACCGATCACCGTTGCACCTTCAGCGCTCAGAATCTAACCACACAGTGACAACTCTCGCACGCCTGTGTGTCTTGTTTCTCCGCGTGCAACTCGCTGTCCCTGGTTCCAACTTCTCGCCGAACCCACCTTCGTTTCTTCTTCCTTTTGTTTCCTCCCTTTACTTAAATTTCTCGTTCGCTCCTCTTTAGCCCGATACAAGTGAATAAGCTAGCAGGTCTTCTTATTCGCCACCATGGCAGGAAGTAACTGGTTGGCCCAGTTGGCCAGGAGGACCGAGCTAAATCACGATGCAATGGTTCTGTACATCATTCTGATGTTCAGTTTGCTAGGTTTCATCACCATCTTGCTATCCCTGCAGCGTATCGGGTCCAGAAGAAGCAGGCCCTTGGGAACTGTAGCGCCTGTAGTCTTCTGCTCAAGGTAAGACGAGGATTCTTATGATATCTGAGACGTGCTTCTAACGCTATCTTCTAGAAAAGTCCGAACCGTCTTGCTGGCAAGGGTTCCGGGCCTCTCATCCGTTCCATCTATCGGCCACCTACTTGTCATAGTAGGGTATCTGGCCTTCAACTTTATTGTCACCTTCATAAAATTTGACAACAAGAACTTGCCCATGCTAAACAATGTCTCCTCACGAACTGGGTGGTCAGTGAACGCAACCCCTCCCCCTCCCCCCTTTTCTTCCTCCCAATCTTGCCCCTCTGACACCTGCCAACAGGATGGCTATCGCAAATACTCTGGTATTGGCCTTCCTCGCACTCAAGAACACCCCTCTCGCGTTCTTGATCCCGTGGTCCCACGACCGACTCAACATCTTCCACCGTGTTGCCGGATACGTCACCGTCATCGATGTCATTGTCCACGCGTGCTGTTACACCGCCTCCTTTTCCAAATCAGGCAACCTTAAGAACCTCACCGAGATGAATGTCATTTATGGAATGATCGCAGGGTTTTGCTATCTTGGTGCCGGTCTTTCTGGCGCCGTCGTTCGAAAGTGGTCGTACGAGTTGTTCTACGTCATCCATGTCGTGTGCTGGATTCTGGGCATCATCACGACGACCCTGCACCAAGAAAGCCCAAACAAGAAGATCATGCAGGTGACATGCACAGCCGCCGGTATCTGGTTGCTGGACCGATTGGCCCGTGGAATCCGCCACGTCTTCACAGTCACCAACAACACCGTGACGCTTACACCCTTGCCGCATGGGGGAACTCGTCTCACTTTTGCAAAGGCTCCCCTCGGAGCCGCCATGGGCAAGCACGGCTTCATCTGGATCCCTGCCATCCGTGCTGCGGAGACTCATCCGTTCACCATGGCCACAACAGAACCGCTGCAGTTCGTCGTCTCTGCGCAAGACGGCTTCACGCGTTCCCTGCACAACTACGCCCTCAAGAACCCAGGAGCCGTGTTGAGAGCCTCTGTCGATGGTCCATATGGGAGTCTTCCCAACTTGGAGGCCCATGACAAGGCGATACTAGTAGCTGGAGGCAGCGGCGCCACCTTTACGATTGGAAGTGCTCTGAGCATGCTGAAAACAATCAGCAACCACCAATCGATTGTGTTTATTTGGGCAATCAGGCATTCCGGTAAGTCCTTCATGTACAACGAAATGCACCGATGCTAACTAAAGGCGGTGCAGCACATCTCACTTGGTTCGCCGACCAGCTCAGTGTTCTCATGGATGACCCTCGGGTCAATGTTCTCATCTACGTCACCCGAAGACCGGAGACCGTCTCCAAGACCGAGCCCTCGGCACCGTCCACCTCGTCATCCAACATGCCGCCTCAAATTCCCGGTCTGGAACCTGTTGAAATGTCCAACCTCCCCAATAGCCTGGCTAGTTTCGCAGATCCGGAGAAGGGCACCGTTTCCTCGATTGAAGATGCGGTCACCGGCTTCCCCATCACATATGGCAGGCCGGACGTTTCGCATCTCATCAAGTCAGAAATTGACGCCCTTACCTCGGACAAGCGCGTGCTCATCATGAGCTGCGGACCAGCCATGCTAACAGACTCGGTGCGCAGGGTTGCGGTAGAGAGGATTGGGTCGAATGGCCCGAGCATTGATCTTCACTGTGAACAATTCGGGTGGTAGGTTGGATTCGTTTGGGTGGTGCTTTGTTTGATAGGTCGCGTTTTTTCTCAGCGCTGTTTCTCTTGCGCACTTGTTCATAACATTTCAGTTGTATTCATCATATATTTAGACTTGAGCCAGTTCCATGTCATTTGCCTTGATGGCTATTTATACGGCATTAACTATGTGCATTTATATACGTCTTCGTCAGGTGTGTATGTACCGATGACCAAATCATGTAGGCCACCTTGGATATTTAATATTCAGAATCATTTCTCGTTCAAACCCCATAAAAGATGACGCCTATCCCGCTGTTTGTGTATCCATAGTTGAGAAAAATCAATAGAGTAACCGGAAAAGTCATAAACGTTAAGTTGGCGGCGAACCACCGGAATTATTCAGTGTACTGAACTGAGGGTTGGGATGATCGGCGTCGGGTGCCCAGAAGCTTGGCACCGACTCCCCGGGATACTTTGTCAAAGAACCCCTCATACTTCTCCTTTGTGGCGCTTTGACGCCCTGGCGGTGCAAAGGCTGTAGGGGACCCTTCTTCATCCTCAGGAAACTCTCGAGCTGCCACGCGGGGATCCACCAACACTTTGGCATCTTTGACAAACTCCAGGAAAATGGGGTAAGCCAGCGTCAGAGCATGGAGGCCAATGACGACGATGAAGGCAATCTTTACCGTTCCACCGTGTTTGATGATGCCGTACATGACAAACGGGAAGAATGCCGGGCCTGATGCGCCCATAGTGATGAAGGCCGCTGCACGCTTTGTTCGCCTGCCTTGACCTCGAAGGCCGATGGCAAAGATCAGTGGCCAGATAGGTCCCTCGAAAAAGAAGAAGAGCATGATGGGGATGACGAGGAGGTTAGGGTTTGGTGGCTCGAGGGCGACCGGGAAAATGGCTAAGATGAAGCATAGTGTGATGCAAGTTGTCAAAACGGTCCGAGGCTGCGGAAGATGCGGTCGGGAAACGGAGAGGTAGGTGAAGACTGCAGCCAGAAACCGGGATATTGCAAAGGCAGTGTGCGCGACGAGTAGGTAATCTGGGATTGAGAGAGCGATTCCTTCCGGCTTATCAGGATTTGCCGAATTGCTGGTCCCGCTGGCTGCCTCTTCTCCGGTGCTTGCCTGAGACGGGAGGATAGACACCATCAAGCTGCGGAAGAAGATGCTGTTGCACTCTTGGGCGGCCACGTATGTGTATTGCGCCAGGATCGCCAGGATCAAGCTCCAGGTGCGCAACTGTAGACCGCCAGTCTTCTTTTGCGGGTCCATTGGTAGGTGCTCGGCCGCCTCTTCAAGTTCGTTGTCGCTGACCTCGGGTAACGGCATGTAGTAGAAGAAGAGACCTAGGATGACGCAGAGGAGCGTAATACCTAGATATGTCCATTGAACATTGATGAGGGTCATGCTCGTAGTCGTCGACTCATCAACGATTCCCTTGAAGAAGACTTTTTGGGCCAAGAGACCACTCAGAACACTGCCCACGCCCTGCACGCCCTGGGCCAAAAGCAGACGTGTCTCGCCATACTCTGCAGGTCCGCACAGGATCAAAAATGAATTGGCGCCTACTTCTAGGACTGACAGACCGAATCCAACGACAAAGTTGCTCAGCATAAAACCACCGTATGACTTCATAACAGCCGATGGCCAAAATATGATGGTTCCAATGCCATAAAAGCAGAGGCCCACGATAAAAGTGACCTTGAATCCACCAATATTGTCATTTCCGTTCCGGCTATGGCGCCTCGACCGATTGTGCTCATCTCGTCGGAGGATCCACTCGCCCACAAGTAATGGGCCGAAAAAGTAACCGCCTCCAAAGTAAACGCTCGTCATGCCCAGGGTTTCGGCCGTAGTCATGTCATTGACCGACGCAATCACATTGTTTAGGGTGTTGAGGAGACCGTACGAGATGCCCCAGAGGACAAAAAGAATGGAGACAATGGTGCAATACTTGAACGACTCTCTTGAGTTGCACCTCAGCATACTTTTGGGCCTGTTCATGTTGACAAAACCGAAATAAATGGCTTGCTGAGTGGTTCCAGTGGATGAAGAAACGGTCGCGTCTGTAGGGTTCGAGGAATCGTTAGCCTGGGCTGCGTTGGTGGGAGGTTCCATGAAGGGTGTCGTTAGGAATTCCATAGCCGTGAGAGGCGCATTGGAGTCGTTTAGCGGTCGCTGTACGCCGGGCGAAGCAACCGGTGGTGGTGGCTGTAGGCTGGCACGATTTCCCGTGGATGGGCTATCCGAGTCATTGGGACCTTTGGATGTGCTACTCTTAGTGCCGTTGGGGTCGTATAGCATCGAAGGCAAAAGCTTGAGGACCAGGGGTTTGAGAGTAGGAACACAAGCGCAGGTCATACCGACATTGACCTCGACAGCACTCCACATGAGTGAAAGAGAAGCATTCCACGCAAAATCAGTTTGGCCGCCGAATCTAGATTGGCGATCTCCTAATCGTCCTGAGGGATCGGTGATAGCTTGCTGAAGGTAGTAGATCCGGATAACATCGACAATAGTGACAAAGATGCCGACAGTAAAGGTGAGAACGAGGATTGTCTTTTGCCGCGAGGGAAGTCGCATGCCAGTGAGAACAGGAATCGGGAGAGCGAGAATGGCCAAGTCTGTGACGATGTTGACGGGTGAGGAGCAAATGAATTCGGTTAGAAGCGGGATGCATTTTGCAACATCGTCGTAGGTAGAGTCCCAGGCGGCTTGAGTAGGCCGGCATTGGAAGACGTTCATGAAAGTGAGAATGACGCCCGCAATGTTGACAATGGCCAAAGTGAGCCATGAGGCAAACCTGAGAACCCTCTGTGTATTCTTGGCGAGGCGTAAGTAAAATATGAGAACCGATGTTTTGGTAGCCATCAAGGCGGGGTTCTGAAAAGGTCAGCGACAGATACTCGGATCAATTGGGTGGGCATCGCTTGTACATAGAGGATAGAGAAGACATATTCAGACCGGCGGAGAGCGGGCAATTCATGGTCAGGGATATTGGCATCATGCCTTCCAAGGCCGTTGTGAACGCCAAAACAGATAGTGAAGGACAGAAAAAAGGCAAACAGCCATGCGAGCATCATACACCAATCATCCCATGTGTTGTTGCGGACGAGAAATGTGCGTGTGAAGATTCGGCCCGCGACAAAAATGGTAGCGAGGACGAGAGTGGCCGCAGTGACGGCAAAGACAGCGGGCCCGCGATCGGGGAAGCCATCGTCGTGGGGGGACGAGGCCGAGTCGGACATGGCGAGATTGGCGTCATGGGCTTATTAGATTTGTGGACGGAGCTGCGAGCTGGAGAAGTTGTGCGAGCACACGAAACCGCGTGCCATTTCCTCAAAGGACAAAATTTGTTGAGGTAGAAGTTGGTGACGGTGTAGATGGGGTCGAAGCGGCAATAGCTTCCGTGTAGAGGTGGTTGGTTCTGGTAGAGCAGGAAACTCGAGGCCTTGGGCCAGGTCCAAGTCCCAAGCTATCTAGGCTCGCAACAGCCGCAACATGCCCCAGGCGGACGTTTGCAGGAAAGGAAACGGAAAAAGGAAACAGAAACAGAGCTCAACGCCGTGTCGCGGGAGGCAAGAAACTCGCGGCACAAAAAGCAAAGTGTGAGGGGGCACTAAGAACGGCGACCCGAGGGCTTGGGGTCGAGACGTCAATAGCGCATGGGCTGAAAGGTGAGCGAGCAAAGAAGGCCTCGCTGGGGGCAGTGGCCGGGACGAGATGTGGGACAGCAGGAAAGTGGGAGTCGTGGATGGGATTGCGCCGGGGGCGGGATGGCGGGCTTGCAAGCCACTGACCTGCAGCAGGAAGGCTAATGGCTAATGGCTCAAGGGCGCAGTTTGCGAGGTGGGGACTCTCAACGGCATGGCGTCAGAAAAGCAAAGTCGAGAGCGGCGGCAGGGAGAAGGGGAGAAAAATTGAAGAGAAAAAACGGGTCGCAAAAAGCGGGCTTCACTGTTGGGATGGTGTAGGATCGGGGTGGATAATGAAGAACCAGGTGGGCGATTTTGGTAATGATAATGATGTTGTTGACGATGATCAGCAGTGACGAAATTTGCTTGTCAAGATCTGGGCGGTTGACGAGCAAGGTTGTGTTCATTAGCGACAAGTTGTGGGTGTTTGTTAATAATTAAGACGGCAATGACACGGGAACATGAGCTAGAGAGAACGAAACCGCGGCGACGGCAAAACCAGCGAGAGAAAAAAAAAAGTCTGGTGAGTGATTTACGCAATACGAAAACATAGATTTGGGGATAAGCAATCATCAGCTTTCTGTGAAGAGAATCCTTATACTACCTTTCGTGCATACTTGCAAAATTAGTGGTGGCGGCACCAGAATAGCTAGCGACAGGTAGGGATATAATCCCGTGTTGTTATCCGACTGAGCCGCTACGGGCACGGGACGTGATAGTAAATCAGAATACGTAGCAGATACGTGCGTTGGTAGATCGCCGGCCCGGTTGATCGCTTTTACTGGGGGAATGGAATTGAGCAATTGAACATGGGAAGCGACAAAATTTTTGGCCCTTGAAGCGTGTCGATTGGACAGCATCTCGTCATCGGCCGGGGCAAATGAATGAATTGGGCAGAACGTACACGGATGTTACGTACTGGCCATGGCATGTCACCCTCACAATCCCGACGACGAATTATCCCTTGACGACGTTACATTTGCCCGTTGGGGTTTTTTTTTCTCTTTTTTTCTTTTTCTTTGGGCAACAACCAGAGGTGACCGGCGAGAGAGCGAACCCGCGGAAACTCAGCTGGGAGGGAATTATTATTTCTGCAACAGAAATGTGAAAATGCCTCGTTGTCGCCGCGTGGGATAACAGGCGATGCACGAGGACGGTATGTACCTCGTTGAACTAAGCTCAGGCCTCTGCCTCGCCGTTTGGCGCACGCCGAGAGCCCAGTTGCTCGCCGGTTGTTCGCCGGTTGTTCGGATTAAACAAATCGTGAAGCGCCGCCAGCACTAGCCCTCGCCATACAGATCGCTCGGTCTCGGTTTCCCTCTCTCGCCTAACTTCCCGTATTTCATCATTCATCACACAGTACTAGGGAGGTCACGCTCGTTTACCCCCGCGGCTACCCCTCTCCCATATCGCCCGTACCACGGCGTTGTTACTCAGCTGTCATGTTGGCCCAACTTGATAGCGGCCCTGGTGCAGCCAGCACTGCTACGGCGTGGGGAAAAGTCACCCCAAAGGTTCACAATCCTGGCAAAGTACCTGGAAATCTCGGTGCCTGTTTTAGGCCAAGACCAGGCTGGCTAGCTTGTTTGCTGACCGTCACCCATCCCACCCCATCGGCAAACCACCCCCTCACAAGCCACCATGGCGGCACTTGTCAGCTCTCTTGGATCAATTGCGGTGCGATCTTGACTCGAAACGGGAATTGGCCTGTCCGACTCGACGTCATATGCGAATCCACATCCAGAGTCGCGCCGAATTCATGTATCTAGGTAACCCTCTTCCTCAGGGATGCATCTTTTATTACTGCCGCGGCACAAGGCACATATCCGTTGTGCACAATGTGGCGTTTGGCCCCCTGATAGCCAACACGAGACCGCCTACCATTTCGCCAATCTTCCATTGGACTTGCGGTGCAAAGACTCGCCCATATATCCGGTTTTTTTTTTCTTTCCCTGTCGCCAAATATGCCGCCCTTGTCGTATTTAGCGGGCCCTTGTTCGCAGGCGCTCCATTCACACCGCAATTAAGGTGGAAAATAACCGCCCAACTACCTGCAACAAGGTGCGCCAATCACACAGCCAAAAGCCAAGAGTTTCCAAGTTGGCCAACAAGCCCCTCGTTATTCTCGCTTCTCGCTCCCATATGCTCCATAACAGACCTTGCCATACGGATACACGTATTACCTTCCCCGCTTTCTCTCAACTCACTACTTCTGCGGTTCCGCTTCAACCACGTAGCGCCAGGTGCATCACCGCCAAGGCTGGCAGCCTCAATCTGCGCGGTGTACCGTTACTGCTGTAGTCAAAATTCACTCATCACTTGCCAAACAAGCTTTTTCATGTGTTCAACTGCGTCTCTATGCAACTCACACCACGGGTTGGTCTAGTTCACCCTCTTTGATCAGCCGCCAAGAATGGCGAACGCCAACAATCCAGGACCGGCTTACTAAGAGCCGTACTCAACCACTCACGTAGCCTATGTTCGATACAGATCATTGGGACAGCTACACTACACTGTGCCAGACAAAAAAAAAGTTTTCCAGAGGTGATCCAATATTCCAGCTCTTATCCATCCAAATTTATGCCCAAGTCTCATGTTCCTGCCTCCGGACCTGCCCCGGGCCGCAACACCACATGCTCCCGGAGGTTTCGGCACCTCATGTCCCGACCTCGACTAAACCGTCCGTCGTCAAAGCACCAATCAAATTCGTCGTAGCCTCCGTAGTCAACTACCAGCCTCTCAACAAGTAAAAGCAAAGATCACCTCCTTTCCAACCTGCTGCTAATCTGAGTGCCCGATATCTTGTCTTGCGCCAAACAAAAGTCCATAGATCCTCCCCACTTCCAAGCGCAGGACCTGCCCGGCCTGCAGCCATTCCCATCACCCCCAACCATGGAGACTAGTCGGCAACCTCTCTCCGTGACCACAACCGCCGTATCCACTCTCACGCTCCTGACAGGAGGCAAGGGTGATGTCCGGACAGGTGTGGCAGCCCCCGAACAAACACCGTTGTTGCATTCGGCCTCCGGCTCCGGCTCCGACTCGGCGTCCCCTTATGGCGGCTCTCAAGGTACCAGCAGTGTCAAAGATGCGGCTTCTGCAGCAGTCTTGCGGATCAACCCCCTGCGGATCCTGTCCATCTCATTGTGTTTGTGGCTGCTCATTTTCCTCGAAGGTATGCTTGCTGAACACGTGCTCAAAGCGCCTTCCCTCCTCGTGGGGTCAACCATGTATCCCGGATGCACGCTGACACTCGAGCCCTGATAGCCTCCAACATGTCAGGTATGGCTCTTGTTCAAGGTACCATAGCTGCCGAGCTACACGTGTATGAAAACTCA
The DNA here is from genome assembly GCA_013406985.1 of Calonectria crousiana. Lineage (NCBI taxonomy): Eukaryota > Fungi > Ascomycota > Sordariomycetes > Hypocreales > Nectriaceae > Calonectria > Calonectria crousiana. The sequence continues at coordinate 455,705 of VTGD01000017.1, read as the reverse complement.
GCCATGTGGTTCAGCAGTTCATACTTGATAGCAATGTCCTCTCTCGCCCCCGTAGCAGGCCGTCTCGCCAATATCTTCCAATCACGCACTCTAGTTATGTGGTCGGCTGCAAGCTTAGCTGCTGGCAGCGCGCTGTGTGCTGAAGCTGGCTCATTTGCTATTTTTGTCGCAGGGCGAATCGTTGCTGGAGTTGGTGCAGCTGGTCTACTTGCGCTGGGAGTCATCATCGCGCTGGAGTTGACCAGTGAGAAAACTAGAGGACTTGCCATGGGATGCATCAACGCGGCTTATACCATCGGCGTATCGTTTGGTGCTATTACGTTCGGGGGGCTAGTTCCTGTCATCGGATGGGTGAGTAAGCGAGTGCGAATTTGGAAAGAGTTGCTGTCGATACTGACGAGTTAAAGCGATGGTTATTCTGGATACAAGTTCCGCTTGCCTTGACTGCTGGCCTCGGTGTTTATGCCAGCCTTGTCAATTCCCCAAGGTCGGAAACCGGTAATGCGACGTCTTCCAAGGAAAAGCTTGCCCGGATCGACTATTTAGGGGCATCGCTGCTCGTAAGTTTCTCCCAAGTTACAACGGACAAAAATCTCGCGGCGCGCTAACGTTGTAAAACTGGCACAGATCCTCGGCATAGTTCTCTTTCTCTATAGCCTAGCAGTCGAGGTCCGATTCCTGCCCATGGGAATCTCTCTTGCGAGTTTTCTTCTCTTTCTCTTTGTGGAGTTTCGCATCGCAAAAGACCCCATAATCCCCGTCAATGTCCTATCCTCTCGGGGAGTTCTTCTCTCGTGCCTTGCGCAACTCGGCATCATGTCAGCGCGATGGAGCGTCCTATTCTATGCTCCCATCTTCATGCTCGCGGTCCGCGGAAACCCTGCCGTTACAGCCGGATCGATTCTCATTCCGACCAACGTTGCGTTTGCACTTGGGGGCATCATTGTCGGGTGGCTGCATATCCGTCGCGGAGGAGCCTTTTGGTTACCGAGTGTGATATCGTTTCTGGCTTTCAGCTTCAGCTTTGTCGTCTTATCGTGTATTGCTTCCCCCAACAAACCGGTCAGCCTCTTCATCTGGACGGTCGTCATGAACGGATTCGCAATCGGTGCCGGAATCAACTACACCTTAGCGCATGTGCTACATCTCAGTGGCGAGGGCACTCAGTACGTTACTACGAGCTTGATAGCCACATTTAGGGGCTTCGGAGGGAGCTTCGGTACTGCCATTGGCGGAGGAATATTTTACAGACTACTGCAAAGCAACCTTGTACATGGGTTTCGCCGTATTGATGGTGGAGAAGAACTCGGCGATGAGCGAAAAGTTTTAATATCAAAACTCACGAGCTCTCCGATGATGGTATATTTTGGCGACCTCAACAGCACAGACCGGACTGTCTCAGTTGACGCATACGCTGGTGCCACGAGAGGAGTTTGGCAAGCAGCGGCAACTCTGTGCATAATCATGTCGTGCGTGCAAGCCGCGACGGGATGGAGGGCACCACGGACGGGATCCGAGACTAGAGGTGCTGGGGTTGTTGCTGCAAGCGAGGACAGAGAGGTGCTCGATACTTAGGGGACGCGTACGCTTCGAGTTCTAGTTGCAATCTAAATGATGCCCAGCGTCCCACAGACTTCAGAGTCGTACGAGCGCTAGAAACAGTCTAAAATATTAATTCAGCCTTAAAGCGTTTCGAAGGCGGGTTCAGCATGGCGGTGACCAAAGAGCGCCACTAAAATAAAGCACTCTTCTGTTTCTGCGCACTGGTATTTAAGTCTGTGCAAAAGTGCGGCGAACTTTCACCCCGGACCGAGAGAGCTCACAGACCGGAGGATGCAATATATTTCCGATGCCGACAAGCTTGGGGATTCGAAGGCTTCCATACAGCTTCTATGAGGCCTTGGCTTCAATCTCCCACCTGAACAAGGACCGTCCAGTGTCTCAAAGTGCCCTGCCCCACACCCACACCGGCCGCAGCGAGCATCGGCTTTCCCTGCCAAAGGGGCCACGGCGTTTTATATAGAGCACCATCTTATGCAATGGATTCACGCCTTGGCAGCCATTTAGTAACCCGCCCCAGCTCTCATCAGGCGATCGCTCCAGGTCCTTGCGACCACATTTCCCAATCCTCTCATGGCCAGCTCCGCCATCTGCCCCGTGCCAATTTCGCTGTGCACACCCTTTCAAGGCTTGTCGGCATCATGCAATCGACGGCCCGCAGTTCCGAGAAGCCTCCTCTCCGTCTGCGATGCCCAGGGCCGTTTTTAAGTAGTATCCTCCCTCCTGAAATACTGGCACCAACCGGGGGGGGGGAAACCAACCCCGGACCCAAGTAAGCTCCAACCCTAGGCCCTGCAGGATAGCCGCTAATCCTTAGCGCTCCCAAAACCCTAGTCTCGATTTCGATGCCAGGGACTGTGCGCTCTCGGCCGGTCCATCGCCCTGTCCCCGAAGTCCATCACATCTCGGTCTCGGGCCTCTGTTCTCATTCCCGAAAATGGATGTTGATCTTGCCTAAAAGGGAATATCAAGTGAATAGGACTGAATAAAATAAAATAAAAATAAAAAAGTATCTCTAAAAGTTCTTGAAATCGCCAAATCAATTACCCCTAACTATTCGCACTATTGTTACAATCAGGCCCATCAATGCTACCTTTGGCCATGCTTGTCTCGGTATTGTCCCAAATCATCCACCCACCCCAGAAAAATAGTGTATGCATGTTGTCATCCTAAAATTCAAAACTCCTCAAATTTTGTCCGAGACATCCCCTCAGTGAATTATGCATATGCTTCCCCCACCCTCACGTTGCGCCTGAACGAAAATGCAGCCCATCGCTTCCCAAAGACATTTGTCCTGTTAGCCGTTCATAGATCATAATGTACAAACTTTCCTGCACCCCACCGTTCCTTTGTCCTTGCTGTATCATAAGAAAATTCTAAGTGCTTCAAATAAAACAAAAGAGGTTGTTGACAAATATTCGTGATGAAAATAGACTGGTAGAATTGAAGATTGTTGTGTCATCAGGGGTTGGTGGCTGTGCCACCCAGAAAGAAGTCGAGATCGCTGCCATGCCCGTTCTGAGACCTCTGTTCATTCTCCGCAAGTTGCTCAAGCAGCGTCAGGAATGGGTCTTTCTCCTCTCCTTGAACGGTGCCAATGCTTCCATTGTTGCTCCTGCTTCCGGGGCTTGCTGCTGTCACCATGGTTGGAGTGTGGTTGGCCCTAGCAGGATTTTGCTCCTCACTGTGCCATGCCGCGGGGCTGGTAAAGGCATTCGTCGGAAGCGTTCCGAACATGGCATCATATCCTCCATTAACTTCGCTAATTAATGTCGTCCCATTATTATTCGCGCTCGAACCGGATGTATAGCTGTATGGTGGGCTGAACGGCGCGCCCCCAATCGCAGGCATACCCTGGCTTGGAGCGTGATGTGTCGAAGGTGACAGGTTGAACCCGGCTGCTGCCGCGGCTGCCACAGCAGCATTATTTACAGGTGTTTGTTCAAGATGGTCCTGCAAACAACCGATTTGGGAATCGTTGTCAATGGTGTCTGGATGCTGCGGCAACGACGTAGGTGTAGCGAGTAGTCCAGGTGATGAGGACTGGGGCATCATCCCAGAAGTGTAAGAGAAAGATCGCTGAGGGTGCCCCGGGGTCGGCAAACCCGAAACTGATGACGCTAAGCTTGAAATGACCTTAACTTCCGGTCTCTTTCGGGCAACTGGTGGTGCAGTGTTCTTGCGCTTCAGATTGGGTCGATCGGATCCGTCGGTGGCACGAGGATTGTACAGCTCGTGGCCCGTGTACGAGTCCGTGGTGAAATCCACTGCTAGATCCGCAAGTGTCAAATGTGCAGTATCGAAACTGAAAGACTGCCCGCCCGGGCCACCAATGTTGGAGTACCGATCGAAGAAATCCTCACTGTGAAAGCCAGGCGTGTATCGCACCGAGTTGCGAGCCAAAGTCTTGACCAATTCCCCGTGAGCATTGTAAATACCCTGCAATGTCTCGCGCTGATGCTGGACGCAAGCCCAAGAGTACCTCAGCTCGCTCAACAGTTGCATCTCGCGAGACAGAAAGTCCGATGAGGAACCAAACACATTTATTTGGCCATTGTTGTTCTGTTTGCTGTAGTGTGCTCCATGGATATGAACTGTACCTGCAGTGCAGATACAATAGCCAACGAAAGCGGGCCATTCAATTGTTCCCGTTCGCTTCCCAAATTCGATCAATTCTGCAATGGCATTTGCGTGAAGAAAGCACATATTCGTTGCCTCGATCTGCCATGATTGATGTTGGCCAGTCTCCGAAAGCTCTGCCAAGTCAATAGGCAGAAATGGTCGATAAATTAGGCAATGGATGAGATGGTAAATTAGCTTGCTGAGGACCAGAATGGTAGAGTCCGCCTGCCCAAAAAGAGTGTTGAGACTTGAGAACACCTCTTCAGTTCCCGAAGCCCAAATATCCAGATCATGGCGAATCTTGGATAGCGTCGATAGAGAATGCCAAGGAAAGTGTGAGTCGCCCTTGACACCTCCGGCAGCCAGGTACCGATTCGTAATTCCAAGAATCCTCGTAATGTCGATCAGCATGCCAGTGCTTCCTTGGGGCTTTTTACCGCTGCCCTGGAAGTATTGGAGATTAGAACCGGCTTGGAAGAACTCTCCTTCTACCGGCAGCGATGAAGAATTTGGTGACCAAGATGGAAGACGAAGGAAAATGGAGCTGTCACTGATAAGGCATGGTCGCCGTGAACCGGTGGTTTGGAAACGATCAAGCAAGTAACAGGTCCAGAAGAGGCGCCGGCGTATTTCTCGCTCCACGGGCGTCATTCGTGTTTGAGAGTCCATTTCCCGATGAGTCTCGAGGGCCATGGCCATTCCAGTTGCATTGGCTAAGACTCGTTAGTTTACCGGTTTATATCTCACAGGAAAGAACGCAATTACTCATTAGCATATATGCCCTCTTTCCCTTTCCTGCTGCGGTGAAGGCGCTCACGAGCAGGAGAAGAGCTTGTAAGGCATCAATGGACGGCTCGTCAGTGTTGATTTCTTTTCTAGCTCGAGCAGAAAATTCCTCGCTCAGTTTGATGGCGGTCTGGTGTCCACTAGGATGAGGTGTGTACCTAGTTCATGATTAGGAGAGAGTCCAATGTGGTTACAGAGCACATACCTAGCCGCAACAGCCGATATAGCGTTGGAAAGATACGCAGGAAGTTGATTCAACTGAAGCCTCTGCCGAATGGACGATTCATCCAGAATATAGTAAGGCTTGCCATGAAAACGAGTGAAGTAAGTGTCAAGCAAAGCATCGGACTGCCCGGGGTTTGGGGATGGTTCCCTGCCAACTGTTAGTTTCCCAGAATTCGGTATAAGTTGGACTTTTTGCCGCTTTACCGATTAATAGGTGTGTTTGGGGAAAGCATGGCTGTTTCCACCTCAGCGGGAGAGGGATGCACGTCAACTGCAGCACGTTTCGCTGAAGGCTCAGCGCCATTTCCATCCCGTGAGACGGAACCCGGTGTCTCTGTCTTTGTTGAAACCGCTGGCTTGGCAGACGTTGGTGGAGTGTCGTCGTCGTTCTTTTCCCTCAGCTTCGCTTCAAGGCCATCTACCCGCTTGAGTAGTGCCTCGAGCACGTCTGTCTTCGGACCGCGTTTTTTCGGAACCGCATCTATTAAAAAAAGAATTCTGGTCAATATCAAATGCTTCGGCCAGAACATTTATCATCATGGTGAGGAGAGACTTACCATAAATGCAAGGGCACTGGAACACTTGGCAAGCTTCGCACGAGGGTCGAAGTCGGTTGCATTTGATCTGAAGCGTGGTATTAGTGGAATTATACCTTTCAAGAGTATTAGAAAACTACTCACCTTTCTCTTTCGGCATGATTTGCAATTCATGGACTCTCGAGGCTCGTTGCTCATCCGACGCGTTGGAAGTCGTTCAATTCCAACCTGCGGCCGGGAAATAGCCACAGGTGGGACTCCGGGAAGGTGAGAAACATTCATTGGGTCGTAGGCAGGCACGATCATTTCCCAATTAAGTGGTTGAATAGTAAGTAATGCGTCTAACGAAGGCGCAAACACTTATATATCTTCAAGGCAGGTTTGCAGAGGTCGAGATGGAAGCGAGGCTGGTAGGAATTTGGGAATGGCGAGGGTAGCAGATAGAGTACTGGCGAGTTAAACGGATTGTTATTGAAGGGGGAAAGGTCATTCCAGATGATATAGGTCCCAAATGATTCAGCGCATGAGGTCGTAAAGCGTCAAAACGGTGCACGGCGTTGGTTGGACTAGCAAGCAACGATGGAGGACAATCAAGATTGACGAGACAATGGAGAGCAAAACAAAAGAGATGACCGTCCTTGATTTCAATTCCAGAAGTAACCAGGCACCTCGGCAGTGGGACTTGGGGGGAGGAATAAGTTTAAGACGGGAGACGGGACGGGAGAGACGGGGTTGAGGATCAGAAGTAGTAGGGTCTGTCTTACTCAAAGGACGAAAAGCAAAACAGGGTCGGCCTGTTGACGACACCCCCGGAGAGCCCAGAATTGCACGACTGACCTGGACCCCAGTCAACGGTCTCATTTTCAAGGTTGCTTGGTGTGGAGGTGGCTAGTGACGGCGACCAGGGGGCGGCGATGGTGGTGGTGTCGATGATGTCGGGTGGGGCCTGCGAGTTCCTCTCGGACTGGGCCAGGAGGACGGACCCCGGCGCTGGGTCTGGCTCTTGGCTCCGCGAGAATAGGCAGTCCGTAAAAGGTACAGTGCACGATGCGAAGCACACCAAGTCGGGGGCCCGAGCAAGCGACACGATTGGAGCGCACCTAAGGGATCAACACAGGGCATCTCAAAGAGAAGAACGGCTACCCCCAAACCCAAACCTCCGCCCCCAACACGAACACCCCCAAGAGCCAGCTCGGGGAACTGAGCCCTGGCGTCCGCCACAACTACATAGGTTGATGGCGCATGTTGATGGTGCTAGGAGGGAGCTTGGGAGCGAGCATGGGCCTTTGGTTTAGCCTAGGTAGTTGGAGTTCGGTTAAGCAACGAGCGAGAGGAGAAGATGAGCTAGGGCCTGGTGGGTGGTGGGCTCCCTGTCCCAAATCGAATTAGGACCACCTTACACCACCCAGAAGGTATGATGTACAGATGCCCCGACAGCAAAATATACGATACGGGTGTGCGTAGTGAATGCGGAAGCCGGTCAGGGCAAGCCGTGGACAAATAGATGGTGGGATCCAGGCGTTGGGAAGGGACACAAGCTAAACTCCAGACGCATGGCCACGCGAGACCCAAGGATTCAAGACCAGGAATTCGGGCTCTAGCAGGGGCTGGACCAGTGAGCATTGGTAAAGGGGCTTTTTGTCAGCGATGTTCAGCGTCGTGCATCACGGCGAGGTGATGCGCTGTTGAGCGGCTGTTGGCTGCATGGGGGCAGTCAGCTCCGTCGTCCTGATACGCGCGACCCATCCGCCATCTCCTTACTTGGGTGTGCGGGATTCGACGGGCAAGGCCTAGCCTAGACAAACGAACAGGATCTCGTTGGTGGTAGGAGAGAGAAACGGGCAAAACCTGTCAACAGAGGACCAGGTTTCTAACAACAAATGGGAGCAAATGGCGAGACGGTCCTTGTCGACACTAGGCCCAGGGTTGTGGATTGCAGCAGAAAGTCGTGTAAGTAGCTGGGTTGGCCGCGGTTGACCAGCGGATCATCACATGGAAAATCCCGTCAGGACGAATACCGTAGAAGGAAGGCAGGAGCCGAGCTGTCGGCGTGCGCCACTAACGGATGGTACCAATGTCCAATCCCGGACAGATGGCCCTCTCATCCCGAACCTACCTTAATCAGGTAGTCAGAGCCCAGTAGATTGCGCGCGGCAGAGGCAAGCAGTTGTTCCTGTCACTAACTGCCCTCCTCCAATTCTTCTTCACGTGGGCTCGCCGGCATTGCATTGCATTGCATGCTGCATTGCACCAACATGATTTTACTTCGCGCCCCGATGCATCACTGGGAGGGTGGCTATCTACACTGGGTAGGTGACTGACTGATAGGCAGCGCGCATGGCCAGTCGTGACCGTGCCGTCCACTAAGCCATGCCACGAGATGAGGCGCAACAACGACCTGCCTGCCATGTACGGGACGTTGGTCGCGGCAGTGGAGAGCCGGCCGTGGGATGGATATCTTGACAGCTAGGACAGACAGTGGACACCTCGCTTAAGGCCAGGCGGGTCATGGTGCTGTTTGAGACGTGGGATGGACGACGCCGATAGGTCGACACAGGCTCTCAGACGGCCTGAAACCCAGTGGGCTAGACGACCCAGAAGAAGGGCGCGTCTTGGCATCCAGGGCATTTCAACCGTTTTCGCTGACCTAGCATGCTGGTCTGGTCGCTTTTGCATCGCCACATTATCGCATCGTCCAGCTAGTAGTCCCGGCACCTGTTCCTGCCATCTGGTGCCCGTCTCAAGCAGCCGTCGAATCACACCTAGTTGTCCCGTCACACTCCGCGGTCCCAGCTCTCGACGATGCTTCTTAGCTCAAGTTCAGAAGCTTCTCCCTCGCTAGCCCCCCACCACAGCCCCACGACAAGCATCAATACGGTAAGTTACGTATTGGCCTTCCGAGAAACCCACCCTAGCGCCACTCTATCTATAGACCCCCCTCTTTGTCTGCGACATTCTGGACTCTTTCCATCGACTTGTCACCACGGCTGTCTTTCTCGACGACACACAGAGCCCAGCTTAATTCTGTCGTCCTTCGTCCATCCCAGCTCCCGCGGATGGAGATGAGATCGTTCTCTGTTTTCCTTACCAAGCATGTGGACCATTGACAGGGTCAGAGTTCATCTAAAATGCCTCCTCTCTCTTGCTCATTCCAACCCTTCAGGTCCTTCCGTGCCTGGCAACCCAGCTCAGCCCCTCACCATTGTGTGTCGGGATTAATTCACCATGGAGCCACAGCTTCGGTTTCGTAGGGATGAGTCGCTCGTACGGCCCCTCCTTGTTTCCCCTCTGAGCCTCGATCATCATCCGGCCGAGTGAGCCACGGCATCACCACCACCCAAGCTGCCCGCCACGGACATGCGCATCCGCGCACCCCCGTCCGTACATGACAGTCTAGATGCACACACACTCTCACTCACAACACTTATTCGCACGTACACACGTCAACGTTCCCGAAATGCCGGCGTGCATACTACCTCCGTCTCACCATCTTGCTTACCTTCTGGGGACCTATCATGATTTGCTTGCCCACACATTCCCAGCAGGGTATCAAGATGAAGGAGGATGACGTGACCTTGAGAGACTTCCCGCAGATATCCCAATCTAGATTGAAGCATTCTCAGGTGAATATTGCAGGGCTCTCCCAATGTCCCTTTTCCGTTTTACAAAGGGGTTAAAATTTTTCTACTCCACAATGAATCGTGCTCTCCTAGGTTGGCCTGTAGGGGCCCTTCTTCACACTGCTTCGATGTCGCCATGAACACTCAACTTGCTTAACCGCCCAAACAGCCCACAATAGATGCAAGGAGATGTCATGAAGCTACACCCCGATTCGAACCCGCATCCTTGATGCGGATGTCCAGTGATATCATGCCTCATAGGGCTCGCATTGAAAGATAGCGGCGATGAGGGGCATCGCTGCATACCTCCATCGTCGCGGTTACAACCCCCCTGGCATCGATAGTTGATGTAGGTCCATCCCGAGTCCCCGACAAATCACCTGCACGCACGCATGCACCCTGCAGGTCCTCCCCTGGGCTTCTCTCGGTTCACTCCCGTCCGCCAGGTCCAGAAGGGTACAAGTCTTCGATTCAAGCTAGCGTCGCCCGCCGGCGCGTGCTCGTCAGTCCCTCATGGTCGGCATGCTCCCTGATTTGGCTCAAGGGCCCGACAAGAGCCCTGTTAAAATACCCACACGCTGCCGAGCATCCTTGCCCATGCTATCGTCTCGCCCGCCTCAAGTTTTCCAGACTTGTTTTTATGCGATCAATTAATCTTATACTCTATGCAACGCGAGCAATGAACTAGCGCAGCAGAGTCACTTGACTTGACAGCTGGTGGTGTTGTGATCGACTACAGCACAGACGGATTACGCAAGAGATGCAGGGTTGCAATATGTGTTTTTTTTTCTGGCAGTCCAGCAGGCAAATCGCACTACAGTTCCTCCCTGCCTTACATATTGTATCAGAACGCGGTCCTTTGTTGAAGTAGATCATTGGATGCCCTGTAATACCGGGCTCCCTGCCTTTCTGGACTCCCAGTTCAGGATTCCGCCCTCCGCTTTACCCCAGGCATCCAATCCAATCCGTACCTGGCATGGATACACCCAGACGCCAGCCCCGTCGAACCATTGTCACGCAGTGGCCTACTTTACATGCTATGAAGGGCCCAACCTTGTCGTCGCTAGAACGTTACCCGTCAGCCTTTTTGACGGATTCACCTAAAGCTGAAACCGGCCGCGTGGAAGGCTTCAACCGGAGATCGATGGAAGCCTATTATGACGCCCACCCCGTCTAGGCGTTGACTGGTAGCCGCTTTTACACAACGCTACCAGAAGTCAAGGGACGCAAGGGCCCCATGCTGCCATCACTGGACCGCGTCATTGTCTCTCACAGGTAGCCAAAACACCATCCACGCCATTGCGCGTGGCTTCGGTATCGCCTTCACCGACCCTCTCAAGGAGAGAAGAAAACTCTAGCGGTTTCTTCGAAATCCATATTCACAGAGCTTGGGCCATTGGCCACACTCACCTTTTTTACCCACTTAGACCATGGGCACTTTTGCAATGTGGGGGATTTATTCTTCATCCCTGGGCACATGGATCCTTTGAATCCGATCAAGAAAGTCTAAATCGCCTTACGTCGTGTTAGAGTACCTTCAAACTCAACCTCGCAGCATCAGGCCAGCGTAGCAGTGTCCCTGTGCCTTTACAGGCTGTGTTTCTCGCGGAGTGCACCCTTCCGCCGTAAGCCCCCTCATCACTCGCTGGGTATTTGGGAGCGTATTGGCTCGCATCGGAGCACCACTCACAATCGTTCTCTGTCAAATAAAGTCTATAAACTGTCTCACTGCCAACCAGTCGTCGTATTTATCCACTGCCAGACTCTATTTTCTTCTTGGCTGCCGCCTCAGCCTTAGTTCGCTCGATATTAGCTTCCGGTGACGATTTTGTAAGTGGACAAACCGGAGAGATACCTGAGCGACACCAGGTGCTTCCCTCGCCGGCTGGCCCGCTGCGAGCTTCGCTCTCGTCGCCAACATGCAGCCGAGCCGTCTGTCGGGTTGCACCATGTCCAGCAACGGTAGGCTCCACAAGCCCAGTGGAGAAGCGTTTGCCGTCTTCCCCTCTTATACAACCAGTTTGTTGATCCACGAGGGCCACTTATTGTGGTGAATGGTGAAGCACAGGCTCTGTGACAGGATGACTTTTTTTCCCTTGGGGTACCCATGCCCATGCTGTCAGATTCGACCAGGAGAAAGAAAAGAAGGCCACCCTGTCTCTAGGGGCTGCCCCAGTTCATCGGTATCAGGCAGACTAACTTTACCACACCCAACGCCCATCTTGGTACCGCTTTGATGGAGAACTATGCACACGCCCTGAGCCTTCATCTGTTCTTATTCCATTTTTCCATAGGATGTACGAGGAGCATGCTGCACATTGTCGCATTTCTGCACCTTCGCATCTCTCCCAAAACCCGTGTCTTGCATACTCGCGGCAAACTTCACCTGTTTCTAAATCATCTTCCATGCCTGAGATGTTCGATCTCGCCGATAGATTCCTACTGGATGAAGAAAAGAAGCAACCATGCTGCATCCAGCTCAGACATCGGCCCCTCGGAGATGAATTATATTACCCTGTGCTTGATCTGATGCTATATCCCAGAGTGATATTTCACACAATGTAACTGAACTCAAAAAATATTTGCCTTCACCGCAATCCACAAACGTTGAATTGGAAAGGGATCCTTGCCCTGTTTCTATCTAGATGACCAGAGTTCGCCGGGGTGCTGGAACGTTCTCGTCCTAGTTGACGATCATATCGTTGCCGGCGGTTATATGCCTGCAAGTATTGCCTTGATCACCCTTCCTTCATGGTTCTCGCCGTCGCCGGCTTGGACAACACATTCTGGGGCACATCTCCACCAACCCCTAGTATTCTACCTCATTCGACTTGTCGGTGTGCTTGTGCTGCCCGATGCGGCCATACGTCTCTGCTCACACTCACATCCGGAGCAGAATACCCTGGGCAGCCGAAGTTGGGCAGCCCCCCTGCTTGGGATCTGATACGCCTTCAGTCTCGGCCCATTGGAACAAGCAAGGCTCACACTTCATTTCCGGGTGCCATACAATCATTTGTGAAAGTGAGAAAAACAACGCGTCACTCCTCACTTGCGAGGGAGGCGTGTTTGCCGCTCATGTCTCGTCTAGTCTCATGACGCATGCCACCCATCCCCTAGGTTATTTTACCTTGCGTACAGATTGGCTAGTGGATCGGGATATGCGGTGGAAGACGACGTCAACACTCTTGGATCAGGGACTCGATGTCACGCATTAAATGCACGGTGGGTAGCTGTAGCCCATTGGGGAATGTGCCGACTATTCGGACATGTCAGTGGAGGGGTGAAGATGCGTCGTTCAGCAGCTGCTCCGGCATTTCAGGCCCAAATCCTTACACCCCCTCACCGGCAGATTTCCCTCAAAGAGAACAAGTCCAACGGCTCGTTCGGTGCCTCTGCCCCAGGAACTAAACTCCTGTTCGTCCGAACTCTTCCTCGTCGGGCCCCGAGAAAAGTAATGGACTGGGTGTCTGCCCTGTTCATCTTATCTGCATACCACCACACTCGATTCTCACCACTACTGTACCACTGCACATCCCTCCACCTTCACTCACACCCCTCTCGACATACTCTCGGGCCGCCTCGTGCTCAGTAGATCCCAGATGTGGCGAGAGAGGCAGATCAAGCCCTCCCCCCCAACATAACCCCATCACAAAACCGCTCCGGCAGGCTTCTCAGAGACCTTCCCTATTTGCCCCTCGGTAGCCATTCAGCCGATTTCCATAGACTCGGACCTCGACCACGATCGGAATCCTCACTCCAGCGCTTTGGGGGGCACGCCCTGCTCATTGGGGTCTACCGGTGCAGGCGCTTTAAGCGGGCCAGGGTCCTCGTCCCTCCTCTGGTGAACGCCCTTGCCAGAGCCTGTCAATCTCACTCATCGACTCTCCGCCGTACCAAAACCACAATTCAATGGCACGGCGTACATGCTCGCCCAGCCCCTGGCTCGAAGCTGCATAACGGTCCTTAATTGATGCCCATCATCTCACCGTCTGTTTCGACATCACCTGAGCCGTGCAGAGTTTCTGTTTGGGCTAGAGCTATGCAGTTTCCTCCCTTTATCCTGCGAGCTGCTGGATCGTTAGGCTACATCTGCAACAAGGTGGATTACAAGCAAGTAAGTACGTGCTTTCAAATGTGGGCTCCTAGCAAGCGCCCTGAATCCCACACAGGGCTATTAGCCCCTCTTCGTCCATGAAGGTATGCTTGAGATGACTGGGCGTCCGGCCAGGGGGCTGTCCATGACGTGTTGCTCATCAGGCCTTGCTTCGTCGCTTTCCATCTCATCCACTTCCTCCAGACTACACCTCAGTGCTACGTACTCCACGCATAAAACATCTGATATATGACCCAAGCCAAGTTTGGAATCACAAGTGCCGTTTACCGATTAAGGGGAAACAATATTCTCTAGCATCCCTTTGTGCTACTGTCATTCTAAGCTGCTTATGGTATCAAAGATTTCCCATTCCGGGTTTCAAATACATCATACCACATGAAATATCATAGCCTGTATGTCCAATATACCAGTTTACGCGTGGTCTGGACCATCTCCGAGATGCCAAGTTTCTCTACTGGGCGGCATCCCATCAATAAAGTCGAGACCGTTCTGGGTTATCCAAACGCCGCGCATGTGAGGTTGCAGCAACCCACTCACTCCTTAAACCACCCCTTGGCATGGGTCTTACGGAACGATGTCAGAAAGCCCATGGTCCTGCGGGCGGCAAGCATTCGTTTCTGGGCTTTGTTTGCGAAGTTTGAAAAACATCAAAATAACAGCAGCCAGGGGGGGGCCCGCTTCGGCCCTGCAGTGGCGGAAGCCCAAATCCAGCATCCAGGATCATATTTGGTGTTAGGGCTAGGCGCTGACGGTGACGACGGCGCGTGACATGGGGTTACCGTTGGTGCTGCTATGCAGACAAGCGTGCTTCCTTGTCCTTGTCAATTTGCCACAGTACGCAAGGCGCTTAGGTAGTTGCATTGTTCTATAGCACAGGTCCCTATGACCAAATCACTCGGTTGTAAGTCCAAATTCAGTTCTCCAATCCCTGGCGCAAACCGTCGTCAATCTCGGTTCCAGGGAATTTCGTCCAGAATATTGACCGCTTAAACGCAAGTACAAGCCGTTGGCTCGCATTAAGGATTGTCTGTTCTCTCCTCAGTAAAGGTTGCTGCCACCTGCGAGACGCACAAAGCTGTACGGTACGTTTTGCCCGATCAGAAGTCGCAGAGTCTCTACAGTCGTGAAGGCTGCTACATCAACCATTCCGTAAGTGGCAAACCCGCACTTCTCGGCGATCTGGCTCGGGTCGGATGGTCGAGGGTATGTTCCTTCTGCCAAATCTAGGAAGACCCTCTTCGAAGCTGTTGCGCCTCGAAATCCGTTGCTGCCAAACGCCCGTATCAACATGCCGACGAGATTGCTCTTTTCTGGCCCGAGTGCTGATACGATGACAAACGGAGCACTTTCATCTTCCACTGATCTCGCGCGCCGAAGACTCTCAAGGTCAACAAATGGTTCAACCGGGGGAGCGTTTTGAGCAAGTGTCGAAGGTGTTCGAAATCCGACCGTATATATCTTTGATATTCTGAGCGCTCTCATAGCAAATATTACTGGCGCAGCATCATCCGATGATGATGCCATAACAACAGCTGAGCGTCCGAAGTAAGCTGAAGGAGTCAAATCGCGAGTGAGCGTGCTCAAAATTCCTCTCCAACCCGCATTATCAAACATAAGTGCTGTGCTTGCTGGAAGTCCCGGCTGGGAAGCCGGTTCGAGAGAGTCGCTTTGTCGGTGACGGGGACTCGATGGTATTGAATGCGGTGATGACGAGGTTGATAACGTTGCAGACCTAACCACAATTGTGTCCACGATTCCAATAACGCGAGCAGCCTCTGATAGGATAGGCCCAGTGCCTCCATTTAAGCTCGAAAAGAAAGAACTATGCTTAGTTATTGTTTGGTGTGCCAGCCCTGGATTTAGATAGGCACCGCCGAAGTGCTTCTGGTTGCACCAGGCCTCCATGCTTCCAGTGTTGCTGGGGTTCCGGTCGACCACTGCAAAATGGTAAGGCAATCCGAGCTCGTTAAAACACTTCTCGTAGAATGGCCCCTGTGGCGTAGCACTTTTTGCTGCTGTGCTGCTTATCCCGTATATCGACTTCCTTGGAAGTTGCCCTAATAGAGCCAAGGCACCGTTGATTGCCGCCGCGCTCAGCTGGCCGGGGGCGGCGATTATGGGGAGGAGAGGATGAGTTATAGGAGTAAATACGGGATTGAGGGTTCTTGAGAACTGCCCAGTTTCGCCCATGTTAACGGCCGATAGTGGTGGGGCGTCAGGGTATTCGGATCGCATTTTCGAGCGAAAGTACTCGAGCTCAAAGTTTTCGTTGTGCTCGTTAATGATTGCGATCATCTTAATAATATCGGCATACCGTCTAGATTGTTCAAAAACCTCTTGAGCGTACTTGGATGGCCACCGAAATGTGCCAGAGAAGTCATGAAAAGCCGACATGATGCGAGAGTTGCCCCGTTTCTCGTACAATTCCCTTCTGATGGCCTCGGGTAACCATAACTCGACATCAATGTATTCCACGCCCCACTGAATTGCGCGGTACAAATAATTATAGTAAATTTCCGGGTTGTCCATCGGGAACCTTCCATTCTCGCGCGTACATCGGGTGGTGAAAATGATGGGAAGCTCGGTCCTCTGACGAAGTAGCATGACTTGTTCTCCTACATAGCTTAGGCTGGGTATTTCTGAAAAGCTCCCGTCTCCAAGAGGCTCCTGTAACAAATCGACACGAATCTCAACAGCGTCAGCACCGACAGTCAGAATATCAATGTTTGGTAAGGCGGCATGGACGTCTGGAAAGGTGGTGGAAATAAAATATGTCCTTGGTTTTGCCATCAAAGCTTCATGGTGGTTTATCTGACCCAAGGTGAAGGAGGTAAATCGTGCTAGGTCGCGGCGAAAGAATGACGATTCTGTATAAAGAAATTCGTAGTCACACTGCGCTGAGAGGTGAAGATCCGGAGGCATTTCCAGGTTAACACAATGAGCATTGATGGCGACAACGAGTTCCCTGTTACGCTCAGCCACGTCACTCTTTGCTTCGTTGGCCGCAATACCGACAACGAAGCCACGGTCATCTGCCGTGACTTGGTTGAAGCCTCCTCTTGCTCTGAATGGAATGCCGAGCACTTCTGCAAAGACAGAAACAATCTGATCTTGCCCTTGCCCGTAAACAATGACAACGATCCTGGCATCCCCACTGGCCGGCGTGCTACCAAAAGAGCTCTCATCAATCATGACAGGACTCTGGCTTTGTCGATTCATGTCCACACCAACGGGGCTTGATGAAGAGACGTTCATGGGGACATCAGAGACAGGCACGGGGACCAGAGGAGGTTCGGTCATCATTCTTTGAACGGCGGCCATCTGTAATCGAATGTCGGCTCGACCAATCCCAACTCTTTCTTCCTCTCGTATTCCGCTGCCTTAACCGAACACTTGTTTAGTATCCTCCAATATGCCCCAACAGGTCCAGTTGCACGCATTCCAACAGCTCAGTAGTATTGCCCGTACACTTAGACTCGGGGGCGGATTCGATGATCGGATGGCGAATGATTCGAATGCGACGTACAACGATGGTGATATATGATTAAAATAATTCCAAGTCGGGGAGAATGCAGCTCAAATTCGGGTCGAAATACGGATCGCTCTCGAAGGATTGGGTCGAAGGAATGTGTTCAATAAACAAATGCACGAGCCAGTGTGAGGATGGTAAACACGGCTTAGGATTAAGACGGGACGACAGCTCGGTGAGGTCCAAGGCGTTTTCGTGTGTCGCAGCGGAGTTGTCAGTGCAGTGGTCGAACCGTGGGTACGGGTTTGAAAGAGGACCCCTGTGGGGACAGAATCCAGACTATGGGGTAGGCCAGTCAGTAGGCGAAAAGGCCGACGGTCTCAGCGGCAAATAAATGAGAGAGAATGGAGAAGTGAAAATGTAATATTGCAGGGCAGACGCACATGGATATTAAGCTGCAGACAGAAAGTAAAGAAAGAAAAAACCGCGCCGCCAGCAATGCTTATGAGAGCCGAAAGAGGTAGGAGCCAGAACGAGAGCTAAGTAAGAGTGAACTTGGTCGTAATATGCAGAGTACGAAGATATCGCATGCGGCGAGGATAGAGGCGCTAAGGATCCAAGCGAGGAATATTTGGCCGATGGGACGTTTGAGCCGACCAGATAGGGCGAGGCAGGGGCGAAACCAAGGAGCGGATCCCTGGCCTGGGGGGGCAGGCTTTTGAGAGGATCAGAGGAAGCGACCGGGGGGGAAAACCATGACGAGGCAGAACTCGGGAGCTGCTGTTGGTGGAAGCGAGCCGGAAAAAGAACGGATTGTGTGGGTGTCAAATTGTTCCACCACAGGCGCGCTTCTGGACTTGATGTGAGAGCTGCAGGCGAGACGAGAAATAGACGAGAGGCTGAGGTCCGGTTTGGCAGCTGCACGGGCTTTGGCCAGTTAGCAAGGTTTTTTGTGTACTTTTTTCTTTTCTTTTTCTTTTTTCCCACTGGTTTGTTTATGGTGGTGTGGGATATGGGAGGTCGGATGTGGGAGGTCGGAGGTGAACCAGGTCGTTTGATAGGGTTTAGATGAGAGGGATGTTGATCATTATTGCGATACGGCGGAGCTCCC
This sequence comes from Calonectria crousiana, assembly GCA_013406985.1. NCBI lineage: Eukaryota > Fungi > Ascomycota > Sordariomycetes > Hypocreales > Nectriaceae > Calonectria > Calonectria crousiana. Next base: position 437,662 of record VTGD01000017.1, on the reverse strand, counting down.
CAGTGTCGTCTCACTGACGCGCATACATATGCATGTGCTTGAGGATTGATCAAGTAAGGTGTCAAGGTCGGAGAATAAATGCCTGAAATTGTGGGATGCGTTGGTTTTTAGTGAAAAGGGAGGGAGTGGAGGCGGGAGGCGGAGACGGGAGGAGCACAGAAAAGGAGACGGATATGAGATGGCAGGTTGTACGCAGGTGACACTTACGTGGAGGAACAGGTAGTACTTACCAAAAAGGACAATACAGGAAACACTAGACAATGAGATACGATAGCGGAAAAGTGCTACGTAGACAAGGGACTTTCCAAGGTGCAATGCGCAATGCACAACGAGCAAGGTCTGTGTGTTAGACTAATGGGTACATTGTGACGCAGTTGCGCTTTGCAGACGGCATCAAGTACCAGTCTATCTCCCGCAAGCAACTTTAAGGCCTCTGCAGAACCAAGCAATAATTAAGGTAGCGATCACCCCACTCCATTGAACCCCCATACCTAGGTCTCCGCGAGGGCACAGTGGGGGCAAGGCAGAACAATTGGCAACGGGGATGAGCGGAAGATTTGCGGAAAGAAACGTTGGACGGACATGCATGGGTGATGATGGAGATGGAGGCAACACATGGGAGGGGATGCGATGGGCCCTTGCAAAGGGTCGCGTATAAGCTATTTGGGCTTGGTAGTTGGATCATGAGCGAACAAATGAATGAGCGGGACCTCAGCAAGACTTTAGCACAGGAGGTATTATTCAACCCCTGGCGGGCCAGGCAGACTTCCACTGGCTCGGGACTACCAAAAAATGCCAAGTTCGCCGTGCCCATGTGCCCATATGCCCATATCATATAACTTTATGCCGTGTAAGTCGAGGGCACACACACCACTCACTTCAAGACAACGTTGCTTCAAGTGCCACAGCAAGATCAGCCGCCGATCCTCACGCAAACCGAGGGAAGTCTCCGTGGTGAGCGGCTATCTGAATTGGGAAATTTCATCCCACAGTGATGTTCCAGTGTTGAAGCACATAACATACCGTGAAACTGGAAGAAAAAAAAATACAGACAGTGCCAAGCTGGCCTGCCATCGATCCATCCTCCATCACCCATCAAGTTGCTCCCTCGTCCAAGTGGAGCGGGCGCCACTTGGGGGTGGGGACAACGGGGACGGGGCGAAGGGGACACCACCACAATGGCGCTGGAGCGTCAATTCTCCAGGTTACCTGAATGCTGGACTTCAGAGGGTGCGATTCTCCACCAATCCGCGTTGGTCATCCCCGCAGATGCTCTTCATGCGTTTGTCAAAGTGATCCCAGGGATTGGACTTGGGGGTTGTTTCGACTGGGGCTGTTCCCTGCCGCCGGGAATTTGTTTTTGTTTCATGGCCATGCGACCCGAGCAGGAGAAGGGAAAATTCCAACCCATCATCATGGTGATATCGATGTATGGCTGGGCAATACTCGAGTCAAGGGACGGCAGGCTTACCTAGACCGTCTGTCAATGGTAACCTAAGGTAAGGATACCAAAGTCAATATGGCGCAATCGTTTCCTGTTCCCCTGGCTCTCAGCATTTTCGCAATGGGGGCTAGCCGCGCAAACTTGGTCCATTCCAGTTTGAAGCCCGAGCTGATCTAGTTGTTCGTCCTATCTTATTTCATCTCGTATACTTGAGACCTTTTTCCTTTTTCCTTTTTTAGCACTTGAAGAAGCGAGGGGTGTGTAGTCTGTGCTCAAGGCGAAGAAGCAGTTTTTTGTTATCTTCTTTGCGGTCCAATCCAAACCTTCACCCCATCATCTTCGGTAATAGACGGCGGCTTCGACTCCATGGGTTCTGCCTCGGCGGCATCGGCCCATGTGGACCATTCGCAGTTGCGCCTGACCCCAATTGCTAGGCTATCTAACTCCCATTACATACATACCCATCTACCAAAACGGAAATGCTACCACGCGTCAAAGCGGAAATGTTGCCTCACGTGTCGATGTGCAACCCATCCCTCTGGCTTTCAGCAAAACTTTCCGATTTCCACACCCTTGAGCGTGCGACCGGTATTCCGGGTGACACTAGCCCTAATCATCAATCCGGCGAGCTGTTCTACCACGCTGCATTTGTAATGCTTTGCCACCCTCTGCTTGGATATGCCCGTTCTCTTCTTGCCTGATTGCGCAACCACCCACGAGGGTTGTGGCTATCAGTTGGCCAGTCAGTGCATGTAAATGGCTGCATGCTTGTGCAATGCCAGGCGTAGCGAGCGCCTATCTTGGGATTGGCCGCAATGCAGCAATCCCTGTCCATCGGATGAACACCATTCATGTGTGCAATATTCCCTCAAAATGTATTAGTTTGATTAATTCTCATATACTGATGCCTCGTCAACAAAAAAAATAAGCTTGATGTTGACTCCATTGCGGCTATGCTCCCATGATGCTCGTTCGTCCGTTGGACTTTTGGTGCGTCTCCGGTGTCTCGGGCCCATGCTCCGCGGCTCCATCCCGTCCGGCCACGAATCTCTCCGGGCCCCAGCCCACTTATTTCTGTGGCAGAATATTTCCCACGAATAAAACTTCGCCTGGGCGGGACTTTGAGTCTTCTCTCCAAACCGGACACTCTAGAGCCGGTGTACTCGACGTATCATCATGAGTCTAATATCAGTTTCTGACGAGTCCACAATTCGTCCGTCTCAGGCAAACGGAAGTAGGTGGGAGAGAAGCATGCAAGCCAGTGGGCCTCGCTTCCAATTCCTACTAGCCTAAACTGATATCAATTGGAGGGGTTGGTTGGTTGTCCCAAAGCGGGCACTGTTGATTGAATTTGCATACTACAGACAACCATATTGCGAAATTTTCTTACATAACCAATCCTAAACACATGCCTATTTCTGAGACCACACTCCAATCATATTTCCTTCCGTGTCGATAAGCCTGGCAAAATGTCCCATGTTCCCACCAATCTCTGTCTTGGGGCTTTTGGGTTATTAGTTTCGTTATTCACATAGCTGGAACTCAGATACACCCACATGGCAGTCTTGCCTCCAAGCGAGGCAGCTTTGTTCAGCGTCTCGGCACAGTCAACTACGCAGAGTGTCGGCAAGATGGGCGCCGCAGCCGGATTGTCGGGTATGTGGTTGATAACCTGGTACTTCTCGTCTACATGCATGAAGGCTCCATGAAGGGTCTTGCCCTTGGTAAAGAAGTGCATGCTCTTGACGCAGTCACCGACGGCGTTTTTCGGTTCTGGCGCAAATTCCCACCCGAAGAGATCCGTGTAAAACTTCTTAGCACGATCTACATCAAGAACAGGCACTTCCAGCCAGCAGATCTGACCAAGGGCCTCCTAAGATTTTGTGAGCAAGGGTGCTGCAAGACCTCGTGAAGATAAAACTCTACCTTGGTGAAACAGTCATCATTTGTCGACATTGCGAAGAAGAAAAAAAAGAAGAAAAAAAAAGGTGTTTGTTTATGGGAAATAAATATCTGGCACTTGTATGATTTTGAGCCTACAGAAAATTTTACGAACACGGTCGGCCTTGCTCAGCGAACATCCGGAACATGCACATTTATACCCCAAACTTCACACCAGCCGTTCCATCCAGACCATTCAGTAGGACCACTCTACCGCCTTTGTCAAACGATGCCAATGACCCAACAGATCGTCAGAGGCGTTGTTGCCTGATGATGGCTTGTCTCACAGACCAATAGTGTCTCTGGAAAAGCAAAGGGACACATGACTTCGCGTCTTGATCGCGCACGAAGTTTCAAGGAAGGCACGCCACGTCGCGCCACGGCCCAGCTAAGTGATAGTCCGCCGCCAGAGCGGCGTCTAGTCTAATGGACTGGACACCAACTACGCTATGTTGGGGCTCTAGCGTTCTACGAAGACGTTGCGGTGACAACAATCCTGCCAGGGAGAACATGTTGAGGCACTGTGTGGCCGGTCATGCATGTCCACCATATCAAGCCAGGTCCCATTTCTTCGCCGAGAGCTAGTTGCGCTCCGAGGTACCAAGAAAGCCTCACTGTTCACACAAAAAAAACATTTGTTCCATCTTATGCTTAGCCACCTTGGGGGCTGATCAACTCGATACTAACCCCTTGATGGTCGTAATTTTAGAATCACATATTCTGGGTGTTATCAAACACGCTGGCATAGTGCACTCATTTCATTTAAATTGTGCAGGGTACTTGTGATGACACCGGGTAAATGGCACGTGTGATTGTCCCTTAACAAAGTGATGTTAGTCCTGTTGCCATGATGCTCAGACTGTTGACGGTGAGCAATATGTTGGTGTCATATCAGTCCTAGGCTTGGATTAACTGAATGCTGCAGTCGTTTTTTATATCTTTCCTTTGAAGTGTGTTGGAAATAACAATGTTTTTGGACCGGATCGTGGCGGTATCGTCTGGTGGAAATTTTATTGTAGACCCTTGAGGCAACTGGTAATCTTCTTTTTCAACAATAGGTTCAAGGCAAAATAGGGAGAGCGGGGTACAGAAAATTATATACAAGAACCATCTTCTCAAGCAAAGAAGCTGGCTGCTTATTCTGATGTGGGTTTTGCAAGTTGTCAAGACCGCATTGCTACCCTGAACAATCGCAGTGACACACCTACATTGGCAGGTGAATGTCAAAATTGGCTGCTCCCTTACCCCGCTAAACGTTACCTGGCCAATCATGCCACAAACAAGAAGCTACGGCGCGTCATACCTACAGCTCGCGAGGGCGTGTCGCAAACTCTCTCTTCGCCGTGTCGCATCCACCAGTCGGCTTGACTTTTTGCTTACTTTTTTTTTCATCACGTTTTCCATCCACCACGAAGTTGCCATCGATAGCCCTTCCATACCCAATTGTATATCCCCGACCGATATTTATCATGCCTGACGTTACTGAGCGAACTGTGCCCGTTGTCGAGCGGGTCGCAAGCCCTGTTCCCGAGGAGACGAAAGGGCCCGAAGCTATCGGAGAGGATTCCAAGCCCAACAACAATGACGATTCCGAGGCCGCACCTGTCGCGGCAGGTACCGAAAATATAACCGAGACTAAGCCCGAAATTGACGACGATATCAAGTCCAAAAAGGTTACCTTGGCGGATTTGTCTGCAAAAGGCACTGCTCTCTATGCGCAAAGGAACTATGAGGAAGCCACTGAGATTTTCTCAAGGGCCAGCGTTCTCCAGGCCGAAATCAACGGCGAAACCGCACCCCAGAATGCTGAAATTCTCTTTCATTATGGCCGCAGTCTTTTCAAGGTTGGCCAGAGCAAGAGCGATGTCTTGGGTGGCCCCGCCACTGCCGACAAACAGAAGAAGGCCGATGGTGATGCCAGATCCAAGAAGCCTGTTGCCCAGCCAGCCCAGCCGAATGCTAAATCCGACGAGAAGAAAGACGAGGCGGTCAAGACAGGAACTGACGCCAAGAAACCTCTCTTCCAGTTCACTGGTGATGAAAATTTTGATGATTCCGACGAGGATGAGGTGCGATGATATTACGGTACAAACTTGCGGGTCACCTTACGCTGACGATGGAGACAGGGTGTTGAAGCTGAGGAAGAGGAGGAGGACGATGATCTCGCCACTGCTTTTGAAATCCTTGACCTTGCCCGTGTGTGTTACTTAAAAATGCTTGACGAACTGGACCAGAAAGAAAAAAACGGCAAAGACGAAGATATTTTTGGCGGTGACTCTGCGACCACAAAGCACATCAAGGAGCGCCTCGCAGACACCCACGATGCCTTGGCTGAAATTTCACTCGAAAATGAACGGTGCGCTGACATACCCGGCCCCTTTTGAGACTTGACTGACAATGTATTAGTTACCCCAATGCGATCGAGGATGGTCGCATCTCTCTCAAATACAAGATGGAGCTCTACCCCGAGGAGTCAGAGATCATCGCAGAGGCTCACTTCAAACTCTCGCTGGCTCTCGAATTCGCATCAATCACCTCACCCGGCGACGATGGTACCAACGCCAAGCGAGAGGAGCTGGACCAGGGCCTGCGTGACGAGGCTGTAAAGGAGATGGAATTGGCCATCAAGAGCTCCAAGATGAAGTTGCAGAACAAGGAAGTTGAACTTGCCACCATGGCATCCCCCGAGGACAACGAGCTGGCGCGCAAGTCGATCCAAGAGATGAAGGAGGTCATTGGTGACATGGAGCAGAGGGTATGTAATTTTTTTCATTCCGTGGCCGTGATCATTCGCTGACTGGCGTCGATAGCTTGTTGACCTGCGCAATGATCCCATTGACACAAAGGGTCTCCTGGGCGCTGATGCCAACCCCCTTGGCGGTATCCTAGGGGCCGTTGCTGGCGAGTCTGTTGCTGATACACAAGCCCGTGTAGAAGAGGCCAAAAAGACTGCCACTGATCTGAGTGGCCTCGTCCGGAAGAAGAACAAGGATACTGCTCCCGCCCCCGCCCCGGCTTCCGAGACTAATGGAAAGCGAAGAGCTGATGATGAGCCATCTGAGGATTTGTCAGCAAAGAAAGCCAAAGTCGAGATCGAGGCATAAGCCAAATTGCCAAGGCACATGAAATTAGACAGGCACCAATGGTATGGGGTGCGGAAAGGCCGGCTGAGCATGCTTTACGGGCTTTGGAGTTGGGAGTCTTTTTTAAAGACTGAAAATGAATAACATCAAAGGATATATTGGGATTGGGACCAAAGAGACCTCGACTGAAGGAAGAGTTGGGGAATCTCACTGTACGAGTTGAAAGAAGGGAGGCGACAGGCTATTCATGAAAATGCTTCTGGATTATTGTACTATATAGATGTTTCTATTGCTTTTGGACTTAGGTCGCGTGCTCCTGTGGTGTAATGTGTTCAACAATAAGAAATTGAGCCAGAGCAACATGCAACATGGTATGTGATTTACCAAGCACGAGCAAATGTAGAAGAAACTAGATACGCATGCGTGTATGCGAGGACTGTAGAACAAACACATACTTGGAATTGTGAATAAGAACGACCAACCGTTCTTTTATAAAGCGCCTTTGTAAACCCCATGCCATGCCCTTCTTCTTTTTTAATCTTCTATAGCTTGAAACTGCCACTCGTCACAGCCTTGGGTGCCTTGGCCTTTTTCCCATCCACGTCTGTGATTTCGCCCTTGCGGTTGATGACCTTGACACCGCCCTTCTTCAGCTCGGCAATGGTGTCACGCTGCATCTGGGCCCGGCGGCTGATGACCTTCTTGCCATTGACACCGCCGGCCTTGCGCACGCGTTCCTTCTCGCGGCGACGGCGACGAACCTTGTCCTCGCGCGACATTTCCTGACGGGCCACGGGCATGCCGCTATTGGTGACGACCTCCCCCTTGGCAGCATTGCCGGCGCCGGGCTTGTACACTTCCTGCGGCGCCATGCGGCTGCTTTCGCCGGTCACACCCTGGGCTGTCGCGGGCTGCGCGTCCTCCATCGTAACAGTGGCGACATCGGCTACAATAGATAGCATAGGGGCAACTGGCTTTGGTTTGTAGTGCCAGCTACTGAAAGCGTCTAGACGAGCGCTAACATCCTTCCACATAATTTCGATCTCTTTTTCCTCGCGCTGTAGTTTCTCATCAGACTGACTGATGTAGCTGTCTGGGTTGGTATTTTTAACGTGCTCCTCCTCATAGATCTCGGCAAGCCCCTTGGTGGCCTTACTATCATCAAGCTCTACCAGGCCACGGCGAGTTCCCGCAGGTACGACTTCTGAGTCTGGCCGGCGACGGATGACCTCATCAAACTCCTGAGCGAGAATACGTCGCTTAATGAGTTCTTCAATGCCTTCCGTGACCTCTGGTGTGATGACCGGTACTGGTTTGCCAACGTGCTCAAAGTCCAGGTCTTCCTCAAGGAGTGAGTTCATGGGACGATCCACTGCTGCAGCTTCACCAGACATAGCCCATTCTTGCTTGGCTACGGATGCGGCCTCAAGCTTACGGATCTCCTCAGCAAGTTTGGCCTGTCGACGCTCGTGAGCTGAGCGACGAGACTTGGGATCTCCAGCTGACACATCCGACAGAGCATCGTCTGAGTCTTCTTGTTCTGATTCATCATCAAAGAGATCTCTGCGGACATCATCCATTGCCCTTTGGACATCGGCTTCATCAGGCTGTTTGGGCTCAAATCGCACCGCTTTCTTGAGCTTATAACCCTTAGATTTCTTGGGAGGAGGTGCAAAAAAATCTTTGTAGTAGACTTCGTTGGCATTGAAATCCATTCCCTCGTCACTATCGGCAGCATCTTCAAATGCCTCGTCCTCGCTGTCGCCTTCCGGTGCATCGAGCGCCATATCACCAAACGTAGGACCGGCCTCCTCGTCGTCGTCGTCCTCTTCGTCCGAAGGCGGCTCGTCATCCGCGGTTTGTTTTGAGATCTTTGACTTCGGCTTTGGGGGAGCTAAAGGGTCGACGTTCCAATCAACTTCTTCATCGTCACTGGCTTGGTCGGTGGTCGGATCTCCTCTGACATCTTGCTCTTCGAACCACTGTGTTTGCTTGTTGAAATCGTCGATAGAAAAGAAGCCATCGTTAAGACCGTGAGGATCTTCAGTATACTCTTCATCCTCTTCCTCGACCTCACCCTCGCCTTCGCCCTCAAAGTCGTCCTCAAAGCCATCCTCCAATCGCTCGTCTGAAACCTGGCTTTCCTCTGCCTCTGCCCCTGCCTCTTGGTCTGATTCTCCAGGTTCATTTTCGTCATTGTCGTCCTCGGATCCCAGCTCGAAGCCGTCTTCTCCAAACTCGAGCATTTTGGAGTCCTCAATGCCATTTATCACAATCTCGTCTTGTTCTTCCAGCTCGGCAAGGGCATCTTTAGAATATTTCAAGACACTCCCAATGATCCTCTTGGCTTGCTGCCATACTTGGCTGGTCTCAAATCCATCAATGTACACCTTGCGCATTTTGAGAACATCTTCGGAACCAGTCGCCCGTTTTCGTTTCCGGTTTTCCTTCAGCCTTTCTTGTTGTTCGTCTCCGACTTGAGATGCGAACCCTTCTAGCGTGTTCTTTACTAGACCAAGGGATTCGGTAGGAATGATAGCGGAAGGCTGCAGAAAAACATGGCGGTTGCCCTCGCGGAGGCTTTCGAGTAGAGCGAGGACATGGCCGTTCGCCAGGCAGTCGGACGACGCCATGATGGGTGCAGCGGTCAACGTATGCGACGTCGAGGTGAGAGAAGGCGACGTCTCGGCGGCCATGCTCTGCTCTGCTTTGTGACCGGCCGAGCTGGATGTGTCGCAGAAATTTGCAGCCCAAAGCTATTTAGGGAACTAAGATTTCGTCGCTGCTGCGCGAAGCCGTGCGATGGGGAAAATTTTTGGGGATGGATGGCTTGGGCCCGCATAGCAGCATAATACTCTGGCTCATGATTGGTCAATCAAACAGTTGGTGGGTCGCGATAAGGAAGTAGTTAGCTCGATAAGAGCACTCATGATTATAGTGAACAACACCTTGCCTCTCAGCCAAGACACCGACGGGTTTTTCGGTTATCTGACCAGAAAGAGCTAATAATCACAAGAGAAAATGCCCTATCCTACGATAATTATTGCTTCCTGCAGGATCATCGCTCAATTAGTCAAGTATAACTCCAATCTCAAGCCCAACAAGAAGTTAAAACTCATGCTCGAACTCCAAAGCGATTCACCGTCTACTGGAGAAGGCATGTTTCAAATTGATATCCAATAACGTTAATTGCCTCTTCTTCCTCCAGTACTCATAAGTGTAATCTTTTGTTTCTTTTTCTTCTTGCCCCCACCTCCACCGCTTCCCCCGCCACCGCCATTGTTATCCTTGGCTTGCGTTGCGTTGGCATTTTCTGCTGCTTCAATGGGTTGAATTTGCATAGATACTTCTGAAGGATCATATAGGTCTTCGTCTTTGAGCCAGCCGTCGTCGAAATTTAGATCTTTCACTGCCGCCAAGTCTGGCGATGCGTTTATTGCCCGCGTGCCCCAAACTGTTCGTTGGTTTGATGGACTTGATGACATGGATGCTAGTGTTTCAAACCCTGGCCGAGGGTCCGGAGGTGTAGCTTCAGAGTGGCTTGCTAACGGTTGAAATTCAGACAAATCCATTGCAGGTACATGGTCTTCGTCCAAGGACTCCATAGGCCTTTGGAATCCAGTCGATCTGTGTATGGCAGCTACCTCAAGGCGTTCTGCCTGTATTCGTTCACGCTCTTCTTGGGTTTCTTTGTCGCGGTTTCGCTTTCTTCGGCGCTCAATGTCATTTGCAAATGATGCCAACGTCTCCGCAGGTACAATATCAGTCCAATCACACTCTAAGAAACTGATGACACAACCGCGAGGGAGATGTCCAAGGTATTTTGCTCGTTTGCGAAGCGCATCATCAACCACATGACCAGTCGAAATATGTTCTATCCTGGGTAAAAGGGTAGATGGAAATAGAGAGAAGGACCCGTACTTAGTTTTTAGGATTCGGATATCAAGAGGAGAAAGGTAAAGATGTGGCGGCGAGCTGTAAAAATAAAAATCGGCGTCTGAGAGCCTTTCAGGTTTGAGTTCCTGGATGAGGGCTGACGTTTCAATCGTCGTCAGCTCGTGTAATTTTTCCTTGGCTGATGCGATCGTTCGAATGGCTTTTTGAGACCATTCCTTGTCTTGCCCAAACATTGTCTCATCTTCTTCTGCCTGTTGTTCCAATGCTGATACTTCTTCATCAAATTGACTAGACATATATTCCACGCTACCTTTCATGATTCGCGCATAGTCTAGCACGTTTGCCGCAAAGTGCCACGGGATGTCCTTCTCCGAATTTAACACCTCTGCGCCGCCTTCTCTCGGCAGAGCCAATGTAGAGTGTGCATTTCGGGCCATCAGGCGAAGCACTACGTCGTCACCAACCCGAGGCAGCGGGCTTTCCTGACCTGCGTAGAAACGTGCTGGTCGCGCATCTTGAAGATAGATGCTATCTTCACAAATTGGACACTTCTTCCATCGGGGTCCCTTTCCAGGTTTCCCCTCCTCTTCACCTGAGCTCGAGTTCATAAAGCGAATTAAACACGGTAGGCAAAATATGTGACCACACTTTGCCATTCGAGGAGCCACTGGCTCTGAGAGACATATTGGGCATGACGCAGACTGCGATTCACTTGAGGCCAGGATTTGCATCACCAAAGACCAATCCAGGTGAAGATCAGCGTCTGATGCGTGCTTCTCGAATGTGCCTTCTGGCGACATAATGAAGCGATAATTAGCATGGACAAAATGCGCTTTATCCGCAGCATGATATCCAGACCCAGGCCCCCATGTCGGATTTCGACGATATGATCTGGAGTGGAAATTATTTTCTTGAATCGGTCGTGGCATAGAATAATCGAGCAAATGTGTAATTGAAGTCTGACCCCGCCTGCTTGACGGGTTTCTCATTGCCCTGAGTTCCGCCATGGCGTCCTCGTCAATATTGGAGCTTGACTGTTCTCCAAAACCAGGCCGACGTTGATTGCGATGTTGTTTGCGTAAACCTTGAGCTTTTCGTGGTATAGGTTGAGCGGACAAAGGTCCGGTTTGAGTTGGCCGGCGGGATGATTCGAAGCTTGAAGTTGCCGGACTGGTTTGGACGGGTTGAGGGATTGATGGCGCTGGCAGGGACTTGCCCACATTCGAGTTCGCTGGGTTCATGGTTTCAACAACTCGCTGCACGCGGCCGAAGCTTTGCCGTGATGTTAATGGGTGCCTGCTCAATCGTTCGTTCGACCCAGGCCCATGCCAACGTGAAGTAGACGAGAACCAACTCGGTCACTTGAAATTGGTAGGCTATGTGCAAAGATGATAGGGAAGATCGAAAAAAAAAACACGACCGGGATATTAGGGGGAAGATATGGTATATGTCGAGTTCTGAATGTTGTTGAGGATGAGAATTCAGAAGGGGTCCTGCTGGGACGGACCCCGAGGATGGGTGCAGGTGGATCGAGAGAGTTACCAGCGGGGCAAACCGTGACGGAGTCGAGGGACTCGCTGAGGGATGACACTCGCAGGACCAAGCTTAGTCATTCAGATTGTGACACGTGATGTATCCCGTGATGATTGTTGGCATCTTGGGTTAACTAGGTAGGACAGCATCAATTTATGCGTGATTCATTCATCAAAAACAAACCAACATTACTTTAAAGTCTCAAATCTCCATGTCAATTTTTTAAAACCCATTTTCAAAATGAGAGATACTATACTATGATACAACTATTTCGGTATCGATGAAATGCGAACAAAACAACAATGAATTAGGTATGTGCGGTGATCCAGGCATTTGGTGTTCTCAACTACTCCTCCTCTCCTCTCCATTGGATCCGGGGAATCATTGACAAACAGAGCCACCAACCCCAATAAACCAAAACGTAGGTGAAAAGAAAGCGTCACGACATTATCTCATTTCCGATCATTTTTTATCCAGTCCGACTAGTTGAACTTGGCCTTGATCTTATTGATGAGAGTGCTGATCCGGTGCTTCTTCTTAGCTTCCTTGGATGTCGAGCCATTAGCAGCTGCCTCGGTAGCCTTAGAACCATTCTCGGAAGCCTTGGAACCATTCTCAGTTGTGGTTGTGCCATTCTCCGTGCTGACCACAGGCTCCTCAGTCTTGACCTCCTCAGTCTTGGCCGCCTCTTTGGGCTTGGCCTCTTCAGGCTTGACTTCCTCAGTCTTGACCTCCTCAATCTTGGCCGCCTCTTCGGGCTTGGCCTCTTCAGGCTTGACTTCCTCAGTCTTGACCTCCTCAGTCTTGACCTCTTCAGGCTTGACTTCCTCAGTCTTGACCTCCTCAATCTTGGCCGCCTCTTCGGGCTTGGCCTCTTCAAGCTTGACTTCCTCAGTCTTGACCTCCTCAGTCTTGACCTCCTCAGTCTTGGCCGCCTCTTCGGGCTTGACCTCTTCAGGCTTGACCTCAGGCTTGACTTCCTCGAGTTTTGTTTCAGTTTCAGCAAGGACGGGCTTGACCTCATTCAGGAGCTCAGCCTCAACAGCCTTCTTCTCCTCAACAGCCTCGGGGATAGCAGCAGCTTCAGGGCTCTCTCCAGCCGCGACAATAGATTCCTTGACTTCGGCTGGCACCTCGGGAGCTACCTCCTTAGCATGTTCAGCGACATCCTTGGGGGCTTCGTCAACGGGAGTAGGTTCCCTGACCTCAAGTGTTTCGGCCTTCTTCTCGAGAGGGACTTCGGCAGCTAGGGCGGCTGTAGTAGCAGTGGGAGTTACGGTGGCGATAGTTGCATCCTGGACACCCAAGATCGGCAGGCTCGATTCAGGGATCATGTTGTTTGAAACTGGAGGCAGCTCAGCCTCAATACCAGGGAGAGCACTTCCATTCTCATATGACTCCTTGTCGAGCTTGACGTGTTCGTTGATGTCTTGAGCCTTAATAGATTCGGGAACCTTTTCGGGATTGACAGCACCCTCAGCAGCGGGGAGAGGGTTGATACCAATGGGTTTGTCAAGGTCGGTTGCGGGTGTAATAGGAAAGCCACCAGGGATATCAGACGGGGTCTCCTTTGACTCAACAGCTGGCTCTGGGGCAACCTCGACGGGCTTAGTCTCAGCGGGCTGCTCCTCAACCGCCTTGGTCTCGGTAGGAGACTCTTCAGCAGGCTTGTCCTCGGCAGGCTTTTCCTCAGCAACTTCTGTGGGCTTCGTCTCGGCGGGAATCTCTGCAGCCTTCTCATCAAGAGCCTTGGTCTCGACTTCGGCAGGTTTGGTCTCAACCGGTTGTTCAGCGGCCATGGCAGCGGTAGTAGAGATAGGCGTGATAGAGTTGATAACTGCAGCAACAGGTGTTATTTGTTCAGGGGTCAGAAAGTTGTTAACGTTGCCCTCGTGATCCGGCTCCTTAGGCGCAGACTCGTTAACGACCCAGCTGCCGTCGACGACAAACTGTATATAGATGTGAGCAAGAGTGTTACAATAATTGCGCGGTTATGTAAAGGAACAGTGTATCAATTGGTTTGGTTGATGAGGGAGGGGAGCAATCAGTGATGGAGGGAAGAACTGGAGGGGGTAGACAGAGGCATGGTTGTATATGATACGCAGACGCACTAGCGCCGGGTACCCCTCGTTCTACTTTTGACTTTCATTCGACTGGGGCTCGTGGGGAGCGCCAGGTGGTGGCGCAAAAAGGTACGAGACTGTTCTGTCTGGCCTGACTCTTAGAAACACCCTTGGTCGTGGACCTGCGATGGGTCCAGAACCAAACAGATTCACACCGCTTTGCCCGCGAATATTTCCAGGTGCTGCCCCGGGCGCGAGCTCTTTGCGTCATGCTGGCGCAGTGATTTGTGTGGGTCTGCTGGCACACCGTAAAAAACCCTGGCGCATTGTGACACCACAATCCAGGCAAGGTGAATGACGACAGGGTCATCGCATCTGTTGGCGCCGCAATCCAATCCCAGTAGCGCTTCTGTCCGCGATGAAGCCTGCGGGGCATAGTAGAGTGGGATGACGAGGGGGGACACCGCCATTGTGCAAGACACCAGGTTAGGTTTCACAGTAGTCCTGCAATAAGCGGTGGTATGCCCTGCAAGTGTTGTTCGTCAACCTGACTATTCGATCAATCACCGCCTTAGTACAAAGTACAAGGGATGCGAGTGATTGAATGCAGGTAGCACACGCGCCATACTGTGCAGGGGGATGCGCCGGTGTTTTCTTTTTCTTTTTCTTGGGCGGGAGTGGATGAGGGGGCAATGACCAACAATACAGCAGCAAAGGAGGTTGGCAAACCCATGGGGCCCGCCAAATCCAAGGAACAGGGTGTAGGGAAAGGATATCAATGGGATGGAAAATTGGCAAGGAAACAAGCGCAAAGTCAGAAGCAACGTACCTTGTAGTAAATCTTCTCAGATACGTCTTTGAGCTCGACCGACTTTTGGAAAACATTGCCCTCTTGGTCCAGTTTGACACTCTTGGTCCAGCTATCAAAAGTGCCAGTCACGTAGACCTCCTCGGCTGGGTGTTCCCTGTTGGAAGCTTCGAGTTAGCCCGGGAATGTCTCAGACAGGGACAGGACGCCGGCGTTGCCAACCAGGACACGCAAACATTGGGTGAGGAGAGGGCCATGGGTAGTCGAAGCTCAGAACAGAGCTCGCGTGGGTTCAGCAGGTATGGCATGCGCGACCTGGAGCCCCGCCAGGTCTGCCGAGATGTATGCAAAATGACGGGTCTGTGACGTACCATTTGAAGGTGAAGCTGCCCATGGCTGCGATTAGGTATTATATTCGGCGGCTGGAGCTGTGCAGGTCAACGGGGGGGAGCAAGGTTGAGGATCGAGCAGCAACGAGGTCGAGTCGGGCGAGAGGTGAAGGTGTGGGAGTGTGGGTGGGAGAGACGGATGAGATGGGAGGGATGGTTGGGAGAAAACGGACGGACAGGTCTGGAGTCTGTCGGTCTAGCTGGGGGGTGGGTGAACCCGAAATTAAAGATGGTTCGCTAGGTGGGATGGGGGGGACACCACCAGCACCACCTTGAGTGCCACCGTTGCTAGAAACCAAGTCACTGATGCAATGGGTGGTCGATTAGCGAGCTTGACGAGAGGAACAGGGCGCCGTGGACAGATGGCGGCTCTGGGCAGAGGCGGGACAAGTAAGTTAGAGGGCGGATGAAGGCGAAGGTGAAGATGAACAGGACTCTCAGTTTGGGATGTGGTGGGGAGATATGGGTACTCAATGATGGATAGACAGATTACGGGTGATGAGACATAGTAGCGGATAAGGCACTACGGCGTGTTGACTGCAGCGGCCAAAGCTTTGCCTATCTAGACATCCGAGCAGCGACACCGCTGGGATAAGTCTGTCGCTGGCAGCGGTAGTGGTGGTGGTTTTTTTTCTTCTTCTGGGTTTGTAGTCACTTTTGTCTCACTGTCCCGCTGCCCGTAGCTTTGTCCGCTTTCGGCGTGTTGAGATCTGCTCCCCCTAGTTTCCCTAACGTCCAAAGGACTCCGGTAATTACTGAGGGTACTTACTCCCTCGTAGGGTCATGACATTACTAGTAGGATACCTAATTTCCCATGATGATCCCACCTACCTATTCCGTCATCTTGGTTTATGTCCGCGGCTCTCCTGCTTCTGATTGCGGAACCTCAAGCCGTAGCTGGTAGCGTCATGGCTTCTTGGGGAAAACGGGCTGGTAGCCGCCAAGACGATGTCCCACCCAGCCACCGTCATCGTCGCGACTGGGTTCACCCATGAAGCTCCGTTTTCTCCAAACAGTGGCTCTGATCTCGACCCAATCAATTAATCAAGGACGGCTGTTAAGACTGAGTGCGTGCATGCCGCACTGCAGCTCGTGCTCGACAGAACAGTTCCTGTGACCAGCCCGTGAGTGGGTCGGTCTTCGTTTCTGACGACATGGGCGGTATCTATTGGCGCCGTCCTTCGTCCGCAGCTTGTTATTCGGTGTGCGAGGGACCCGCATCCGGGGTGTAACGCAATCAGCTCCCTCTTTAGGATGGTCCATCTCACGGACTAATTGAGATGCGAGCGAGATCCCGGTCTTGAGCATGATGTGTTTTAACTTTGTAAAGGCCATGAGGATGTGACAGGATTTTTGGTGGCGGAAGACAAACGAACAATATCCCTTTCCCCTATCTTGGAGTTGACGACCACAGCACTAAACTCGACATTCTCCAGTGCCTGAGCTGATTTTGGAGCTCCAAATCAAGGCAGCTACCCGGAAGCAGCTAGCCCGTCTTGATAACTTGAAAGAAAAAAAGAAAAAAAGGGAAGAAGCTGAATTGAACCCAAGCCATTATTTTAGTTTCCCCTGTTGCCTAGAAAAGCGCCTCTCTAGCTCGCATTGTTGGCGTAGATGGCGTCAATAGTGCCGATAAAGCTTGTCCAAAGTTCATTGTTTGCTGGTGATGAATTTGGTCTAGCTCGTTTAGGTGCCTGATTTTGGTGGGATCAAGGTCGTCAGTCTTTTTTTTATCAAAGAAGAGGAAGAGGTAGAAGAAAAAGAAGAAAAACAGAGATGAGGACAATTCATCTTATCGCCCGACTAGGAGGAGGTGTTGGTATACTGTAGTCTTACGCTACAAAATCATCAATATTACCTCGAGAGTAGGCTGCAGTTGGGGAGCACGACAGCACATCACCAATCTCTAGAAATCACAGACGATCTAGCAGAAGATTGATAAGGAGATTAGACCTTTGGATTCTCCATGGCCCTCCTTGAAGCCATGCTGGAAGACACGTGAAAACATACCTGCCTGGTAAAAAACGGAATGTCATGAAATTATGGACGCTCGCTGGCGAGCAAGGGGTTTTCGCAAATTATTTATTCCTGCTGAAAGCATATTATATACATGACAATACTGGTATGTAACATGTATTTTGTTTGCAGGAGGGGAAAATGGACACAACCACGCAAAGCCCGACTTGCCTACCCAAGGAAGTTTAGGGTAGTGAACTTTTCTCATAAAATATCAGTCAACTCTCAAAGCAATGAGACAAGCTCTTTAAGAACCTTCTGATCAGAAGGCTCTTTAGTCGTAAAATTTTTTAGGTCATTAATACTCGAGGAAAAGAAAACTCTTGGACAACGCTTGAAGGAAAATAGGATAAAACTGACGTGCTAGCTGAGTAAACAACACAATAGCCATCATATGTTGGACGAGAAGTAGAGGGTAATTCTGCGCACTTCTTTCCTCCTTTCAGCCACTGCCTCCTCGATGAGCCACGAATACCACCACTTTCTGCTCGAACCAATACTTTGGTATGAGAGGATAATTATTGGCCTTCGAAGGCAAGGAGCTTTGCAAATGTGAGGCAAAGACCAGATGCGTATGCAGCCTGTAAGCAGAGAGCGGGCTGAATTTGAAGTGTGAAGGACGTATGCACGAGGAAGGCAGCCGGACAAAGCCCAAAGAAGCATTCCTTTCCGGAGATATACGAGTGTGAGGAAACGAACGTGCTTTGCGACGCGGAACTCTCTGTTTCGGTGGTTCATTTTCGTGACTGGTGCCCAGCCTTGTGATCTGAGGCCACTCACATGTGAGGTGAGTGATATGATTAAATACTGTGATTCCATTCGTTTATCATCCCAGGGTGATTTCAAGCGAGCAAACGGAACCATTAACTCGATGTTGTCAAGTAAAATCCCTGGTCCAAACTCACCACGGAAACAAGCATTGCCAACATGGCAACCTCACGAATCTGTACATTCTATCCTGTTTTTTTTCTATCTTGAGAGCGAATTTATTTGACAATTTGATGCGGAAATAAAAGACACGCTGGACAGATTGATCTCAATTAGTGGCCATGGAGAGGACACCAGCAGGCTTCGGGCTTTAAGCTCCTGCCCGTCGCGTTCAGAACCTTTTCAGAATGAATCAAAATGCATACACACAATGGGATGTAGTAATATATATATATTTTTAAAAAATATTATTTATGATAAGAAAAAGTGTCTTGGTGGTGTTCTACCGCCTCGGAAAAAAAAATACATGGCATGATTAATATTGCCAACCAGCTGATCTGGATCATCGCTGCTCAAGTTCGCCACCAGAATAAAATTCAAGTGATATCAGGAAACAAATTAAAACAAGCAATAAAGTAAGGAAATTTTAGCTAGAATATGGTAAAATGTTATATGTACCCATCTATTTGCTGGTAGTGGTGGCATTTACATCCCTTTGAGGGTGGCTTGCACCTGAAATGCGCTCATGACCAAATTAAAAGTTGTAGTAGTCATGAATAATCAGAACACTTTAATAGCCAATAATGTGAAAAAAATTGAACAGAGTAATATTTATATAGTAATAGAGGGAAACTCAGGGAGTATTTTTGTCAATACCTGGTTGGGCGACTTAAAGTTCTTCCTTAACGCTCGTCCCCTCTACTTCACCCTGGGCCTTCTTTCCCCTTAGGACCTGAACCTTGATATCAAACTGCATCTGATTGTCCTGGAGATTTGTAGGATCCACCCAGGCAATAACGCCACCGTCTTTCGGCTCGGGTTTGTATCTATCCAGATCCAACAAAGCATCTGTGGTGTATAAATACTCATAGATCTCAGACTATGACATGGTTACGAACATACCTTTGCACTTGCTTATATCAGCAGCCCATAGAGGGAGAATGTTGTACAGAGCTCCAGGAGAAAATATGACTACCCTTTTCTTATCTTCTGACCGATCCACCTTGTCGAGGCTTGGAAACGAGACAATTGATTCTATCTCATCTTTCTCGTGTTTTGGCTTTTCGAAAACAGTAAATAGAGCCTTGCCTTTCCCATTTGAACGCTCCTCCTCCTCAATCCATTCCTGGACCGGAAGAGGAATTTTGTCATGTCCATCAACAACAAGCTACGATCATGAAGGTGACGATCGAGCCCAGCCCACCCACCTGGATATTCCCTTCCAGCAAAGACCTTCTTGAGGCCCTTGGCCCATGTATTTAAACCATTTGGAGAGGCGCGTGTCAAGTCGTGGAGTGTGTACTCCAAGGCGCTGAAACCAACTTTGGATTCACAGCTAGGGTCAAATGATGCGATGGTGTCTGAGCGGAACAGGTCTGTCCATCCAAACCCCTGAACTACATCAGGTGGAACGGGGTTTCTGTAATTGAATGCATGGGAGGACCCGGTCGCTATTGCGGCTACAACGGTGGCCGATTTGAACTTCATGATTGAGCTGAGGATGGGAGGATGTCGGCTTCACCAGTCATAGAACGTTAATGGAAAACTTATCAGGCAGTCGAGTTGTTTATGAGCGGTAAAAACCTCATAATCTTATACTGCAAGACCCTACAAAGCTTTCTATGAATTATATGAAGCCAAGCTGTCCAAAAGCCCTCTGCGTTCTTCCGTCGGACTGTTGAAACCCGAATTTCCTTTTCCGGGGGTAGTCAAAGGGCAACGTGGGTGGAGATGAAGGAGAGGAAAACAGACGGCTACCATTTTCAGTATTGAATCTAAGGCGACTCATGACCGGAACAATTATGACATCACATCATTCGAGGGATTTGGCTCTTTGTCCAGTCGCTGGAGGGGTAGCTCAACAGTCCGGCAGTGGTCGAAGCCACTTTCAACTTAGCCAGTGCACAACTCGATGCCCTTTTCGGAGCGATGCTAACTCAGGACTGGACACTAGCCGTGCGTTTCATTGGTCAACCTTGGCCTGTAAACCTGACTTATGACAGCAAGAGATCGCCCAAACGATCTCTTGTCCCGGCCGTGGCAGTGCTTGAGTGAGGGGAATTGAATCGGATCGGAGAGAGGCAGCCAATGGACTTAGACTATTCCCGACAAAGACAAGCCTTGGCTGATTTGGATCTCGGCCAAGGCGCACTCGAGAAGATGACGGGCTTGAAATAGCAGGTGGTTCCAGAAACAAAGACATTGCGGATACACGTATTTTGCCGGAACGCCGGTCCGCAAGGGATGGCAGGGGATGCATAATGAATGTTTGGACGGACATTTGCAATTTTTGAATACGAACCCACAGCTAAGCTGCGTGTGTTGGACCACGGGGCCCTGCCGAGACGGAGCATCGCTTGGCGAGCAATTGATTTAATTTGCGGAATGCACAGAGCGCATGTGGCCAAGAGGCCATTTATCCCGGCATGGAGCCAGGATTTAAGCATCGATCCAACCATGGCCCACAACTCTGTGGTTTTTGCCGCCCATCAGGGGTATGATTCCTGTGCCTGATGTTGTCGGCTGAATGTGGATTTGCTTGGCACCGCCTACACCGTAAGCTTGGGTTGCGTGCCCAGGCTCGACTCCGTATTAATGCCGAGTTAGCCGGATCGCGATGTGATGATGGCGATGGGGCGTTAGTGGACAGTGGACAGTGGATTAAAGGAATGGGGGAGAGGGAGAGGTAAAAAAAAAAGAGAGAGGGCATGACAGAGCTTAGCTAGCCGGCGAGACGGAGACTTGCTTGTGACCGCCGACCGTGCCGCAACCCGATCGCCCAACTGAAGGGCCCAGAACAACTACTAACTTTGCAAGGCAGGTGATGGGTGGAGGATTCACTGCACACGCCCGAACAAGGTGCCGACACAACCACTCCGAGCCATTTGTCGTGGCGCCTGAGATCGACAGCGAAACGATGTCAAACGGGAAAAAAGGCCCCTTGTTTCGGACCACATCCCATCGTGGTCCCACGGGTCCACGATCGACCTAGCTTATTCACTCGCGTAGAGAGTACTAAAGGCACAATCCTCGGAGGCTATCATTGTCATTTTAGGGGCGATCTACCAGAGTAGCACATCCGATTATCCTCGGACGCTCCCGAAACCGATCTCCAGCGACCCACGCCGGACAGCAGGTGAGTGTTCTAGACTACTTCTGAATCGTTGACTCCCACCTGAAGGAGAGGCACCGCGCCCATTTTTCTTGCATCCTCCTCCCCTTGGTGAGCCGCCGTGCCAAGTGCATTACGCCCTGCAGGGCTAGCTTCAGCTGGGACACCCCACTTGATTCGATTGCTGCGCCGCCCTCTGGTCCCGATTGCGAGAGGGCTCCCCCCCTCTTTGGGTTTGGTTGGACCTGGGTGTTTCCGTAGGTTTCACCCAATACTGCCACTCTCTTTTTATTATTACCGACTCTCCCAGCTGATCCAACCCACCAACACCACCGCTATCACCATCACATTTTCGCATCACTCGTTCGCCTGTGTTTTATTTCACACATTCTTTCTTTCACTTCCTCTTCACTCGTACTTTTGTATTACTTTATTGTTCTATTTTTCATCACCTGCTCACACAAGCAGCTACCCAGTTTCTCATAAAAGACGTCCTAAGAGGAAATGAAGGGATACTCAAATATGGAAATGACGGAAGGCCCCAACAGAGGCAGCGTCACGGATCATGGAGAAGATGAGGCCGCGAAGAAGAGTCCCGTGGCTGGTATGCCCCTCTGGAAAAAACTCACTATTGTTGGAGTTGTCCTCGCCGTTGTCATCGGATTAGCAGTTGGCCTGGGTGTTGGTCTTACTCGCAATAAGGGTGGCAGTGACGATGATAGCGGCGATGACAGCGGGGACGACGGTAGTGGAGATGACAGCGGCCTCTCCCCTCCGTCTACCGAGAACATGTGGTTGCCCAGCGTCGGCGCCTCGTGGCAGATTATCCTCAAGTATCCTATTGTGCTCCCCTCTGACGGGGCAAAGAGCTTGGAGCCTGACGTCGACATCTGGGACCTCGATCTTTACGACAACAATGCCACCACCTTCAAGTCGATCACCGATGCCGGGAAGAAAGTTGTTTGTTACTTCAGCGCCGGCTCCTATGAGGATTGGCGTTCAGATGCGAGCGATTTCAAGGACGAGGACAAAGGCAAGAACCTCGATGGATGGGAGGGTGAGAAGTGGCTCAATCTTTCAAGCTCCAATGTTCGCAACATCATGAAGACACGCATCAAGCTTGCTAGCGACAAAGGCTGTGATGGCATTGACCCTGACAATGTCGACGGATACGTAAGTTTTCCCCTATTGCATATGAACTAGGGGATTGAGGACTGCAACTGATGAGGAATCTTTCAGGCAAACGACAATGGACTTGGTCTCACTGCCAGAGACTCTGTCTCGTTCATCAAATTCTTGTCCACCGAAGCCGCCAAGTACAATATGTCAACTGGCCTGAAGAATGCAGGTGCCATCATCGATAACGTTATTGACTACGTGCACTTCTCTGTCAACGAGCAGTGCATCCAATACAGTGAATGTGACACCTTCTCCAGCTTCATCAGTGCCGAAAAGCCTGTATTCAACATTGAATACCCTGATAAGGCTCCTAAGGTGTCCACCTCGGAAAAGGATACCATCTGCTCTACCTCCGGCGATGCTGCCGATAGCAATAACTTCAGCAAGGTTATCAAGAAGATGAACCTCGATGGCTGGGTTGAGTACTGCAACCAGACTCAGACTTACAACACTACTACCACCAACTCATGAAGAATCCGAATTCGGTTGAGTCGAGATGGAGGTTGCTGCTCTCGCATAGTGTGACCCCCTCTAGCCTAGAAAATTACATGGGCCAGGTTGGATTGTGTGGGATAATTGAATCAAGAAATGGATTAATCAGGGACACCATAGTAACTTGAGGGGACAGTGGACCCACAATAGCGGTGTACATCATCATATTTGCTTCATATGGCGCTCAGGGATGTTGGGACGTTAGCGACGAATGAATTTGTGGATATCACTCAAACATACATGGATGGTTGAAACCCAGTCTCACCAAATGTTTATTAACGGTCGAAACTTATATATACACATAAATAATGGATTTCATTTTGTCAATTTCCATTTTCGAAAATGCTTCTTCGACAGCTTGGCTCTGGATATTTTTGATAGGCCAGTGATGCATTATCATCAGGCTGCCACCTTGGCACTGCGTGGCTCAACTGAAGTTTGTTCCGACGCTTAGTAAAACATAGTAACAGTGCGAATATCGATGAACAAAGTAATCCTTGGTTCGCATTACGCTTTCCTCCTGCGCGTCGCATCATACAAAAATTTTGCCTCTTGGAGACATAGCACCATACAAAAAACCAACCAAAAACTCCATACCCAGCAAACATTCATAAAATCATCTGGGTAAACCATGAGAATAATTCCCATCCCATGTATCATCGTGCATATCACAAATCAGTCAGCGAGCGACGTTAATAGCCGAGGTATATCACCTCAGTTTCTCGGGATAACGCTCTAATGGTTTAGCTGGCCGCCATGAATTTGGTTCCGCCCTCTTGTTTGAATAACCAGTCGCTATTGGCATCGACCATGAAGTTGGTAATGTTGAACTCGTTTGAAGCTGCTATTTCTGGCCCGTTTTCATTTGTAAGCTCCATCTCCCTGCCTGAAGGCGCGTGGGCATTATTCACATTGGAAATATTCTCACCGCCGACTGGAAGGCGGGGAACGTTGAAAAAGTCGAATACATCGAGGTATTCTAATTCATTTGGGGCTGGTGTCCTAGCTGGTGTGATGCTTGGTAGCCTGCTGAGGGCGGATCCCCCATGTCTTGGTTGCCGAGAGATTAAAAAGTCGAGGTCAAATGCCGTTCGTCGCATATCAGATAGAATTTTGACTGAGCTGGGGGTTACGCCATCGCCCTGACGTTCACTATCTCGGTGCTCGTCGAGTACTCTTTGGAGGAGGTGGCAGTATCTTGCAGCAACCGGCCAGTAACGGCCCATTTCTCTGAGAGTTTCCACGAAGAATGACACTTGAGGGGACAG
Source organism: Calonectria crousiana (assembly GCA_013406985.1). Taxonomy (NCBI): domain Eukaryota; kingdom Fungi; phylum Ascomycota; class Sordariomycetes; order Hypocreales; family Nectriaceae; genus Calonectria; species Calonectria crousiana. Next base: position 413,510 of record VTGD01000017.1, on the reverse strand, counting down.
CTTGTGTTCAATAGTCGAACCATGAACAAGAAGCAAACGTGCAGACACCCAAAGGATGAAGGCAAAAGGCGGACCAAGCTTCTCTAACATGCCATTATTCACCACAAACTCACCAAGCGCAGCTACATTTTCCACTGCGCTATGACACCTCTGCGATGCACTATAAGATGGTGTGAATATGGGTGATCGTGTTGTGGGATATGCGGCTGAAGAGTGAAGACGAATGACGGCGGTGTGGTAGGTGGCATGAAGCATGACCCACGTACAGTTGATACTCTTGCTGCCAGGGTGGAAGAGTTTGGCCATGTTTCCAAACTCGCCAGGCAGGCCGAATTTCCACGAAGTGAGCATGTTGTCAAGCTCCTTGTAGCGCATTTGCCACTTTTCCACGTCGCTCAAAGCACTAATATCAACAGGTTGTTTAAGGAATTTGTGAATCTTGGACAGTATTCCTAGAATCTCAATGTAATGTGCAAAGGCACCTAGATTCTCCGGATGATCCGGCTCGTGCTCTAGCGATTCATCGCGATGATCTTCTGTTCTGAACCATCTGGTGTCTACCTTTTGGTTCTTGATCCACAAGTCATCACGGCATGGCAGAGTGCGGTCGATTTCCTTATCATCAAGCGCGAACTCAAAGGCGGTTGCCAGCGTTGCATATCTATCGAGCAGATAGATCATCCAGAAGAGTCTTCGTCTGGCCTCTTCCTCGATAAAATCCTTGGGCTCGGACAACGTAATAGCTCGGAGTGTGTAAATCGACATGTAGTGAGGAGAAACAGTGGAGGATGTACTCTCGACGGCCAGACCGAGTTGCACGACAGACCGAGTGATTAGAGCCATGATGTTCCAGCCCGGCGGGCCATTGCCGCTGCCACATAGATCCAGTGCGAGAATGACAAGTGCTTGCAGGGATTTAACAGACGAATTTTCCATACCATAAAGCAGGACACGTTCTTTGGAAACCTTGTGGTAGTGTGCTCTTCGCTCTTCGGTCAATCTCCCATCTGTGGAATATCGCATTGTGGTTGCAACAATGGCATGGAGAAGAACTCTGTCGGTCTCATCGAGGGCTGATGGGCCGAATAGACAGTCCAGGGTGGTCTTTCGATGAAGAATGGGACACCAGGTGTTGATGTGCTTGAAGTAGAGGTCAACTAGGGCATAGAGAAGATCATAGGGTGGCATATCGCGATCGGGACTCGAAGGTCCGGGGGCTGATGTCATGGGCATTGTGGGCGAGTGGCTCGAACTATAATATTCTTGTGCAGCAGCGCTCGGTTGCATGGGTGCGATTTGAGACGAAGCCGTCCCTGGCATGGCGGACAGAGGTTGTTGGTTTTGGTACGCATCGTTTATACTAGGAGTCTGAGGAATGCCGAATTCAGAATTTTGAGAACCCGGAGCAAAGCTGGAATTTGAAGGCTTCTGGAGGAAGAGGGCTGTATCAGCTTGTGGAGTTCGGATTGACTCTGAATGTCGGAAGATGTTGGAGGACGCGTCTCGAGGGGTGCTCCCTTGTTCGCTGGGCAGGCTTGGACCGCTGTTGCGGATGCTGGGTGCGATTCCAGGGTTGGTGTTGGTAGCGAGAGTGGCTTGAAGAATCTCTGCATGGGATCGCAAAATCTCCTCGAGTTTATCCAGCCGTTGCTCCAGCTCTCGACCATAGCCTGCACGAAGACCAGGTTTCTTTCGTTCCTTGTATTCGCAGACGGCGCCGTTGCGGCTACACCAACCACATGAAGGTTGGCCACGATCGCATTTGACCTAAGATGGGCAGCGCAGGTTAGTATTGCTATTGGAAGCGGGTGACTAGGCATGATAGGAATGGAAATTACCTTTCGTTGCTTACACAACTCGCACCTGGGAATAACGCTGTTAGTTTGGTTCTGAGATGTGGAACTGGTTTCGATGGCAGGAAGTGAAAGCTGGCGAGGCGGGTTGTGCTTGATGCTGGGCTTGTAGTTCGGGTAGAGGTCGAGGTTGGAGAGTTCAGATGGCGAGGGTGAGGCTGGTGATGGGGGATCGGAAGATGCCTCGGATGGGGACATATTGGAGGCAAACGAGCGAGAATGAATCAAAGCAACAGGCAGTGTCAAAATGACGCCGAAGCAAGGGACGCGGAGCAATGATGCTCTGACATGCAACAATAACACGACGTTTTGTGGAGTAGGCGTAGTAGTAACAAGGTCAAGAGTTGCAATAAAAGCTTGAAGAGGGGACTTACGAAACTGAGACGGGTCGCTTGCGCTTTCCATTGCGACAGAGGGTTTCTTGGTCGCCATGGTCATCATCATCGCTGAGAAAGGTGATAGCCTCATCACTGTCGAGTTCGGGGCCGGACGGGCCTCTCTCTCCCGAAGGAAGGCCCGATGTCTTGCCGGCCCCGTTGATCATGGCGAGAGCAGGCAATGCGACGGGGGATGAAATGGGTGGGAAGGGGACCAGATGCAGCCAGCCCTGACTTCCTCACCTACCGAGTGGACAAGACGGCTCTGGGGCCGCTGGGCCGCTGGTGAGGGGTCCGCGTGTATCGGCGAGATGAAGCAGCGAGATTGCGAGAATGTCGCAAAGCAGAGCGAGCAGTGGAGGGAAGACCAACAAGAGTCGCAGAGTAAGAGTGCGACACGCAGCGACGCGGCGATGCAGGGAAGCGTCAGGGAGCAATCTCGCTGATCCGGGACAATGGACCGCGGGAAGGGAACAAAGAACCCCGAGACGGAGCTATAATAGGGCTCTGGGATTCAGAGCCAAGGAGCAAAGCAAGGAGCTTGAAAAAAAACAGATGGGAGGATGGGGTAATAGTTGAGAGGGAGTGATCAGGTGGACATTTCTTGTATTTCGCAGGTACTTTTTTTCTCTTGCGTCTGCCTCAACCACCTCTGTCTCTATTCATTAGATACCTCCTGGCAGAGACGACGGGTTCCTGTACCTATTTTTTCTTCTCTCCTGCGTTCCTTGGTCACCAAGGTAGACAACGACCGACCCCAGCTGCCATGACCATGTTCCGCTTGCTGGGTGCCTCGGACAGAAGGGCCAGCAGATTCGAGACAGGATTGGCTAGATCCCCGTCTTGGGGCTGGGGTTCGGCCAAGGTGGGCGGAAGGTGGGGTGTATTCCCTGTCCGGACCAAGGGCAGGCACGGCACAAGGACGAAAAGGAGCAAAGGGGAGAATAAATAGCCGGACAAGAAAGTCATTTGCTATGTCGTGTTGGTACTTAGTGCCGCAATAAAGTGGTGGACCATGGCGAAAGAAGACTGCACCATGTTGGAAAACGCAATCCAGTCAAAGAACAATTTCCCTCACTCCAACCGTCAAGGTGTTGCTTAGTCCTGGTGATAGCGATGGTGATGGCAAAAGAGGAAAAAAGAATGCACAAAGGTCACGCACCCATTGTCCACCCATGTCGTAGCATGGTACGTTTTAGGATGACTTGAGGGGGAGCCTTTCATTGTGCATGGGGGCGGGAGCGGAGAGCGGGGAAGGCTGGGGCTGCTCTGATTGGGAGACACAGTCATCCAAGATGAGTTTGGAGAGAGTACTTGTGATGAGTGTCATCGGCGAAATTGAATGGGCTGATGCCACCAAGAATGGTAAACACAAGGCTTCTCGCGCTGTTATCCAATCCCGCCTTTTGCCTAATCTCCCATTATATTCTGCATCCCCTTAACACCCAGCGCTGGGCAGGGTACAGGAAGCCTCCTGAGGCTAGACTGGAACTTTGGGGCGAGTGAAATGTCAGTGCTGTGGCCAGCGTGGAGAGGCACAGACACAGCTCATTACATCTTTCCAACTGCCAAAGGCGACAGCCGAGGTTCCACCACTAGCCCAATTGCGGTAGCATTTGTGCCTGTTGCGCTTCCCCACCAACAGCCAACCTTTCTTTTTTCCTTTAGTTAGACCCGGTGGCAGCCGGCCGAGCAGGAGGATATCTTCTGCTGGCCAGCTCGAGGAGGAGACAACCAAGAGTCAACGAAGATGGAACGGCCTGTGTGAGTATTGCGGTCGCAGGCTTTGACCAAGGAAAGCAACTGACAAGGCACCGCCTCGCTTAATATAATGCCTGGTTATTCGACTGTGCGCCCCCAGAATTTCACCCTCCCCCATGGCATCTGAAATCCCCCCATTCTTGCACCCCGCAATCTGGCAGCACTCAATCGCTCCCCAAGATCTTGGCCCCTCGTTCGATGGGTCAGCGCGTTACCTCCAATACCCTTTGACGCACTGCTACCCGTCGTGGGAGGCTCGGTCGACTTCATCCGAATCAAAACCCCCACAGCCCACGCGGTGTAACCGCTCAATAATTCGACTTTGACTTGCAGTATACGCCCAGACCACTTCTTCTCAATTGACTCGCTCGTCTCGGCTTCTTGCGGACACTGCTGGGCTTGTGTCTCCACCCAAAAAAAAGCCGGCAGCCTCTCCTCTGAGCAATCATGGACGTAGCTAGGCCGCCACATAGGCAGCATGTGACCCAATCCCACGTAGCATCTTGTTCCTCTCCGTCTCAATGCCGGAGAAAGGCCCTGACCCCTCGTTGTGGGGCCCGGTCCGGTTGGAGAAGAGCCGTCCAGGTCGTCCTGTTCGGGCTATCTCGCACCGACGAGAATCTCGTCGGGAATGCCGGTCTAGATCACCCCCCACTGCAGCCCATTGGATCGCCTCTCTTAGGCACCTGAATGCCCATCTGATCACGAGCAGATTAATACCTGCCAGCGTGTTCGCGGATTTATCCATCCATTCATCTTACTCTTCCTTTCCATGGGCATTGTTCCTTGGCTAAATCTAGCCTGTCCCTCCATCACCTCCCACGTCAGTTCGTACGCACTCGATAAGCCCGACTCCGATCCCTAAACGTCGTCCACTTCGAATTTACAACCATTCTCTTTTTTTACCCTCCAAATCGAATTAATTCGAATCAAGAACATACAGACGGGCAGAACATCACCAGCATGGCTTCTGTTCGAGATTTTCCAACTATCAAGGCTGTAAGGTCCTTCATCATTGGAGGTGTTGGCTCAGGTACATTGATCTACTCCCCCTCAAATGCGGATTCATTGATCCCCCGGTCCCCTCTCATATCACAACGAAAGTGCGGATACTGATTTTAAATACAGGTGGTGATTATCACAACGTCAAGGGCGGCCATTGGTACGCCTCCAATTCCTGAGCAGTGACCAGGAAATGTCCCAAAACAGCCTAAGACTGACTGGTTTCTTAGGCTCATCGATAGCGATATTTCGACGCCCTGCTCGCGATGGGACCAATACAAGAAGTCCAGAACTAGCTGGGGAATTAATGTCCTCGGATCGTTCCTAGTTGAGATTGAGGGTTCCGATGGCACCATTGGATATGCTACGGGTTTCGGAGGTGAGTTTTCAATGCCCTCAACACCACCTTGCTCTCATGAAGACCCCCACCGCAGCCCATTGGCGGTCTTCAATTTTTTACTCGTCAGGATAGTGATGGAAAATCAGTCTAACTTTTAATGTTCAGGCCCTCCTGCAAGCTGGCTCGTTCACCAGCACTTCGAGCGATTCCTCATTGGAGCAGACCCCCGCAACACAAACCTGCTCTTCGAGCAGATGTACCGGGCCTCCATGTTTTACGGTCGCAAGGGTCTCCCCCTTGCCGTCATCTCTGTTATCGATCTCGCGATCTGGGATCTTCTGGGCAAAATCCGCAATGAGCCCGTCTATCGTCTCATTGGCGGTGCCACCAAGGAGCGCCTCAACTTTTACTGCACTGGACCTGAGCCCACAGCTGCTAAGTCCATGGGTTTCTGGGGAGCCAAGGTGCCCCTGCCATTTTGTCCCGATGATGGCCATGAGGGTCTCCGCAAGAATATTGAATTCTTGCGCAAGCACCGTGAGGCTGTTGGCCCTGACTTCCCCATCATGGTCGACTGCTACATGAGTTTGAACGTGTCTTACACCATTGAGATTGTCAAGGCTACTCTTGACCTGAACATTAATTGGTGGGAGGAGTGCTTGTCCCCTGATGACACCGACGGTTTCGAGCAGATCAAGCGAGCTCACCCCACTGTCAAGTTTACTACTGGTGAGCACGAGTACTCGCGGTTTGGCTTCCGCAAGCTCGTCGAAGGCCGCAACCTGGATATAATCCAGCCCGATGTTATGTGGCTCGGCGGGTTAACAGAGCTGCTGAAGGTATCGGCTCTGGCCTCTGCCTACGACATCCCCGTTGTGCCCCATGCAAGTGGTCCCTATAGCTACCACTTTGTCATCTCACAACCCAACACCCCTTTCCAGGAGTATCTGGCCAACTCTCCCGATGGCAAGAGTGTTCTTCCCGTGTTTGGTGACCTATTCATTGATGAACCTATCCCTACCAAAGGGTACCTCACCACCGCTGATCTTGATAAGCCTGGTTTTGGTCTAACCATCAATCCCGCCGCCCGCGCTAAGCTCATCCCCAGTGACTATCTCTTCAAACTGCCTGCAATCCCTTCCCTGGCTCCTCCTAGCCCCCCTAATGAGAGCGAAGAGAAGGAGGGTGCCAAGGAGACTGAGCAAGCTGATAGTGTGGTTGAGCGGCTTGCGACCAAGGTTGAAGGTCTCACGACGACAGTTTAAGAATGCCGGGATATTTGTAAGCCTGGAATATACAAGCTGAGTCTGCTGTATTGAGTGAAAGCAGACGATGGCCACGAATTTATGTTTTTGCCATTGCATATAAAGCCTAGGTTGGATGGATAAATTGGCTGCAGAGGCTCAGTTACTGTGGTTCTGTCTCTAACTAGGTGAACATTGCGTTTCCCTATGGAGACTTCACTACATTTTTAGTCATGAACGCGGGATCTTGGAATAAATCATAAATGTTACTATCCCAAGCGTGACCCCATGTAGATGGACCGAAACAGGAACGCGAGGTTATGAAATCCTCGTTGTTGAGATGTTCATACCGTGAATGATTGCGAGTTGATGTGCTATGGAAGTTGGCCATTCGAAAAAGCAAAGGGGGATCTAGAAGAGGAAGAAGAAGAAGAAGAAGCAAAGCAACATACGAGACCTGCAGATCCGATTTTTATTTATTTATTTTAGCTGGCATTGAAATCTGACTAGCCTAAACCACCAGTTCGTCACTTGACAACGAGGAGACCCACGATCGTGGGTGGCCCACGCGGGCGGTTTTTTCGTCCGCGCACACCCCTCCCACCCTGGTCAGCTAGTGAGCCTGGGATAGACGCGACGGTGGAAAGATCGTGAAGTCTTTTTTTTTTTTTTGGTTGGCTTCCGGAAAGATCAAAACGGTCACCGTCTAGCATTAGCCCCCAACCATGGTCAGCAGTTTTCTTTCTTTTTTTGTTTTCACCCCTGGCTCTCACGATACCACCATCCGCTCAAACCGTTATAACCTACGTGACACCCCGAAATTGATTGCTGATTTGGACTGATTTTTTTTTTGACGTGCAGTTACCCTTTGTAGACGAGGAAACCGTAATGGGTTTTCTCCGCCTCTTCATGAGCAACCAACCGAATCGGTAGCTCGTATTCAATTGATTTTCTTACTATTACAATCATTACGAGTCGCGTTCTTTCTTTCTTTCTACTTTGTGAACCTTTGGGAAATTTGTCTCATTATGAGAGGACAGAGCACTACTTATGAATCAGCAATCGAGCTGTGCATCTAGATCCACCATCGGTGCCTATTTCGCTTTTCATCGCAAACCTCCAGATGTTTCCCCGCGCCGGCACCTCGCGATAATGCTGCCCGAGATGGTGACCGAAGTTCGGCACCGTATAAGCTCAAAACCCCTCCTTGGGATAGCGCAACATCGTCAACGGGACCGCGGGGCCAAGCCTCAATGTCGCACGCCTTTGCTTTCTCCCGAGTAAGTTTCCTCCGCATGCCTGGTGGTCTTGATTCAAAGCGGCTAAATATGAACCGAATCTTTTTTTCTTTCATTCCACTTTCCCATTTATACACCAGTCTTCGAACAACCACGATCTTCGCAGCTTCAACAACGCACACAACAATAAAACCTCATCATCTATTCAAGCGCCATTTTCGCAACCCAATTCATTCCTCTGCTCACGACTTGATTATCCTCGGACCTACAATCCACCGACGTACCCATTCCGCTGCATTTCGACGAACCTTCCCCACTTGAACCCCTCTTCACGACTCAACCCGGCCACTGCTGCATTCTAGTAAATAGCAGGGCATTGGGTTTTTAACACACAGGGAGGGATCTCCAGACAATACATTCATACATACACTATATCGCATCCGAGACAGTGATTGACTTCAATATCACCATGGGTCAGCTCACAGGTCTCCTCGCCAACAAGAGCGCCATCATTACCGGGGGCACCACCGGCATTGGCCGTGCCATTTGCCTTGAGTTCTTGAGGCAGGGCGCTGATGTTGTGGTGAACCACTTGGGCCTGGAAAAGGACCAGAAACATTTGGATTCGCTTGTTTCCGAGGCCGAGGCCTTGCGCAAGGAGGTGCCATCTGCTGGTCGCCTTGCTCATCAGCAGGGCGATGTTCGCGAACCTGAGACGGCAACTAAGCTGGTGACTACTGCGGTTGAGCACTCTGCCAACAAGCGCTTAGATATCTGCGTGTCCAACGCAGGTATTTGCACATTTGCTGAGTTCCTCACTCTCTCTCTCGATCTGTTCCACACGACAGTCAGAACCAACCTTGACGGCGCTTTCTACGTTGTCCAGGCTGCGGCCAAGCAGATGGCTCTCAACCAAACACCAAAAGGCGGTAGCATCATCGGCCTGTCATCCATTTCTGCCCTTGTTGGTGGTGGGCAACAAACTCATTATACGCCCACCAAAGCTGGAGTCCTTAGCTTAATGCAGAGCACAGCCGTGGCGCTCGGTGAGCACAATATTCGGTGTAACGCGCTGCTGCCCGGTACGATCCGTACTCAGCTCAACGACGAAGACATGGCCGATGGAGAGAAGCGTAAATACATGGAGGGCCGTATTCCGCTGGGACGGCTGGGTGTACCATCGGATATGGCAGGCCCTGCCGTATTTCTAGCATGCGAGGAGCTCAGCGGTTATGTGACGGGGGCACAGCTGCTCGTCGATGGCGGTCTATTTGTCAATCTCCAGTGAGTTGACAGAGAAGGATGGGGAAGAAGATAGAGGGTGAGATGAGATGGCATGTCCGGCCTGACCGACTATTTAGCGGTCATTATGCTGACACAAGCATTCAAAGACATGTGAATGAAGCAAAAAAGGTCGATCGCCTCCCGATACGGATGCTCATCTCACCCAGGAGATATCACGCCGGAGACCGGGAACAGCTGTAGAAAAAATTTAAAATATAATAAAAATTGAAACCAAAGCAAATACACTTTTTGCCAGGATTGCATGTCGGGGGGAGGGGGGCTAGTGAGCGATGATCTTTGCATATCATGTTATACCACTGCCTATCCCAGCGTTCTTGGGAGAATGGCGTTCTTCATTTTGGGAGGCAATAAAAGCTTCTGACACTTAATTTAGGAGGTGCAGGAAATGTGGGAAAGGTAGACGAGACTAGACTGAAGCATGCATGGGTAAGCAAGTAAATGGCTCCTTTTTATACCGCAATGCTCTACATGCACATATGCTCTGAAGGGTGGGTGGATAGGTGTTGGCGAGGTGGCCTGACTTGATGGAAGCATGAAGTTAGAATGACTGGATATGACTGGGATAGTGGGAAATGCGGATGTTCGTTCACCAGAAAATTACACGCGGTACTGTGTTTAGCTCAAGGCTGGGTATGATGATCCGAACACACATGGATCTAGTGTCAAGAAGTTTGACGCGATCACGGTCTAGAACACCAGTGACGTTGGTTCTCAGGCACCGCTCTCAGCGCGTACAAGCCATGTGTACGGCGCACGTCCACGATAGCGGGAGGTGTCATATGACAATAACCTGTAACTTGACAACAGTCAGAGTGTAGTATGGCCAGGCATTGAACGCACCGCGCCCGCACCGTAATAGTTTTTCAACGCAGTCCCCCTCTTGTCCCCTCCACTCCAACGCACCGTCTCTGGCAAACAGTTCGGGTCCATCGACAAGGATCTCCAGTGTTTGGTGTGGTTGTTTTAAGCCATCCCATGCCGCCGAAACATAGGCGCGGCCAGGGGTGATGGAGGGACCGCCAAGCGACCACAAATAGCTGCCGGAGAGCCAATGGGGCGAGTCATTTGGACGCCCTAAGCAAGGGGCCCGTCCGGGAAGAGACCGAGCAACAAGTACGTACACACATGAAAAAAAAAAAAACAAGTCAAGAAAGGCGGAGCTGATCTGAGCATAGTTCGGAGATGGAGTGAGAACCACCAATGAGCCCTGTGTCCTCCGACTGCCTGCCCCGTTGTAGTTTGCGGGCATGGGCTTTACTGAGCAATCCCTTCCCATTTGGGCACACTGTGCAGAAAGGGCTGCAACAAAAACCGGCCAATTCAAAATTTTCTCGGTGGTTACGCGACGTCATAGCTGGGCATATGTGATGAGAATATGTCGATACACAATGGATCAAAGGGTGTTGGTTAATGGCTAGAAGCAGTAATGGCTTGGCAGGGAGGGAGAGTGTGAAAATATGAAGTAGATATTCCTAGTCAAATATCCCGGCTCAGCAGAACTATAGGTGAAGAGGATAACCACATGCCTCTTTACTAGAGAAACGCGATAGCCACCACGAAAAAGATACTTGCGTGATAGCGAGCACGCTCAAGTCTTTCCAGGCCCGACGACAATCGGTTTTCGCAAGGGTGGAGCTCTAGCGTTGGAAGGGTCTGTCATTGTGGGGAGGCCCTGACGTCACTGTGGATTTACAGACTTCTCTTGTCAGCCTGACGGCGCCTCTCTGACCCTCGGTACTGCATGAAGCATCCTGTAAGATGTGCACCTGGCTGGAGAACGGGTGTCAATGGGGCTTCCTTGGCCGTTTCCACCGTCTTTGGGTATCCAGACCGACTGGACGGCGGGAAAGGCCACCGTATCTTTTGTGGTCCTGGTTGGACGGTGCGGTGGAGAGTAAATGGAGTCAGCCAACCTGTTCCACGTCTCTTCCGCCTCCGACCATCATGCAATCTGTAACATCCTTGATGGTGCGTTGAGCTATTGGTCTTGTCCTCTTGCTCTCCGTAATCACTGCGATCCTGGCGGCGAACCCAGAGATACGCTCTCCTCAGTAGTGGCTCCCATTGGTTTCAGGTCGTGCTGAGCCTCAGGGTCCACACTTTTTCATGCAGCACATCGCCGCCAGGCGGTACGGGAAGATAGATAGGCAGATAACCATTCTCTCACCGTGTTTGTGTGACATGCCGTTCTGTATCCAGAGAAACTGCGATCAATTATATTTCTTACAGTATACATCAATGACGGCAGTCTTATTCTGACACATGCAAGATTGATGTGAATGTATTCACCTGCTTGGATTGACATTAGCCGTTCTTGGTTACACACGGACGCTGCCCTCCATGGATCCAGCATGTACCATACCAGACCATCCCATGCCGCCCAACGGACGTACGTCACAAAGGTACATTTAGTGACTAGGGGTCTGAGGGGTGTTCTGAACCCGGACGACTGGGCTCCTTGAGTTGATGCGGCCGCGGCGTCTGCGAAAAAACCCACCCGCCCGTGCCGCCGTGCTTGACCGAAGAACTTGCTTTGTACACATTTCCGGGGTACCAGTGACATAGCATGCTGCCCCTTTAGCTAGAAAATCACAAGTATGGACTACTATAGTTCGTCGCTTAGCTAGGTACCGCGCCGTGTTTGGGCCGCAGCGCCATCGGGGAGAATCCAACCTCCGTCGTCATCATCCCGCCAGCAACCTACTGCCCGTCCCTTACTTCATACCCCAAGAGTTTTACTACACACAAACGAGTGGGAAAAAAAAATACATTGTGGAACCTGGTCGCCGCTTGGTGGATATCGATTATTGTCGCCACGGTCCTAAGCCATGACTCGGATTGGGTATTGCCGCACGAGGTATCCGCGCAATAGGTACCTACGCGAAGGGCACTGGAGAAATTGTGGACTCTAGAGCTGTGACAAGATGACCAGCCAGCCATGATGGTGCAGGACATGCCCACAATTGCTATCGTTGTCTGGCCTCCGCTGCTGTTTAATATACCCTCAGGAGTCGCGGCAGTAAGCAATTCAGAGAGGGTCTAAATCTATAAATTGCCAGATCTTCCCACCGTTCTTGACGGTAGAATCACCAAGCAACCCAGTCTCCATCCTACCGTCTGATCTCAACTTCTTCCAACCTTCAAAGAACCGAATCAAGTTTCTGCCTGCCTCTTTTGACCACGTCAATTCTTGTGCCATCTCCTCTCTGTGTCCTAATTTAAACACAGCTGGAGCCGGCTTCTCATACTCTCACCCTCTTACTGATATCACCACCACACAAATAAACGCCATGGCTCAACAACAACCCGCCTCGAACAATTTCTTCAACGAGGCTATCGCCTCCAACCAGGCAATCGACGGCATCAACACCCCCTCGGTGCCTAGCTCACCCGAGCTCGCCTCGAGTGCTTCCAGTGCCAGCATTTCTAGTCTGGAGACACCCCTATCACCACTCGCCACACCGGTCGACCGGCTTGTTGCTGACCAATTCGTCTTTGCTTTCGACATTGACGGAGTTTTAATTCGTGGTGGCCGAGCTATTCCTGAGGCCATTGAAACAATGAGAGTCCTTAATGGCGACAACGAATATGGTATCAAGGTGTAAGTGTCCAAGCCGCATATTACCCTGTTATCGATCCACTCACCCCGGATTTCATTTTTACTGGGGTGGTCCACAAAATAGAAGTATCGTGAGGTGCGACCATAAAAAGCAGTCTGACTAACATTTTTTTAACCAACAGGCCACACATCTTCCTCACCAACGGTGGTGGCAAGACTGAAGAAGAGCGCTGCGGAGACCTCTCAAGGCAGCTCCTCTGTGATATCCGCCCTGGCCAATTCATCTGTGGTCACACTCCCATGAGGGAGATGGCTGAGACTTATGGAACTGTCCTTGTAGTTGGTGGTGAGGGTGAGAAGTGTCGACTTGTTGCCGAGGGTTATGGCTTCAAGGATGTCGTCACGCCCGGAGACATCATAAAGCACGACGCTGCCACAACGCCTTTTCGCAAGCTAACCCCCGAGGAACACGCTAACTCTCGAGAGCGTGACTTCTCGGAAGTCACTATTGATGCCGTCTTTGTCTTTGCCGATTCGCGGGACTGGGCTGGTGATATTCAAATCATGCTTGATGTTGCTATGTCCAAGGGTGGTCGTCTTGGTACTCGTAGCGAGACTTTCACCGAAGGCCCTCCATTCTACTTCTCCCACAACGACGTTGTCTGGTCTGCTGCCCACGAGCACGTCCGTCTCGGCATGGGCGCCCTCCGCCGGATGTTCGAGGTCACCTTCAAGGACCTGACCAACGGCACTGGCATTCTGCATACACACGCCTTTGGCAAGCCCCAGGTTTCTACCTTCGAGTTTGCTTCTCGCCTTATGAGCCAGTGGCGCAACACTGAACACGGTCTTGTCGCCCCGCCTGAGACCGTCTACTTCGTCGGTGACACTCCTGAGAGCGATATTCAGGGCACTAACGCAGTCAATGAGAAGGCTGACAACGAATGGTACAGCATCCTTGTCAAGACTGGTGTCTGGCAGGAGGGCACCAGACCTGCCTACAAGCCCCGCGCTATTGTGAATACTGTCTTGGATGCTGTCAACCACGGTATCAAGCGCGAGATGGACAAGAAGACTGCTGCCAACGGTACTGCCAAAGCCGATATTTTGGCTGAGTCTGTCTGCAATAACGGCACTGCCATCGTTGACATGGATGTTCTCACCATGTAACTGGTGGCATATGCAATCAGCATCTCATTGGGCAGGCTTTTCCATTTTTAGCTCCCCGGGTAGCAGCGATGCATGATTTAAGGCTTGCGTTTTTGGTTTCTTTGAGTTTGGACTTGTGATTTCCTTCTTCTTCATGGGAAACAGTGCGTTTGATTTATCCACATTCATGTTTCTTTGCAGATGGCGTCATGATACACAGCAGCAGTCAGTTCTGCTTAGAACATAGATCACGATAGAAGTGCTCTGTCTCCACAGTTCCCTTCTCTCTGATGCAACACGACACATATATACCCCCGATGGGCATCACATCACCAGCTTAGACTGCATATCAATCCACGTATTATTTCATCTTAAAAAGAGTCTCCTATTGGATTTACTTTGTTTTCGTGCTCTTGAAAATTGCATACAGAGATAATGTATTTGGAACATGAAAATGAACCAATCAGGCAATCCAAGACCTGTCTGGCACGGCAACACCAAGCATGTCATACAGGCTCTATAACTTGGCTGCAACCATGTCTCCAAGCTTAAGTTCGTTTTCTAGACATCAGGAAAGGGACTTTTTCTGTACACCATGCTTTCAACTATGACAACTTGGTATCTCTAACTACCCCTACTTTTCCCGCGTTTCCTTGCTTCTGGGTTATGATATGGCTGTATTTTCGTGACTCTGGGGGCCATCCTTGGCATTACTTCAACCACAAGCATATGTAGATAGAGTGCGCCACACGGTTGTTCATGCTTCATGTATTGGACCATCTGTTACGATGCTAACCAGGGAGAGAAAAGTATGTGAATGACTGACTAGAGGACGTTCTCAAGCCATTTCCAGGTTCGGGTGTCCCCGCATCCAACGCTGTTCATTCCGTACGTCGCCAGAAATCACAAAAACATATACATACAGAACACGCTAGTGGTGTGGATATACGAAGTCGGCAACGCTCCGTTGGGCGAGTCGATGATGCATGTAGTGTACCGACTTTCATGTAAGCTGGTAAGCTAGTGTCGCCCCTGGTGCGCGGTGAATCTGCAGAAGTAGCTCAAAGGGGAATATTCATTGATTCTATAGCTTCAAGTCTTGTCCTGGTTCCTACCCCCCTCAGGCTCGTTGTCTGCACTTAAATTGTCCGCTTCCTTGAAGGAAAACCCTCCCCATTCTGACGAAGCCGCCCAGCCTGCGGCGTTTACTGCATCTTGACGCCGCGACCTTTGTTCTATGGCTTCTTTTGCACTGATTCCTGACGCAAACCCGCGGATATGTTCGCGATCCGATCGTAGCCAGCCCTTCCAGCCTGTAGTAATGTCGCCAACGCCAAGTTTACCCAGGACGATAGTACCCCACCACTGACGAGCGCCGCTTGCCCGAGCTCCGTTGCCATAGAGCATGAATCTTTCGGCTTCAGCTGCCAAAGTTTGCAGGTTCTCTGTACCACCCCGAGTCGGTTGCTGTATGTGAATGTGTCGTAGGTGATCCTCGTGGCAGCAAAGCCGGCAAGCGTCAAAACGACCATCGACATCAATGACAACTAATGTATACAAAAACGGAGGGGCGACAAGGGACGAGATGATCTTGTAAATCAAGGGAAGGGGGCGCCCTGACAGGCTTATACTGGAAGATGCCGTAGATTGAAAGTGACGAGCTATCACTTGATCCAGAGGTTGCATATGTGTGAGCTTGGTTATTTGAACCTGGCCTTGGGTTGATCTGTTCTTTTCAGATGTTGAGTCGATGGTGAGGGCTCCGCGCAAGTCATGAAGGACCTGAATTGGAGTTCAAGCGATATTAGTATCTAGAAAAAAATTCATGGAGGTGAACAATTCAACCACCAGACACCAATCCCCAAAGCTAGGGCGCGCATATTAGAGCTCGAAAACCAGTAGAAATGTTCATCATGGGACGCGGGGTTTTGACAACATGGCCAGTCCCATTAGCCAGCAAGAGTCGACCCATTCAATGCGATGATGCGTTTATTTGGCTCACCCACCGGTAAGTTCGATAAGGCCTCCCAGTGTGGCCCTTGTTTCTAATTGGTGATACCCAGGAATGGGGCGGTATATGATGGTGGTATTGCAAAGGAGGAAAGCTCAGGCCCACAAAGGACCAACTCACCTCTTCTAAACTCATCTCTTCAACCTCGCCCAGCAGCCGCAATCCCGCTGCAGCCTCCATATTAACAGCTCGCGAAAAATAAAAGAAAGGCAGAGGAGCGAACTTTCCCGAGGTGCGCCGCGATGGGGTATCCGTGTCAAGTATTCCACGCCTCCGAGCTGCCCGACCGCGTTCAAATGGATCTTAAAGGCCGCAAACGCAAGCTCAACGCTGGCGAGCGCACCGTCAACCTGGAAACCTGCGAGCTCCTCCAGATGCTCCAGTACAAGTGTGAGATCAAAGAACCAATGAAGTGGGATAGTCCTGTGCAATGCTGTGCGGTCGATCGTCTTTTTCGGAAGTGAGTTCCAAGCTGCCTGCTGTCACCTTACATCGCGGCTAACGTTGCATGAACTGGAGGTGCATGGACAAAAAGGGATCGTTTTTGGTCGAGACCACAGCGTGGGAGGGGAAGGATTACCTGGCCGACATCAACGGCAAGGGCAGTCACGGTAAAAACAATAACACTACACATAATAATGCGCAATTGAATCACTGGTCATCAAGTTGAAGCTCACCTGATATAACCCGATGAGACAGTATTGAGCGGATTTTTTTCTTGGTATAAGCACCATTCATCATTGGTGCTCTTACCCCTGGGGGTGTGGAGTAAGAATTGGTGTATTGGTTACTCACCAGCAATGGAATGCTCCAAGAAAAAGAAAAGGAGGAGAGGACAAGAAACCACAATTGAATGCGTACACATATACTCTTTGGCATTGCTTCTTTCAATTAATGACAAGAGAATACACCAGTTTGGATCGGTTTACTGGCATCGTTGAAAGCTGTTGCTCCTATTTCTTTGGGGCTACTTGATATACCAACCCGTGACTCATCTGAGGTAGCAGTCATTTAGGCCTCCAAACCCATGAGGCAATCGATTAATTGAATGATAGAAAACCTTGTAGTCCACACAACGATCCTTACTGGGGAATGCAATCTCATGTAATTACAAAATAAAAAGTGGCGTGAGGTCACAAATGATCAGCTGGTGGGACTGGTCTGGGAATGGCAGGTTCGGCATCACACAGGAACAGGAGAACCTGAAGGTCTCGACACCACTGACAATCATCCGGGGCGTTTCTGGACTCTCTAAATCCAAGACAGTCGCACATTACATTTCGATAGCACGGCGTTCGTGGCCGGGGCAAATGTCAACCTGGTCGCCGCTGCCTATGGTACATTTTGTCCAGTGACCGTCTCAGATGGAGCTTGGTATTGTATTCTCTATCCATGGATGTGACAAACGAAACAGCCGGAAGCGGCTCATCCCATCCTCCCTCTAATTATGAGTGCCATTGAACCCTTCTTAGTCCTGCTTGGCGGCAGCGCGCTCGGCCTCGAGCTTGATGTAGTGATTGTCGCGAGCTTCAGTTCGAGGGACGTGGAAACCGTACCTATCCAGGTAATTAGTATTCATATATCCTCGAAAGCGCCATGTAGTTTTATTGCTCACGTACCAGAAGACGTTGGCCATGGCAAAGCCGGAACCTGCGATTTGAGTCAGCCCATTACTGCCCAACAAGAACATCACTCGAATTGTCAGCGTCCGCCGAAGCATTCTTGTCGATTCGTTTTTAGACAGGACGCAATTGTTCAACTAGATCGGCATTTAGGTTCCAGAAACATACCAAGAGCGATGCTGAGGTCTAGGACGAGGTTTCGTCGGAGCATCTGCCACTAGGTCAGTCCATGAAAAGCACAAACAAGTTCCTCTAGCCTAGCGCGAGTGGCACAAGGCAGAGCCATTGAGTCGTAGTATACGCACACCAGTAACAGGTCGGACGGCCATTTTGACTGAGTTCGTTTTGAGATGCGGTTCGGGTGCAAGAACGAGGGTTTGAGGCGGGAATTGGGGGTTTCGAGGTGGTCGTGAGAATGTGAGTTCATCCCGAGGATGGTCTGATGTTAATCGCGCTAGAGGTGGTAGTCACGTGCAATTCGCAACTGCACCGTCGGGTGAACCCCGGCCATTGGAAAAGATCTTGACCATGGACATGCGATCATGCCTATGATAAATTGAGAGAGCTATAGCATTTTGGGACGAGGCACATCACAACAACACTGTTGCTATGAGTCTCCATCAAGCTGCCCGGAGGCTGGCGCTATCAGGTATATTGCCCGTTTTCTCCTACAATTTATCTCAATTGGCTCCTATTATAGAGCTCTCACTGACCACACAATCTTTCCATTGACATAGCAAGAGCCTTAAATCCTCGACCCACGTCCCAGACCTCACTCTGGTCAGCCGGGTTCGTGCCTACGGTCCAACGACGACACAAATGGAGTATTTTCAAGGCATGGGGTCGTAGTAAAGACGCCTCGACGGCGGCCAGCGATCCGGTGACTGCCCAGCTGGACGACCCAAAGAACCGCGAACAGTTTCTAGAGCGCAGCATGTACAGCGGTGTTGAGGATAATATTTTTCAAGATGAGATTGAAGCCCCTCAGAAGGCCCAATCAGGTGAGGCCACTCTCGGCGCAGGAGAAGCTGAGCAGAAAACGAAGGAGAACATGGCGTTGGTTGTTGATCCTGATCCTCGAAGCCGTATTCGTTGGCAACGCAAGAAGGTTATCCAAATGGTCCGTCGCAATGGCCGTCTTACCAAGGATGAACGAATCAAGATGACCGAGCGTGAACTACTCCACAAGAGTGCAGTGATGCCTACAAGCGTCAAGAAGTTGGTGATGCTGGCACGTCAGATTTCCGGCAAGACTGTCGACGACGCTATCCTACAGATGCAGTGGTCCAAGAAGAAGTTCGCTGCAGAAGTGCGATATTATCTAGAGGAAGCTCGTGACCTTGCAATTGCTCAACGCGGCATGGGGCTTGGCCAAGTCAATGGCGAGATCTTGACAAAGCCTCGCAAGATCCAAACCAATGAAGGCAAGTGGATCGAGGTCACAGACCCAACACGCATGTATATCGCTCAATCATGGGTTGGCCGAGGCCCATGGCGTGGAAAGAGTATCGATTATAAAGGCCGCGGTAGAATGGGCATCATCAGGCACCCCAGCACCAGTATGTATCAGACCAATCAAATCTCAATTTTAAACCAAATGCTGACTATGCTTTGTCCATAGGCTTGACTATCTTGCTCAAGGAAGAGAAGACAAGGATTCGGGAGCACGATGAGCGTGAGGCAAAGAAGGCAAAGAAGGGACCTTGGGTGCATCTGCCCAACCGACCTATCTACGGACAACGACCATACTACTCATGGTAAGTACCGCCAAGACGGATCCTGTTCATTTGGTGGCCCAGCATACACACAAAACAAAGGGATTACAAATCAGAAGTAGTGTGGTGGTGTTCATAAAGAAACTTGTAAGATATGTACAATGAATCGCTGCACGATTGAACGCAAAATCTTCTGGTATCATAAATAACTAGCCTTGATTACAAGTGAACATTCCTCTCCATCTCCTCCCTAAACACCAAAACATAAGAACCCCCTCACAACAATGACTCGATAGCCCAAGCTGTGTTTCTATACAAACCGCCTGATAGGTTATTGAAGAAACTACAAGACAGTCAATCGAGGAGTCCTGGCTCGTATCGGACTTGGTTAGCCATTCCACATGAGATGGCAAACATAGAAATGAATTGTTCTCTGCAATCCACGTTGAAATTTATTCCATTCCTCACAATTCCAAAGTCCAATATGTTAGAAGTCATCCCGCTTCTCAACATCATACCATGGTTCGGGGTGTGTGTCGCGGAACCATGTCCTCATATCGGTTGGTGATCACCTCCATATCATATGCATTTTTCTCCCCAAAAGCAGCATCGCTTGAGCCATAAACTCTCCCACCACCAGGAAGAGGTTCAGAGATTGCCAAACCAATACCGCGACGCTGAGGCTTCTGCTCATCTTCATGTCTTCGTGATTTTAACACACAGAAGAGCCCAAGACTCAGGACAGCAAGAACCGCGGCACCAACACCAACGCCGATACCAGCCTGAGCAGCAATGGACAGTCCAGTCGATTTCTTTTTCTCTGAATCTTGAGAATTCTCAGCGTTGTCGGCAGCCGAGGTCGCAGTCGCAGTGATGCCAGCACCAACGCCACTCGAAGTCTTAGATGCAGTGGCTTCGATTTCAGAGGCAGATTCTGAAGCCTGGAGATGAAGTCAGTAACAATCATGAGTCGGCTTAGAACTGCATACACTAGGTTTGTCGGCTGCGGCAGACGAGTGAGCAGCAGCTGTACTCTTGGCAGCGGCGGTCGTTGGAACACTACCGGCTGTCTGCGCGGTGGTGCTAGACCATGCTTCCTTGGACGTTGCTTCGACCTTCGTGGATGAAAGAGCTGTCGCAGATGGGGTTTGAGATGTAGGCGCTGCCGACGTCGATTCAGCAGCAGATGCACCAGAGGAGGCAGAAATTACGCCTTAGGATAAATGTCAGCATTTTATCTATACTATACCGTACACACGAGCTTACCAAGACAGAAGTTGGCGCTGAGATAGGTGTTCATCTCAGTTTGAGTTGCTCCACATGAACTGCTAGAGCAATCTCGGATACCATCAAGAAAGGACTGATTCCGACACAAACAGGCGCCATCTTCCGCGCTACCACAGCTAAATTCACTGAACCGGTCCCTGAGATTGTTTGTACAGGTTCCCTAAAAGTTGCATCAGTAACAATACGTATGCAGGCTCGAGACCTTTATTCCGATTAAGCCATGTCTGATGGACTTACAACACAGTAATCGGCGGCGGACACGGCTAAGAAGTGCAGGGCGCCCAGCGCACCTAAAGTCGAAAGTGAAATACGCATCTTAGCCAACGACAGATGTCAGGATATTGATAAGGCGAAATAACAGCGAAAAATCGATGGGTTAGACAACAAAAGGTTCAAGATGCAAACCACTTGGGCGAGGACGAAGCGTAAAAATATCAACAATGTCGAGAGGGTTTGTGGTACAAGAGAAGTCAAACGTGGGACCCGATGAGTGAGGTGGAGTTGGTGCAGGATGCCGGGCTGAATACGAAGTGAAGGATGCGAAAGTAATGGCCAGATGGCATTCGCCAACGAATTGCAAGGAGCGACGGAGGAAGCTGAAGGAGCGTATTTGAGACGGCGAACTAACGAATATGCGAATTGATATCGACAGTCAATGGCCGGAAAGGTGAAGTGAGATGGGTGGGCTGGCACCTGGGCACTGGATACAACGAAGGGAACCCGAAAGCGCGATCGCCGAACGCGGGAAGAAAAAGAAAGGAAGGAGAAAGAAAGATGAAGCCCAAGTGAGACCAGCAGGCAGGGTGTGGGTTGAAATGACGAAACGAACGTAATGCCACTGGAAGGGAGAGGAGGAATGAAAAGGAAGCGCTGGGACAACGAGTCACCGAGGGAATGAAGGAAATGGCGATGTGGGATAGAATATGGGATCGGGGCTGCCCCCGCAATGATGGCAGGTCCGGTACCTTACACCAAGTACGTACCCACATCTACGCGCGCTGCAAGTCCCCTCTCTAGTGGCGGGCTAAATGTTGGATCAACACAATAGGTACCCGAGCCGGCGGGTACTCTTCGCCGACTGGCAGAGCGATGCTTGCGCAGGCGTCTACAGGCCCTCTGCGCATCTAAACGGGCCCAGTGTTGGTTCAGTAAGCTCATGGCAAGTGAATTCTGGGACAACTCGGTCGCTTGTGATGGCTCAGATTCCAGAGATACGCCGCGGCGGATACAGTGACACGACAGTAAAGTAATCCTGGATGGGAGCATAAAACCTTCCCAGCCCGTGTAAGTCTCGGGCACCCCGGCAAACATCCTCGTCATAGGGAGTTGCTCTCCCAGCTTATTACATGCCTGGGCCCTTGAAGTTGGTATTTGCAACAAGCTAATTTTCTATTGTCACTCCTATTCCGGCAAACGAAGGCAGAAGCTTTGTTCGGCCATGAATGCAGCAGGCCTGCCAGCAATACCAGCCCATCCGCTCAAGGGTTCCAGCCAACGTCTTAGGTTTGAAGCCGCCACGTCAAATAGGGGGCCGAGATGTAACGGTTCGTGGGGATACCAGCCCCTGACGCAAGACAAACCCCCTCTCCTACATCACCTCATAGCGTAGAGAGTTGGCGGGGAGGGGGCACGGACGTGGATGGCTCGCTCAGGGCACCAATTCACCAAATTACCCACTAATGGACATCAGGCTACGCACCGTGCCAGTGGTAAAATATACCTCCAAGTCGATTCCACAGGTAGGTGGTGGTCAGGCGCGCCCAATTCCCAAAGACCAGTCGCAGGCCTGCTAGCCCTAATGCTCGTCTCATTACCGCCAAGGCGCATACGATCATCTGTTCGTCGAAAACGGATTGAGCACGGCCAGAACGACAGGTCTTGTTGATTCCAACAATTCCACGTTGTTCATCTGTGCGCGAATCATCACCGCTCCCTCCCTCGCACAGCCTCCTTATACCACCCATTAATTTATTCTAGGGGACGGATGGACGTGCCACAACTCCCCGCAGCAGTACCTAATTTCCTAGAAAACAAGAGAAAACCCAGTCTACATTGACGAAACGCTACATCATGCGCCAATATTACTTGGGCGGTTATATTACAAAGGCACACAGCACCCCGGTTAGTAACAGCCCCGGGCCCTATTTTGGACAGGACTTAGGCCGCGGTCTGGAAGCGGCAGACCTGATTCAACCAGAAGGGTGGGCAGACCCTCCAGACTCCTCCCGAACCCGGGTGCCAGCCGCAATCCTTCGTCATGGCAGACAGGTGGGGGCATAATTCCAGATTCCTACCAGCAGCCAAACGAATCCGAGCTAAACAATGGATAAGAGCTGCGGTTCTTTGATTTTTAATTTAATCCTAGTAACATCTTTACATCAAGGTGAGTGATGAAGCATCGCAAGACGAAGGCCTCCTCTAACCCCCCCCCCCAACATCTCACTAACCCAATCAAGTCAGGCTCTCGACACAATGTGACAAGGCAAACGGAAATGTCACATGGGCCGTATAGAACAAGCTGACAGCGAAGCGAGGCTTGCATTTCGTCACGTATGCATCCGTCAGGGGCAGTCATCCTTCTTCTTTTTTTCTTCTTGCTTGCGACTAAAACATGAGATCTAAGTTGACCGTTAGCGTGAGCCATGCGCCTGCATGTGGAGTCTTCCAGATCGGCACCGGGATCAGCCTGTCGATTTATGCGTTAGACCAGGTAGAAAAAGAAATTTTCTCTCCGCTCCATGCAATGCATCAGTGGCAGTTTCAACAGAATGCAACCTTGGCTATGCAGCTTGGCGCCCGAATCGCATTGAATCCATGACTTTTAGTATAACGCAGACAGCATGGGCAACAAAGAGGCTGGCCACGGCACCTTCAAGTGCACTTGTCCACATCAAGCCGTTTCATCTACGCCTTGACGCCCGTTGGTGCGGAGTCAAAGCAGAACATCAGCCAACCCAGGTGCTGCGCGGACCGCTATATTAGCGTGAAACAGCACCCTGGTCACTCCCAGTCACAACATTGGACTACTTATGAATATTACCTCAAGTACCACGCACTCCAGTTGTAAGTCATCTGCAGCCAATTTGCAAAGCACTGTGGCCATTTCAGTGCAAGATTCTCTATAAATATCAAATATCGCCTCTCATTTTCTCAGAAGAGTCTCACTTATGATCAGAAGCGAATAAGACTCCATCCAGTCGCACTTAAATCTGACCAGCCTGGGGCCACCAATGCCATGGAGCGGTGGGGCTGTGCTGTTTTGAACTTGCCACCTGGGGGAAAAAAAGGACCGCACTAGTCATCATCACACTCTTCAATTCAACTGGATTTTGCAACCAAAACAATAGTATAGCTAATTAAAATTGATATCATGAAAATCTCTGTTCATTAATCTACCTCCGAATTATTTTCTATTTAAATTTGGTCAATACTGCCCGTTGTGGTATAACTAACATTGGTGTATTGATTGTTGCCAGTCGGATGCGTGTGCGGTCCTTTTTCCCCCCCGGAGGTTTGCCCAGAAATACTTATAAGGATTCGGGGCGTAAGTATGCTCACTCTAGGGAGAAGGGCTACAAGAGGGGCTAGTTGGATGATACTCGCCAAGAATCCGACCGTCGATCGGCCATCCAGTGGTAATCATCAGAAGTTGGGCCTTCTCCTTGCGCATTATCCGATCCCTTAACTTATTACCGAAAGCCATACCCCGGGTCGAAACCGTCATAAGTGTCAAGCGCTGAATCCTCGGCCTCAGGTGAACAGAATCTGATCCAAAGACTTTGTGCAAAAGTTTATTCTGGTCAGCGAACAAGTAACTGGCAAGAACACAGCTCGTCACCAAATGCTTTATGAAATACACATATATATAAATAAAACCGGACATATACTGTACTATTTTTTTTTTAATTCTCTTCCTGTTTTTTTTCGTCTCAGGGTGTCAACTGCTTTCTGCAGGAGTAGATGCGCATCATTGCCTGAGCTATGTTATGCATCAGAGCTGTGTGGCCATGATGCAACGAATAACTACCCCGAAAGATCTCGGCCCCAAGAAGCCTGAAGACGTCCCAGCCTCTAGACCGGCTCCCGCGTCCCTTTTGGATTGTATAGGAATCCATTCTCAACCCAATTTTCAGGTCAGGTTAGGTCAGGCCGAGCGCTCGAGGGCTGGTAAAATTTGCCATATGATCCACGTCACCAATCCTCGAGTGGAGCTTGGAATCAACACTTGCTTCGATGTCATGTTTTGGCATTCTATTTCCAGCATTCTACTTCCTACAAGACTCCAGGAAACCAGATCTCTGTTAGGGCACAGCAACTCTTTTAAGGGGAAGGGTTTCGGAGGCATCATTAACTAGATTCCAAATCGCTGTGTCGCGATCTTCATCAGGGCCGATAAAAATAATTATACTCGCTTTTAACACCCAAACATACCTAGACTAAATCATATTCAGTCCAAGTCCTAAGCACCGCTGTTTCTGAAACTGAGCCACGGTGAGAGCAACGCGATATCATCGAAGAAAGGCCACGGTCGAATCAGCGATCATCCTACCAACATCACTCAGGGGCTAAACGCTCTACACCCCATTCAAATTGCTAGACGCGACATAGCCTACAGTTAATACAGCGCACCATCGCCACGCATTTAAGACCCTGATGGCCACCACGCTCTCTACCGTGCTTTCCCAAGCTACATAACTTTGACGTCCTCGTTCTACCTCTCTTCAAAACCCGACCAGTTTTTATCCATATAAAACGGAATAGATTTGCCTCCAACTGCCAGTTCGTTCGTATGCGATCGAGGTCACCATAGAATTGGATGATTATTGACCTGTTTGGAACTCTCGACGCACACGTCAATACTGCGAAAGCACTGGGCTGATTGATTCGACAGCCAACTTTCCGTGAGAACTCTACATCAAGGTAACGCCCTTAAATTACTCGACTAAAGTATCATGTTGAAGACTCGTGCCGCTAAAGCGCACGGGACTACACGCGTCAATCATCATATCGCCCAGTATGAAGGTGAAATAATTATCCGCCAAGGATGCAGGGTGGCGATGAATATCTTGTGGGACTGCGGATTTTTTCCTACTGATCCTAGAACAGACCGAGTCACATAGTAAAAAGCCATGCACCCAGTCATGACCGTGGCATCTGAGGCTGCTGTCCAATGAACTCGTGAGCATGGAAATCAAACTCTCGAACAAATGTATTTAAGCAAGAGAAGGGAAAACACAAAACCGAACACCAACATAACACTCATAGGGTTTTTTGTATTTGACAAAACAGCGACCCTTTGCATGAAGGGCCGGGAATAATTCTCATGGCTGGGGTGGCTGCCGACAATGAACAGAAGACCAAATAATACGATGAGACACCCGGCGCAGGTCTAGAATCCAAATGGCAGTTCTCCGTACGGAAATGATTGCCGCCGCCACCCTCCGTCGTGTCGAACAACCAAAGTCACCCATTTAAATGAATGTCGGCACCAGTCTGCTCACAAATAAGTGGATCGGGGAGTCGGAGCCCGACTTGAATAACGGGATGGTAAGTATTCAGGCACCATCCCACAGGAAACTAAACCTAAGAAAAGCCCGAAAGACGTAGATACGTTAATTAATGACTCACATTTGTTAATTGCTGGTCAAACTTGATCCGATAGTCGCAAAACAAGCGCAAAAATTGAAACTGGACTCCCAAGTTGTCAGTGGTCTAGGCCTTGCTAGGGCGCCATCAACGCTCGGCATTACATCATTGCCTCGCTACCCGTCCCTCTGGACAGCATGATCCCTGCCCCAAATGGACAAAAAACCGCCCATCGTGCTTAATTATAACAACCCATTTTTCTCCCTTCTCCACATTCAAACGCATTTCATTCACGCGCCTCAAGACCACGCGCACTATTTCAGTGTTTGATTTACGTGCCTGGATCTGCTCAGATCCTCTCGGCCTTCGTGCATCTGGTGTGCCCTTCCTAGTAGGCACTAAATATTCGGAGCCTTGCTGCCTGCTGATCAATCGCGCCCACCAACCATACCTAGCGATTCTGATTCTGATTCATCTCTGCCTGCCTGCTTTTCTCCCTACCGAACTACCTATCTGGGGACAACTTCGATATCGCAACGGCTACCGACCTATCCCACGCCATTTACAACTGTATGCGCCGTTATTGAGGAACAATCGACCCGCCCCCGGCCCTCGAGTGCTCACAAACTTAATGTGATGCGCCACGCCACGGCCTTGCGCTCCCAAACAACATGGCCAAGCCTGTAGGCGAAGACAACTGGCTTGCCTACCTCGAGGAGGCAGTCCGAAATGCATCCGACCTCGAGAATCGCGTCATCGCTGTTGAGCACTACAAGCGCGCTGTAGGCGCCGAACCTGGCAGTTTGCGCATCTGGCTTTCCTACTGCGACTACTTCTGGTCCCTCTGGGAGGCCACTCAGGTCCCGGCCAGCGATGGCTGGAGTGATGAAGAACGCCTCTTAGGTCGTGAGCTGTTCTCATTTGGAGCAGCTCTCGACCTGTGGCAGCAGGGTTACGAAGCCATTCGATATCGCCTTGGTGACAGCCATCTGCTCTGGAACAGATGGGTATCTCTCGAACTGGACCTTCTCTCCAAATCCCGAACCCCCGAGGGCATCAAGCGCATCACTCATCTCTACCGCGATCGTCTATTGACCCCTCACATCACTTGGGACGAGACCTCACAAAACTACTCCAGTTTCCTGTCAGAATACAATCGCCCCTCCTGGGAGGATGCCATGAAGGTTATCACGACCAATGCTCAAGAGGCCAAACGACTTATCGCTGCTCGTGATCCTTTTGAACTTAAGCTCAAGAAAGCCGCCAGCAGTGCAGATGAGGATTCTTATAAAGCAGCCATGACAGAATATTTGGAGTGGGAAATGATACAAAGCAAACGCAGCAACGACAATCCTGAAATCGGCATCGATTTATGTCGAGGCTTATATGCTCGGGCTCTTACGGGAGTTTTTGCAACTAATCAGACAACCTGGTACGAGTATATTGTGTTCCTTTCCTCGTCAAATTCCGACCTTCAGGCTCCTGGAAACTTGCTTGATGTTCTTCGACGATCGGTTCAACATTGTCCTTGGTCAGGTCTCTTGTGGAATAGGTACATTCTCTGTGCTGAAGAAGCCAAACTTCCCTTTGCTGAGATTGAGTCCATCAAACACGCTGCAACTAGCGAAGACCAACTTCTCAAGGATGGAATGGAAGGCATGATTGAAATGTATGTCGCCTGGTGCGGTTTCTTGAAACGAACAGCAATGGATGCCACTGCCACAGATGAGGCTATTGATCTTGCCGATGTTGGTTTGAGTGCTGCTCTGGAGGACGTTGCTGTCGTTGGTCAGAGACTTTACAAAAAGGATTTCCAAGGTGACCCCAAGTTTCGACTCGAGCGCATATATATACAATATCTTACCGAGAAGAAGGGGGCCATCGACGAAGCTAGGGCTCAATGGAACAAACTGGCTGCTCTGCAAATCCACGCCGATAACCACGACTTTTGGTTTAGATATTACATGTGGGAAATGCTGATATTCTCCTCAAGTGTTCAAGAAAACCGAAGCCCAACACCATCATCTGCTGGCGCTAGCTTCAGAATCCCATCACTGGCAACAGCTGTGCTGCTCCGTGCCGTCACACGCCGGACTATCGACTGGCCAGAAAAGGTACTGGAAGTATACATGCAACACTGTAATGACTATGAACCGCCGGTGTCGGTGCGGAAAGCAGCTGATCGAGTACACAAAACTTCAAAAGCGGTGCAAAAACGCCGAGACCGCGAGGATCAAGAAAAGGCCGCTGCATATACGGCTTACTACCAAGCCCAAAAGGCCGAGGTTACAGTCCAAAATGCAGAATCCCCCGACGCTCCCAAACGGAAGTGGGAATCCGACTCCGTCGACGAAGAGGAGACTGAAAATGCTACGAAACGACACAAGGGCGACACCAGTATTGAGGTCGCTTTGACTCAGACCTCCAAGCGAAACCGAGAAAATTCTACTATACTCGTGACAAATCTCCCTAAAGAAACCTCGCAGACTAAACTACGGCAATACTTCAAGGAGTATGGGCATATCAACAACATCACATCCCTAGTGCAGGAGAAGGATGGGAACTCATCTACTGCCCTCATCGAATTTAAAACTGTCGAAGAGGCTCAATCTGCGTTACTAAGAGATGGGAAATACTTCGGCCAGTGCCAAATCCGCGTTCAATCTGGACATGATCTTACTGTCTACGTAACTAACTATCCACCCGCTGCCGGTGAGAAGTATATTCGCACTCTGTTCAGCGAATGCGGAGAGGTCCTGAGCCTCCGATGGCCCAGTCTTCAGAAAAATGCTCATCGTCGGTTTTGCTACATCTCATTCCGCGATCGAGAAGCCTCAGCTAAAGCAGTTCAGAAGGATGGCACCTTGCTTGAGAATCGTTTCAAACTCGTGGCAAAATACTCAGATCCCGCTCAAAAGAAAGCGCGCGAAGGCGCCCTAGTCGAAGGTCGAGAGGTCTACGTTGGTAATTTAGACCGCAGTATCTCAGAATCAAATCTCAAGGATGCATTTGCCAAGTATGGTACCGTCACCAGAGTAAACATCCCACAAAACCTAGCCGGCAAGAACAAGGGCTTTGCGTTCATCGACTTTGCGACCAAAGAGGAGGCGGCAAAGGCAGCAGAAGAATTGAACAACACCAAATTCCACAGTCAGATTCTCAAGGTTGAGGTCTCCAAAGACTCTAAATTCAAGCCCATATCAAGGACTACTGCCAACAAGCGAGAGTCAGCCTCACCCGCACCTTTTTTAGCCCGCGATGCGGAAGGAGACGATGCAATGCGCGACGTTCCCAATGCAATCCAAAACAAACCTACCACAGCTGATGTTGCGGCGCGCACAATTGCCTTAATGGGGCTACCAGATACTGTGAATGATGCTTGGGTCCGCGCTCTCGTTGAAAGCTTTGGCACAATTACCGACATTGTTCTGCAGCCTTCTCACGGCGGTGCCAAGATTGAATTCACTGATGCCGTCACGGCTGGAAAGGCGGCGCTGCAGCTGAATGGTATGGAATACGAGGGCCACAAACTGCACACAGGTTCCGTGGACGAGTTGCGACATGCAAAAGCAATACGGCAGGAAGATCGCATCGCGTACGGATCCAAACCTCAAAAACGCAAAGATGAAAAGGATGCGGATTCCATATCCAAGGGGCTGGTGCCTCCAACCACTACGATCCGACGCCCCGTCCTGGGTAAACCGGGTGCTAAACGTGGCTTGGGGTTCTCAAGGCCTGTCATTCCATCAGTATCCAAGGGCGGCACGCAAGCGAGTAAGGCTCCGATAAAGAAAAGCAATGCTGATTTCAAGGCCATGTTCCTTGCAAGTGGGAAAAATAACATTGATGAGCAAAATGAGGGCGTATGTGAGGACCAGGGTAAGGAGCAAACCAAGAAGGAGGGAAAGTGAACATGACCATGGGTCTTAGTTCACAACTCATAGTCAGTCGAAAAGAGCGTCTGACAAAAATACGAGGTCTAGATAGCCAAAGTAAAGGAATAGTACGTAATAATTACTGGATTGCACTTTGGATGTAGTCTTAGGTGTAGTTGCTGGCGTGACCATAGAAACTAAAATATGATGGGTCAATATCTTACTCTATTTGTGAAAATATCGTTTGTCATACATAGGCTCGCTAACTCCAAAGCCAGACTCGAATAGCTTTACCCTGGTTCGCTCGATTCAACTTTCTCTGCTTCGATGTGCATGATAGCGCATTGCTGTCAAATCGGTTCTGCTTGCAGATATAACTACATCGAGTCTTGACACGATCTCTGAAAACTGCATCACCCAAGTGCAGCCATCAACAGTAAACCACTCAGGAAAAAGGAGATTTTCTATACTTGCCCCTATTCATTGCAGTATCCCGAGATACTCCAAGGTTCCATTGTTGCCATTTTGCGCACATTAATCTTTTATATCTTGTTTCCAGTGCTAGGAGCCTGTCGCTCCTCTCCAAAATCTTGTGTGAATAATTTTTGCCACACATCCAACCATTTTTCCTGTTGAGCTGTTGGTAGCTTACCTGGCTGTTTGAAAGATCTTGTCAGCAACTCTCTGAGTCGTGTGCGGAGGACCTTGATAACCAGCATGGTCTTCCAATCCGATACGGCAAAGCGACCACGATTTCCATCTAGTATAATAACCCCCGAGAACATCTGGAATAACCCAAATCAGCGACGCCTTCATTTCGTTAATGTACATATAAACTCACATCACACCGTACATCACCGCACAATAGGGCAATAGCGAATGGGTCAGTCGCTGTGGCCTCGTGGGCATGATATATTCTGTCCCAGTGTCAGTAGGTCGAAAAATATCGTACTTCAGAACACGTACGATTTCGATTGCATAATATGGTAGTATGATAGCCACTTTATATCACGGGTGTTGCGATTAATCGAGGATGGATGAAGACTGATGGACTGGTTGTTCCCAATGTTTCGTAGTCCTTTGCTCCCAGGTGAGTCCCTTACCAGAATCCTGGGATAGAAACTCCACGCAATAACAGAGGCCGAAACCACATCGCTATCACTATTCAGATTCACCCTACTTGGCATTTCATAGAATTGTTGTTGTCTTCGACCACGTCCACTTGAAAATCGGAGCCGCGACAACGTTCGCCGCTCCTCCTCGGTCAACGAGAGGAATCCAGAGTCTACCACGGAGGTAAGCAACTGGCCCTTGAGCTCTTCGATATTTGCCAGTGTTTGCTGGCTCAAAAAGTTCTTGCGACAAAATTGAAATTCTTTGCCAGCGCCCCCGGCAGCTTGACAGACTCTTTTCCAAGCAAGATAAGCATTGTAAACAGTAAGCAAATCAGAATCTCCGCGTCTAAATGCCATTCGGGCATTGTCAGCTTGTACCCTTTGTCCGAATGGTGCAGAAAATGGTGACTTTGAGGAAAGAATTGCAGCAACCGTGATAGCCATGTCCAGGCACTTGAACACAACACCGAGTAAGATCAGCTTTCCCAGAAAAACGTCCAACGGAAGTCGAGCCAACTGGTACCCAAGTGGTGTCAGGTCTTCTGTGGCTGTCAAGGCGCGAACGTCTACAAGAGCATCAATGGCACGGCGAATATTCTTGGCGGATGGCGGGTCCAGTGCGCATCCAAGAGTTTCTTCGATACCCCCAATCTTGCAAATCTTGACACGAATAGCCAAATCTTGCAGTGACAATCGAAGAATCTCCGGTGTTTGTTGGTCATTCATGAGATTATCGTGCCGATACTTGGTAAACATGTGGAAGCAAAGGCCTTCTTGAACCCTACCGGCTCGCCCTCGCCTTTGCTTGGCATTTGCTCGAGATATGAAAGTATCAAGAAGCCGTGACAATTGCCTCCTCTCATCGAATCTCATTTCGCGATGTTTGCCTGTATCAATGACGCAAGTTACATCGGGAATGGTAATACCTGTCTCAGCAATGTTGGTAGCAAGGACAATCTTTCGCATCCCAAGCGGTGGGGCAAGGAAAGCCGA
The DNA here is from genome assembly GCA_013406985.1 of Calonectria crousiana. NCBI lineage: Eukaryota > Fungi > Ascomycota > Sordariomycetes > Hypocreales > Nectriaceae > Calonectria > Calonectria crousiana. The sequence continues at coordinate 381,478 of VTGD01000017.1, read as the reverse complement.
CTCTTGCTCTTCTGTCGCAATTGTCGAATGCAATGGGTATACCAACCAATCTTGGTAAAATCTGGGGTCTCCAAGCAACATATCATTGAGTGTTCGGATCTCAGCGATCCCTGGTAAAAACACCAAAATAGCCTTACTGTAGGCTTGTAGATCATTATCCACGGTAATGTGGGCAATTAGTTGCACAATTAAGTCAAAGTCGATACGATATTCATCGATTTGTGAGAGTGTGACTCGAGTTTTGAGCGAATATCCCGCAAGACTCTTGGATATATCACTCTTCAGGCCATCTGTCTCACTTTCGACTGGGTCATCGTCTAGATCAACCATCTTTTCATAGTGAACGTCTCCAGCTGTGTATCCAGCCAGTTCGATGGCATCTTCAAGATACCGAACTTGTACAGGAAACGTTCGCCCAGGCACATTCAAAACCGGCGCGCCTCCCAGGTATGTGGAAAACCGCTCAGAGTCCACAGTGGCAGACATGAGAACGACCTTCAGATCTCGACGCCGTTTCATCAGGTTTTTCAATACAATCAACAAAAAGTCACTGTCGATTGATCGTTCATGGACCTCGTCTAGAACCAAATGAGTCACCTCTTGCAAGTCGTTAGATCCTTCAAGCATTCGCATAACAATACCAGTCGTTGCGTACACTAGTCTCGTTTCACGAGATGTGTTTGCTTCCAGGCGAATGGAGTAGCCGACAAGAGACCTGCAGGTGCCCAGGTCATTCTTGTTTTCTCCGAGCTCTTCGCTCACTCGACGGGCCAGTGACACTGCAGATATACGCCGAGGTTCAGTACAATACACCTTGCAAGGTTTTCCTTGTGAAAGCTGATGCTCTAGCAAAAATGATGGTACCTGAGTGCTTTTTCCGCTGCGATTTCATTAGATACGAGTGTGACAAGAAAAAAGTAGACCATACCATCCAGTTTCACCACAAACGATAACCACTTGATTATCTTCGACCAATCTGAGTACTTGTTCTCTGAAATGCCACATGGGCAGCTGCATCCGGGATTGCTGTCGACGTGTCAGCTTAAACGGTGTGATTAAAACCTCTTGAACATACAAGCATTTTCTGGTACTTAGGGGAATTGGACTTTTCGGTCCATATCCTTTGATAGTATTCCGCGTTCATACCAGCCTGTCGAGCACGATCTTGACCACCATCATCGCCAGGATCGTGCAAATTCTTGGCGACACCTCGACCTCTAAACGCTCCTTGAAGAATAACACCATCTTCAAGCTCCTGGTCATGGCGTTCACGAACGAGGGCCTTCAAATCCTTCACCACAGCTCGATCTTGGGAATCTATCTGGTTCTTTCTTGCTTCTGCGAACTCATACCAAAGATCCCGCCAAACTGGTGGGAGCTTGAGACCAACTTTTTCTTCCTTAGGGTTTCCGCTGAAAATATAATATAAAGCTGCCGTTGCGATGTAGGCTTCAGATTGCTTAGGATCTGGTGTTGCTATACCATTCATTGTGAATATGAAGTGGTAAGGGTCGGTGATGATCGCAACTTCAGACACTGTGGTAGGTTGTGGTTGTTCCTGGGCCTTTGTCCAAAAAATTTCTAATGAATGGCGATTGGCAAAGGAAACATCCGATACAGAGAGGAAAGATATCTTTGCGGAAGCATCTCTATGGCAACAGTCAGTCACATAATCTTCATACGTGTAACAAACCGAGGTGTTACCTTGAGCGACAGGCTTCTTCCAGAGCCCTCTTTGGACTGAAGCCGGTCCATTTCCCAAAATCCTGAACTAAAATCTTCCCACCGTCACCCAAGTTGAGCACAGTTTTGGGCTCTCCTGTAACCGCATCCACTTCAGTTTGCGGCAACGGTTCAAAAAGCCCACCCATGTCATCATCGTCATTCGTCTCCGCCAAGATTTCTGCAGCGATCCGTTCGGCTTCATCACTAACACCGTCTCCTATAGACTTCTCTGATGCAAGCGCATCAGTTGCGGGTGCTGCTTCGGCTTTTTCCTGGTTCTCCTTCCTGGCCAAAGAAAGTTGCTTCTCTAAAATGATCTTTTCCAGTCTCCATTTTTTATCAGCCTCGAATTTATCAAAAAGCACATCGTTCTCGATCTTCTTGATCTTTGCTTCCAATTTAGCAACAACAAGCTCCTCGTCCGAATCACCGTCGGATGTCTTTGTTTTGTTACTTTTGCTGCTCCGTTCAAGCCCTAGAAGTTTGCCCTTTGCTTCCAAATATTGGGGTAGAAGTTCATCAGGCTCTATGTCACTATCACATGTGACCACCAGCTTTCTATTTGGCTGCAACAACCTTTTCTGCTGGCCAACCCCTCCCGACCCCTCGTTTTTGCGCCCGTTGCGTGATTCAAAGTGTCGAGGTGTGTTTGAACGCGTAGAACCTGGCGATTCTTGTGGAGTTTCTGCATCAAAATTAGAAAATAATCGTTCACGGTAGAAACAAGGCAGCGAACCAGTTGTGCTTTTAGATATGGGCTTAGGTTTGGAGTCATACACTGGTAGCTCCTCGGGTGGGCATTCCCGGGCTAGCCAGTCCAACGCTTCCTCAAGGCCCCATATAGAATCTCTGATCGATGTAGAAACATTTGGGGCGATATCTAGTATATACTGGATGGCCGCTTTTACGCGTTCTTGAGGAAATTCGGTAGTGGAAAGGGTCAGTTGCAAAGTCCACAATCGAGTAATCATATCTTCTTCTGGAGGCATCTTGCCAGCACCAGTGTTGTCAGAGGAGGCGAGACTTGAAGCCGCGAACCGGTTCTCAGCTTGTATTAAGTTGAGTATATAATCCATGAGCTCTTGTGGCAACCATTTGAGACCGTTGATCGGGTCTGCCTGGTTGCGGAGTAGGCGCCGGTCGGTTTCAAGCCTTGATCGCTGACGTTGGGCATCTCGTTTCGTTTTTTGTGCATATTTCTCGACAAGAAGCTGTAGATCTGATTCCTCAAGCTCTTTCTCAAACTCTTCTGGTGATAATTCCTTGTCTTTGAAATTGGAACTGGCATTGGAATCGTTGGTGGCAGTCGTAGGTGGTGGGGCAGCTTTCTGGGACGGTGGAGGGGCATCTTGGCCTTGGGCAGAGGGCTTCGATTCGGGCTCAGCTGTCTCGGGTCTCGGCTTGGAGGCAATGGATATGGTTGCAAAGCCCCGTGCTGGGTTGGTAGCAGCCTTCTTCTTCTTCTTTGCGCCAGCCATGACGGTAGATATGGCAGACAAATGGGGCGTGAAGAGATCAGGTCAATGTGTCGTGATCGGAAACGCGGACAAATTAGCGAGTAATTTGGTAAGGCAAGGCCGCCTGTACGTGGGCAGTCGGAGCTGCCGTGGGCCAATGGTCAGCACCTTGGTACCTGGTAGTGAGGGAGAGACTAAGTGGATGGATAGTGGGTGGGTGCTGTGACGCAACAGGCGGAAAGACCAGGGCGTATCTCCAGACCTTGCGGAATCCTGGGCTGAAAAGTAGCTAGAATTTTATTGCAGCTTGAGTCAGGCCGAACAGTCAGGCCGAGGTGTCATAAGACCCATTAAAACGTTGAAGGAACGAATAATCACAAGCATCGTCGAATTAAGACGCAATGAAAACACTAGAGAGGTTCTACAGTTTAAGAGCCACCCAAAAAAATCGGTGGAAGCACACTTTCTCATCGATTCACTTGAGATGAGCTTTGTATAGAAAAAAAACCAGTCATTTTAGTGCACATAAATTTGAAGAGTGATTGGGGATAAAACCTGCCTCTTTTCTCCCCAGAAGAAAGCATAATTTAAATACACTCCATAAAGCTTCCTTCAATTTGACCTTTTGTATTGGATGGTGTTTTCCCTCTCTCGAAGTTCTACAGAACACAATTTGGTTCTACTACCCTACATCAGTATCGAACCCTGGTAGCCCTGAAGCTGCCAGTGCACACCTACGCTACAAGCGGTGAAAACGGGGCTCGGCGCGTGAAAATCCGCTATGCCAACCAACCACCAACCCCAAAAAACCCCGCCATGTGGGAGACCAGGCGTTTCTGTGCATCTTGACGTGGGGTCAGCCGATGTTGATATTTGCGACTCCCCCCCTCAAGAAATACCGAAGATTTTGGTGCCTAAAAAAAACATCATCGCTAGCTAGAAGAAATCACCAACCCCGCCAACACTCGCCTCTGGAGACGCTCACACTTTCCCGCGTTTGCGAGCCTTGGCAGCCTCGCCCCAGATGATTCCTTCACCACAGAGTTCTACGTTTTATTTCCACCATGTCTGAGGTCGAGGCCAATGCCAACGCCAACGGCGCGCCCGCCAATCTCGACTTGGCTGCTACCAGGAGAGTTTTAAGCTCCTCATCGACTGCACTACGAATCACTCATCTGCGCACTCTTGACGAGAAGATCTCGCAGAAATGTATGCCCAATTTGGACTCTTTGCTTCCCTTACTAGCTTGCTGACTCTGCCTAGCCCTTGATGACGCCCGGCTTTCACGAATCGTACAACTTCTTTTTGCTACTCATGCTTTATACGCTGATCGACAATCCCGCCTTGCTGTACAGAAATGTTTGGCATCTGTGATAACCGCCGGCCCCGATCCAAAAATACTGTCTTCCCTTGTCAGTACACTGCGTCAAGAAAGCCAGAAGCAGGGCATTGCCATTTCCAGCGCATTTGTTCTCGTTGAATGGTGCGGGCTCTTTATGCAGCACCTGGCAGGCAACCCAATCTGGGATGAACTGGCCAAGGACATCCTACTCGCTGATGCTAGTGTCTTGGAAAGATGTCTGGAGCCTACCTCAAGAAAATCTGTTGCGCACTCAGCTCTGGTTGTTACAAGAAGAGGAATGCGGAGCTTGCTTACACATGCGGAGCTTGGCCAGAAGCGCATGCTCGACGCTGTGAACATTCTCACTGCGAAGGGCACAAAGTCAATGGCACAGAACTCTGCTCTAATCGGTGTTATTGCTGGCGTATCATCTCGGAAAGATCACTTGAGACCTACTTTTGAGTCTTGTAAACCCAAAGTTTACGAGTTCTTTACTCGCGAGATTGTGAGCTCACGAACTGTCATCCCAGAGCACTTAGTACTGGGCCTTGGCGATTTTTTTACCTCTTTTGCTACGCTTGATGAAGTTGCTAAGGAGCTGATACCTACTCTTGAAAAGGGTCTTTTGCGTTCTCCGGAGGTTATTCTTGGTGGGGTTTTGACCTGTCTCGTTCGGTCATTACCCGAAAGCCTCGACCTTTCTCAGATACTTGACCAGAAACTTCTGAAACCAATCCTGTCGAACCTCAAGTCCACAAATCCCGCCATTCGTGCTGGAGCCATTGAAGCCTTTACCGCTATAATAGCACGATCTCATGATATTGACTCTATGGCTCATATCACTGACGAGATTGTAACTCCCCTGAAAGGTGGAAAACTTGCGTCTGCTGATCATCGAATTCTTCATGCTCAGATGCTTGGAATTATGCCACTTTCTCAGTCGAAAGCTGAGGAAATTTCTGGTGCTCTCGCTATTGTGGCTGGCAAGGAGGGCAACGAGAGCGCACTCTTATCCGAAACCACTGCTTTGGCGCGGGCTGTTGTTTTTGTTCTCAACAGCAATGGCGAAATAGCCAAGCCAGTGCTAGATGCATTTGCAAAAGGACTTTCTGATAAAAAGCCACCATCACGTAAAGCATGGTTGTTGCGTACAGGTTTTGTCCTGGAACTTCTCCATGCCGTTGACTCAGTAACACCCGGAATGTCTGCATTTGTGGAGGCCGTGACACCTAAAATCATCACCACTTTCACAGAAGTTGTTGCAAATGCTGCCACTGCATCTCAGAATGGGCTCATTGTCGGCGCTTACATTCTCACTGCCCTTTCTCCTCTCTTGCACGATTACTTCCCCGGTTCCCCTATCGACACGGCGCTATCTAAGGCAGCTGTGCCAAAACACTCTCTCACTTTGGACCCGAAACACGCATTTCTTCTCAATTATCGCATTTACTCTAAGTTAACAAATGAAGATGATCTTAGGTGGTTTGCCCAGGCTTTGATTTCAGTGTCTAAAACCCTCAAACATGACTCTGACGATTCGATCATCACAGCATGGTCTGAGGCCGTCATTCATCTAATCGCTTCCCCGAACGTCACATCTAAGGTCCAACAAGAAACATCTAAGGAGATCTCTAAAATCTACATAGAGAGCCCAACTGTAATCGCGGGCTTCATTGTCAAGGGCCTTTGGGCTCACCTGGAGCAAGGCCACACTCAAGACAAGGACCGAAAGGGGGATGCTAACCTTATTCAAATTATCAGGACAATCTGTCTCTCCCCTAAAGATGTTGAGAAGACAGGCCATAGCATCGTGCCCGAAGAGCGGGAATTGCAAGCTTGCTCACTTTTGGTTCTGGCCCGGTCGGAGTTGATCCCAAGAGCAAATTGGATTGAGCTTTGCCTCCGAATGGAGCTCGACCCAGGCGACCTTGTGCGCAAATACCGAGCCAATCTTCTCAAAGAGATCGAGATCAGGACTTCTTTTAACCAAAAATCTGATACCGTGAAAACTGCGGCATATAATGCCGCTGCTGATTTGGCATTTGTGGCCCCGGAGACGACAATTCCTGAACTACTGGACGCAATTGGCCGTGATCTTGATGCCGAACAACTGAAAAGTATTGGCCCTATTGAGGCAGCCATTTTTAGAACGCCGGAGGGCACATGCTTCGTGGATGTTCTGGCCAAGAAGACACACCAGCCTGTGGACAAGAACAACAAGGATTATGACATATTGAAATGGGAAGAAGAACTGCGTAGCCAACTTGAAAAGAAGAAGGGCCAACAAAGCAAACTCACTGCTGATGAAACCGCCAAAGTGAATGCCCAACTAAAGAAGGAGAGCGGGATTAGACAATCCATTCGGGAACTTGAGGCAAGGCTACTCCGTGGCATTGGAATAATCAAAAGCCTGGCGACTGGTCCGCCGACTGATGCCACTCAGTGGCTAGGCACTGCCGTTTCACTTCTTCTGGGACTCATTGATGTGGGAGCCAATTTGGTGACTGGTAATGCGGTGTCCATGGCCTACATCGTTTGCTCGGAGAAAGTCACACCCCGGTTGGGGATTATGAGGTCTTTTATTGGGGCCGCCACTCTCCGTTCTAGAGGAATTTCGCTACCTGATAACTATAGCGAAGAACCTTTAGAAGATCTTATAACGAGGGCGCTATACCGTCTCAGATTTGCTGGAGAACAACGACCGCTGGACCCTGTCTCTCTCATCTATGTCCTTCCGCTCATTTTGGATGTCCTCCGCAAAGGAGGTATCGGGAAATCACCCGATGACGCGGATGCACAGCTGGTTCTAGCTGCAGAAATTCTCTCCTTTCACACAGATATTTGCGCAGATGAGGCTGTGCCACGGACTGAGCTTCTGTCAGTTCTGATCAGTTCAATGCAGACATATACCCAGCATTACAAAATCATGAAGGATTGTTTTGCAGGTATGTGTCGCTGCATAGCACCAAATATGACTAAGGATGAGATGATCGTATTGTCTAAGGGTACTTTGGTGCCACAAACTCGAGTCAGATCCTCAGTGTTACAGTCAATCAGTGCTGAAATAGACATGAGTGAACTTGGTTATTCCGACGAGATATGGTTAGCGTGCCATGATGATGAAGGAGAAAACCAAGACATTGGTCAAGAGATATGGGAAGAAAGTGGATTCGAAGTTGGTGTAGATGTTCCATTGAGGATGCTTTCTTTTATTGAAAGCAAGGACGCCCAACTTCGTCGTGCGGCTGCTCGTTCTTTATCAGATGCCTGCAAAATGCATGTTGAGACGATAGGAAGTGTCTTGGCTAAACTGAAATCTACTTACCAAGAACTCGCAAAACCCCGTGTTCAACTACTTGACGAGTTTGGCATGCCCAAGAAGATGGATCTTTCTGACCCCTGGGAAGCCAGACAAGGAATCGCTACTGCGTTCAAGGAACTTGCTCCAATTATCCAGACAAATCAACTGGATTCATTTTTTGACTTTTTAATCGAATCAAGTCCTCTAGGAGACAAGAATCCGGCTGTCCGAAGCGAAATGCTTGATGCAGCTCTTAGAACCATTGACCTTCGTGGGAAGGTTATTCTTGATCGCCTCATGGAGAAGTTTGAGCGAGCATTGGAGCAACCAGACAAGAACACGGAAGAATCCGACTGGGTCAATGAAGCTGTGATCATTATGTATGGTGCTTTGGCCGGTCATCTCAATTCTGGTGACCCCAAAATTCCTATTGTTATTGATCGACTCTTGGTTACATTGAGTACACCTTCAGAGACTGTTCAATTTGCCATTGCCGATTGTCTCCCTCCACTTGTGCGAGCATGTCGGGACAAGTCGTCTAAATATTTCGGACAGGTCATGGACAAACTGCTCTCATCGAAAAAATATGCCGTTCAGCGGGGTTCGGCCTATGGATTAGCTGGCCTTGTGATGGGCCGTGGTATATCGGCGCTCCGAGAATATCGTATCTTGTCAACCCTCAAAGGCGCTGCCGAAAATAAAAAGGAACCCAATCAGCGAGAGGCTTCTCTGATTGCGTACGAGCTATTATCGACGATACTTGGCCGTCTGTTCGAGCCATACGTCATCCAAATCGTCCCTCAGTTGTTGACAGGATTCGGTGACAGCAATGCTGATGTCCGAGATGCTTGTCTCGCTGCTGCAAAAGCTTGCTTCGGAAAATTAAGTTCGTATGGTGTGAAAAAAATCATGCCAACGCTTTTGGAAGGGCTCGACGATCAGCAATGGCGTAGTAAGAAGGGGGCCTGTGACCTTCTGGGTGCTATGGCATACCTTGATCCTCAACAGCTTGCGAATAGCCTTCCCGATATTATTCCACCTCTAACTGCTGTTTTGAATGACAGCCATAAGGAGGTTCGGGCTGCTGCTAACCGAAGCTTGAAGAGGTTTGGTGAAGTCATTAACAATCCCGAAATCAAGAGTCTCGTAGACATCATCCTCAAGGCCCTCAGTGATCCTACCAAGTACACTGATGAGGCCCTTGATTCTCTCATCAAGGTCCAGTTTGTTCATTACTTGGATGCTCCATCATTGGCCTTGGTCACTCGTATTTTACAGCGTGGCTTGGGTGATCGTTCCAACACTAAGCGCAAAGCGGCTCAGGTCATTGGTAGCCTTGCTCATTTGACCGAAAAGAAGGACGTTGTGATACACCTTCCTGTTCTTGTAGCTGGCTTGAAGGTTGCTGCTGTCGACCCCGTCCCTACAACACGAGCTACAGCGTCTCGAGCTCTGGGCTCATTGGTTGAGAAATTAGGCGAAGATACGCTACCCGATCTGATCCCAAGCTTGATGCAAACTCTAAAATCCGATACTGGAGCCGGCGACAGACTTGGATCTGCTCAAGCCCTCAGCGAAGTTCTCGCTGGGCTGGGTACTGCCAGATTGGAAGAAACACTACCCACCATTCTACAGAATGTGGAGTCTGCGAAGCCTGCCGTTCGCGAAGGTTTCATGTCTTTATTCATCTTTCTTCCCGTCTGCTTCGGCAACAGCTTTGCCAATTATCTCGGTCGCATCGTCCCACCTATTCTGGCTGGTCTGGCTGATGATATCGAGTCTATTCGAGAAACCGCTCTTCGGGCTGGTCGTCTTTTGGTCAAGAACTTCGCAGTCCGAGCTGTTGACCTCCTACTTCCTGAGCTTGAGCGTGGTCTCGCAGACGACAGCTATAGAATTCGACTCAGTTCGGTTGAGCTTGTGGGGGATTTGCTCTTCAACCTTACTGGCCTCAAGGCCAATGCAGAACCTGGAGATGAGGATGAAAACGCCAAGGAAGCCAGTGCCTCTCTCAAGGAAGCTCTTGGAGAGGATAAGCGCAACAAAATCCTCTCAGCTCTCTATGTATGTCGATGTGATACAGCTGGTGCTGTGCGATCGGCTGCCATTTCTGTCTGGAAGGTTCTGGTCCACAGTCCTAGGACCCTCAAGGAATTAGTTCCGACCCTCACGCAGCTTCTAATTCGACGTTTGGGAAGCTCCAATATGGAGCACAAGGTCATTGCTAGCAATGCGCTCGGGGAGCTTATCCGAAAGGCCGGTGACGGTGTTCTCTCGAGTCTTCTTCCTACCCTTGAAGAAGGCCTACAGACTTCAACTGACTCAGATGCAAAGCAGGGTATCTGTCTTGCCCTCCGAGAGCTTATTGCATCTGCTTCATCTGAGGCGTTGGAGGACCATGAGAAAACACTCATTTCTGTTGTTCGCACTGCTCTCACCGATTCGGATGAAGAGGTCAGAGAGGCCGCTGCCGAGGCTTTCGATTCTTTACAACAGATCCTTGGCAAGCGAGCAGTTGACCAAGTGCTTCCATTCCTCCTCAATCTCCTTCGTTCCGAAGATGAGGCTGACAATGCTTTGTCTGCTCTTCTCACTCTTCTTACTGAGACAACTCGCTCAAACATTATCCTACCAAACCTTATTCCTACTCTTACAACACCTCCGATTTCTGCGTTCGATGCAAAAGCATTGGCTTCGCTGTCCAAGGTTGCAGGCCCTGCAATGAACAGACGTCTTCCCAACATCATCAGCTCGCTCCTGGATAATGAAATTAATTGCAAGGAAGAAGGCCTCCGGGAAGAGCTGGAAACTTCATTTGACACTGTTATTCAATCTATCGATGAATACGATGGTCTTAACACAGTCATGAATGTTCTTCTGTCTCTGTTGAAGCATGAGGATCATCGTCGCAGAGCTGCCACCGCACTCCACCTTGGTAATTTCTTTTCCGCTGCCAGCGTGGATTACTCCAGATACAACCAGGACATTATTAGATCTTTGCTTAACGGCTTTGACGATTCAGACATGGATGTCGTGAAGGCTTCGTGGACTGCTCTTAGTGGATTCACTAAGAAGCTGCGTAAGGAGGTTATGGAGTCGCTCGTCATATCTACCCGACAAACCCTTCAACGTGTTGGTGTCGCAGGCTCCAACCTACGCGGCTTCGAGCTCCCCAAAGGCATCAATGCCATCTTACCTATTTTCCTACAAGGTTTGATGAATGGAACTGCGGATCAGAGAGTCCAAGCAGCCCTCGGTATCTCTGATATCGTTGATCGTACTAGTGAGGCTTCTTTAAAGCCATTTGTCACTCAAATCACTGGTCCACTAATTCGAGTGGTTTCGGAGCGTGCCACTGAGGTCAAATCAGCAATTCTCCTCACTCTCAACAATCTCCTCGAGAAAATGCCAACTGCTCTGAAGCCATTCCTCCCCCAGCTCCAACGTACCTTCGCCAAGTCCTTAGCTGACACATCGAGCGAGACACTGAGGTCAAGAGCTGCCAAAGCATTGGGCACGCTGATCAAATACACCCCCCGTATTGACCCTCTAATTGCTGAGCTTGTCACTGGTTCCAAAACAGCGGATCCCGGTGTTAAAACTGCCATGCTCAAAGCATTGTATGAGGTCATTAGCAAGGCCGGTGCAAATATGGGAGAGGCATCGCGAGCCGCTGTGCTTTCATTGATTGACATGGATGCTGATGAGAGAGATGAGTCCATGACAATCACGAATGCTAAGCTTCTGGGCGTTTTAATTAATAATGTCCCCGAGGATGTCGCCGCTGGTTTGTTAAAGAACCGAGTTGTGACATCACAGTTCAGCCACTCATCAGTGCTTAGCCTAAACGCAGTCCTGGTTGAATCTCCGGGTGCACTGTTACAAGGTTCCCTGGCTGATGATTTGCCTGAACTCTTTCGAGAAGGTATTTTAAGCAAAAATGCAGGTCATACCAAAAAAACCCTTCTGCGGTAACTGGATGCATTCTAATATTGATATAGGTTTTCGTGTCCGACAACTGTATTATTGCCACCGGAAAATATCTCTTGTCAGCTTCTCCCAAAAGCTTCGAATCCACCAAGGGTATCTTTGAGGCGTTGGCAACGGTGATCCAGCCCGGAAACCCCACAGACTCTCGTCGACTTGCCCTTGTTGTTATACGAACGGTAAGCAGGCATGATATGGACATGGTACGACCTCATGTATCCATTCTGGCACCACCGATCTTCGCCAGTGTCAGAGATCCGGTGATCCCTGTTAAGCTTGCCGCTGAGGCGGCATTTGTGGAACTATTCAGCGTTGCAGATGAAGAAAGCCGTGTGTTTGACAAATTCATGATTGGCCCTGGGTCAGACTTGCCCCCCAATACCAAGAGGAGCATGGGAGACTACTTTAAGCGGGTCGCAATGCGACTGGGTGGTCAGGCCCGCGAGAGACGCGAAGCCGAAGGAGGCCAAGGAGGTTTGGGTCTTTCAAATGATGAAATGGATGATGAACGAGAGATTTGGAGTGTAGGAACAGTTGATGTTGGAAGCGAATCATTTGCCTGATCCCTAGCAACGACGCGACGAAGAAGCCATCACAACCCCCAAATTTTTTATATATTACATCCTATAAAAAAATTCTTTTTAAAAAAATGATATTCCAAAACTCAACGACTTCAATTTCCTCGTCATCAAAGCTACATGTCCAGTTATTGTGCCAAGTTCCATTAGCCTAACTAAAGGATAAGAGGCGTTTGGCGATTCACATTGACGATTGCAACACTCACTGACAGGCCAAAAAAAATCAACCAAAATCCTCCGATATTCGCATGCTACAAGACAGACCGGCAATCGGAATGTTGCATCCGACACGGGGTGAATCGGCTGCTCCCTCTTTCCTGGAGAGGGTACCTACCCTCTCTCCACCCACGTCTAATGTGGGGTGGTCATCAAGTGGCCTGTAGCATCTCAATAATGTAGAAGTCACGTGTACATATGGCTCTTTTCTCGCTTAGGGCAAATGATGGGTCCCACGTGAACCCACACAAACTCCAGAGGATTGTGCGTGACCAAGAAATTCTGAGCCTCGTAAACCCCTCTCAGACTTCATCCAACTCCTAACGAGGACCGGCCGTCACCACAAACGACAATCAAGATGTAAGGCACCTAGAACGGACTGCAACAAAGCGATTTAGTTCTGCTTCGCTAGAGACAACCCGATTGAGCCATAGATGCCGTCGGCTCGGAATTCCTGCACAGATAGTGAATACTTTGAATCGATAGCTAACAACTTTTTTTTTCTGCACAGGGTCAACCTGCGAACTCAGAAGCGCCTCGCCTCGTCGGTCATCGGCTGTGGCAAGCGCAAGATCTGGCTCGACCCCAACGAGCAGAGCGAGATCTCCAACGCCAACTCTCGCCAGACGATCCGAAAGCTCATCGCCGATGGCCTCATCATCCGAAAGCCCGTGACCCAGCACTCGCGATCGCGCGCTCGTGAGCTCAACCTCTCCCGAAGAGAGGGCCGACACCGTGGCCACGGTAAGCGCAAGGGTACCGCGGATGCTCGAATGCCCAGCCAGGTCCTCTGGATGCGCCGTCTCCGTGTCCTTCGCCGCCTTCTCGTCAAATACCGTGCCAGTGGCAAGATTGACAAGCACCTCTACCACGAGCTCTACCACAGCAGCAAGGGTAACACCTTCAAGCACAAGCGTGCCCTTGTTGAGCACGTACGTCATTGCACAATACCCGGCCAGGATAGCCTTGAGAAACGTGGGCACCAGCTGACAAGAAGACGAACAGATTCACCGTGCCAAGGCCGAGAAACAGCGCGAGCGTGCTCTCCAGGAGGAGATGGACGCCAAGCGTGCGAAGAACAAGGCCGCCCGCGAACGCAAGCTGGAGAGGGCAGCGGCAAAGCGAGAGGCTCTCCTTGCCGAGGAGTAAACTATGTGGACAACGATGACATTTCGGTCTTGAGAGGAGGCTGCATTCGGAGTCTACGGGTTGGGTCGTTTTTTATGCCCTTCTGGTTTCTACAGTCGTTCCGGCGGGGGTTCTGGCATGTAGCATTGAAAAATGGAATCGATGATGCTCGGATGCTGGGTTTATTTTCCCAAATGCAAACCACATTGTGTGTGCCAATGCGACAAAAGGGGATAAGAGTTAATGACCCAATTTTTTTTTTCCGTGTCCTCTCCCATGTGCATTTACCTCGCAGCAACTCACAACATTAGTTCCAAGGGACTCGGCCACATGTCAGAGTTTTCAAAGTGCTGTCAAAATCCTCAGCACACATTTCTAGTTTGTGGCTTCTCCTGATCCTCTGAGGCGTCTTGACAAAATGTCTGTGCTCAGCACTCACTCCAACTCGACAGCGAGAATACATAATCTATAAACGTAGCGTCATCGCAGAGCTATGACGGCCCTACACTGGCTCTTCAGTTAGGGCAGATTCACAATTAAGAAACTGCAACACAGAGGAGGCATCTGAGCTAATGGGCAAAAGTAGGTCATATATGTATTAGAAATGAAAAAGAGATCGAAAAGAAAAGAAAAGAAAAGAAAAAGGTATAACGGTAGCAACTCTGCAACGACGTGGACAAGTGCAATCAGCAAAGATAAGTTCGCAGTAAAAGGATCAACTAAGACTTGGATCAGTTTTCTTCAAATTGCCCTTCAATTAGTGGTGAAGATGTGCCAGGGCATTTCAGCAGGCTCCCGCCAAGGCGGATGAAGCATTAGGCTGAACTGAGCGGTCTCATCACGCCCAAATTTAGTTGATAAAGGGAAGAAAAAAAAAGTCTAACATAGGTAGGCAACTGCATGCTTTTAAACCTCGTGCGAAGCGGGGTGTCACAGCCACAGGACTGTGGCGCAAGAGACTTCAAGGGAAACATTCCATTCAGGTGTTAGTGGGCTCTCAGCTCTCTCCCACAGGCCGTTAAGCGCCCACAAGCCCGACCAATTGGAAGGTCATTGGGTCTGGCTCCTCTCCCACCAACCACCAAGCATCTCCTCATGCTCCGCTAGTCAGCCCGCCATCTCGACTGTATCAATGACGTTCTGAGCGCCGAGGACACTGACCACTGCCACAATCTTACCCTTTAGCTACCACATCCTTCCTCCGTAATACCCCTTATTTTCCCATATAATTTTTCTTGACACTGCATTCCAATCCTCTACTCTGTCTCTGTGCTCCCTATCTTCTACACCACGTCATGTCTCTTACCAACATGCGAGGCACCTCGCGTATCCTGCGCAGCATTGCGAAGCCGACTGTTATCACCACCATGCACACTCGAGCTGCTTCTTCCTTAAGCCTAGACGGTCAACAACGGGTTTGTTCTATTTCAATTGACTGCAATGTGTTCTTCCTGTCAATCACACTTCTGACTTCACCCTCCATTGGTAGTTACTCTCAGACCACCTCGGTACAGCCGACCCCGCCGTCTTTGACATTGTCGAAAAGGTTTGTTTAAACCCCAAGGGTTTCCTAAACCACCGAGTAATAACCTAATTTTTCTACAGGAAAAAAAGCGCCAAAAGCATTTTATCAACCTTATACCATCAGAGAATTTCACATCCCAGGCTGTGCTTGATGCGCTTGGAAGTGTAATGCAGAGTTAGTTCACTTCGTTTCTCTAACTGGGGAATCTCAGAACAACCTAACCACTAGTATTTCTTAAGACAAGTACTCGGAAGGTTACCCAGGTGCGCGGTATTACGGCGGAAACGAGTTCATCGACCAAGCTGAGCGTCTGTGCCAACAACGCGCACTCGAGGCATTCAGTCTTGATCCCAAGGCTTGGGGCGTGAATGTGCAAGGTTAATATTTGATCCTCGAAAATCAGTCATTGCGTTGCTAATGGGCGATTTGTAGCACTCTCCGGTGCCCCGGCAAATTTGTATGTCTACTCAGCTTTATTGAATACACACGAGCGGCTGATGGGCCTTGACTTGCCTCATGGCGGTCACCTATCACATGGATACCAAACCCCAACCAAGAAGATTTCAGCCGTTTCCAAGTATTTCGAGACGTTTCCTTACCGTTTAGACGAAACTACGGGTTATATCGATTATATCAAGCTTGAGGAGCTGGCTTCGGTTTACAGGCCAAAGATCATCGTTGCTGGTGCCAGCGCTTATAGTCGTCTCATAGACTACCAACGAATGCGAGAAATTTGCGACAAAACCAATGCTTACCTTTTGGCTGATATCGCCCATATCTCTGGCATGGTAGCCGCCAAAGTTCTTCCCGGGCCTTTCGCATTTGCCGACCTTGTTACAACCACCACTCACAAAAGCTTGCGAGGTCCCCGGGGAGCCATGATATTTTACCGTAAAGGGATCAGAAGGCAGAACTCCAAAATAATGGAAGATGAGCTTTACGACCTTGAGGGGCCCATAAATAACTCGGTTTTTCCTGGGCACCAAGGCGGCCCCCATAACCATACCATCACTGCCCTCGCCGTCGCCCTAAAGCAGGCTCAGTCTCCCGAGTTCCATGCCTATCAGTCACAGGTCCTAGCAAATTCCAAGGCGTTCGCAAAGAGGTTGGGCGAGCCTAAAGGGAAGGGTGGCCTCGGATATCAGCTGGTCAGTGGTGGCACTGATAACCATCTAGTTTTAGCAGATCTCAAACCACAAGGCATTGATGGAGGGCGAGTGGAACGTGTTTTAGAACTTGTTGGCGTAGCTGCCAACAAAAACACAGTCCCAGGCGATCGCTCTGCTCTCGTACCAGGTGGTCTTCGCATGGGAACACCCGCAATGACTACACGTGGCTTCAACGAGAATGATTTCGTCAGAGTCGCTGACGTTGTAGACCGAGCCGTAACGATTGCCAGCCGGATCGATAAAGCAGCTCGTAAGGTCGCGGAAGAAAAGGGCGAGAAGAACCCAGGTCGTCTCAGGTTGTTCTTGGAGCACCTTGGCAACGGCGAAACGGATCCCGAAATCGTGCAACTCAGGAGCGAAGTTGAAGACTGGGTCGGTACGTACCCCTTGCCATGGGACTCTTCTCAATGAGACATGAAACTGGTTCGATTTCATTCGACCAAAGCATAGCACGAAGTCTACGAGACGAGTTCGCTATTTTACAATCAACCAGCGACCCAAAGCAATCAAAGCAATGGATATTACACGCGGCTGACTTCATTATCATCATGATGCAAAGTCCATAGGCCACAAAACAGCAGGATTTAATTGCCAATAACTCATGTGTTAATCGCGACACGCATAGTTGTATATATATATATATTAGTCTGATTACATACCATAATAGAGCAATAATACGAAATTAAAATAAAGAAGGGATATGAAAATGAAAGGGGACAGCCACTGCGACGGGCTCCAATCCCCTATAGGTGTCACAGGCTGAGGCCTGGTTGGAGGATACGGCTGTGCCGTATCCGTTGTGACCACGTAAGCCGAAGGCTTGGTGAGACATAGCTATACTGTATTCAGGTTGATCACATAATTGTCATCTCCCTGCATAGCAAGATGCTAGGTATATAGATAGCTCGGCAGCCCTCCAGGCTGCCTCCTTTTCCTTTCTCCTTAGCTTTAGATAGACCAATTCAGAGCACCCTTCAGGTTGAACAAACCCAGGACCAGCCCTTCACAATAGGTTGCCATACGGTGCAATTTGGCACAACAAGCTAGCTAGATTAGTTAATCTTTTTAGTTTATTAGAGAGCTAGAACACTATTTGATTTTTATAAATTATTTTAGAATAATAAATGATATTATATTTTATCTCAATTTATCATAACATATTTATATTAAATACAATAATTATACAGCAATATATCATTTATTAAGATAATTCGTAATATAAAAATACCAAACTAGTTAAAATACATTATTTTACTATGAAACTCTGGTTACGAAGGAGAAAACTAGCTTGCCACAGTCGGCCACAGTTGGAGTACTTGTTAGTCAAAATCAGGGTGCTAAATAGGAAGGTCTACATTATTATTTGTTCTCGGCAGTCGATCATAGCCTAAATGAAAAAGGAGAGAGATAAAGAAAAATCTAGTTTAGTATGTCATCATACGGCTACAAAGTATCTATTTCAAAATACACTGATAGAATAAACGCTCCAAAAAATTGCCTCTGACATGTATGAGTTTAAAAACTACGATCAAGCGGCTGAGTCTGGGTTTTCTTGTCCGTCAGTTTCATTCCACTCGCCCTCTCTTCTATTGCTTGGTAGTACTTCCTCAGATTTTTATAGTCATCGAGAGCCCCAGGCCCGGCCTCCTCAATAATTGCGTGGAAGACTGGCCAAACAGCAAAATCGGGCAGCGACAGCTTTGAGCCAGCGATAAAAGGGCCCTCGGCCTCTCCAGCATAGTCATCCCAAACGGCAAACTCACGTGCCAAGGGCTTCAAGTTTTGCTTCCCGGCATCACCATCATTGAGAAGATTATGCCACTTGTCAAACAAGTCAATTGCTTGTTGAAACCGCGTAAGTTGGACAGCCAACTGAGATGGGGTTCGAGGCATCACACCAGGCTTGCCAGCACCGTAGCGAGCATCCAGGTACATCATAATCGCAATATCGCCCTGGATGGTTGACTTATCCTTATCAACAAACTTGACATGAGAGCGGTCGGGTTTGGAAGAGCCGACTGCAGTGATGCTTCCTTTTGCGTAATGGACACCAAACTCCGACAGCATCATGATAATTCGACCGTTTACGATGTTATCCGAGGAGGAAAAGAATCTAGGCGCATTGCTCATATGCAGCACGTCAAATCCTTTACCGTAATGCACGTTCCAATCGAACTCGGCCGCATGGTTTTCTGTTCCAAAAGCCTTCAGCATCTCGACGGCCTCGAGCGTCTGGCCATTGATGACACCAGAAGCCGCTCCTCGAGTCTTGCCAGTAGCTCCCTGGCCCCATATGAGAGTCTCTTCTCGGTTCAGAAAGGTCCCTATCCGACGAAAGGTCAGAGAGATGCGACCGCCATTGTATGCCAGCTCGGCGGCCGATTTTTCCCTCTCCGCTCGTTTGTCCTGGCGAATAGCGTGCAACCATTTCATATTACTCTTTAAGCCGAGCCGGCACAGAGAATTATGTGGTAACTTAGCACGCTGTATCTGCCTCTTCGATTCGACTGGAGCAGGCTCGGTCCTTGAGGGGTCCTTATCAAGCCTCTTGGTCCTGAACACCATCGTGCGCTCGGCTCCTAAGCTAACATTGGCGATGTATGAGCCCTGGACAATATCAAGGGTCTTGTCGCTGTGCTCCGAAATATAATCGCTACCGTC
The DNA here is from genome assembly GCA_013406985.1 of Calonectria crousiana. Lineage (NCBI taxonomy): Eukaryota > Fungi > Ascomycota > Sordariomycetes > Hypocreales > Nectriaceae > Calonectria > Calonectria crousiana. Next base: position 362,389 of record VTGD01000017.1, on the reverse strand, counting down.
GCGATAGAACTGGATAAGGACGTGGTTCAATGGGTGTCCAAGGTGCTTTTCAGTCTCAGCCTTGATAGCCAACACGGTTGGGGAAAATGGAAGCAATGGAGGAGACTCGTCGCTTGGGTGGCGATAAATTGGAATGCTGCCATCTTCGGCGACCTGGCCTTGGACGGCAACAAGTCGTGGGACCTCGCCACCCTGATGCGACATGCGTTGCCATTGAACCTCCTCACGCAACCTATCGAAGATACCTTCGGTCATGGAGGCTGGCAGCACGTTCTCAATGACATCTGTATCACCCTCGCACAGGCCCTTTTGCGAGGAGGAGCCGTTTTCAATTCTCAATTCAACCTTTTCGTTGTCCATGGCTAGCTTCTCTGTAGGCAGTGATTCGGGCGTGGGGTTTGGTGTCGACTCCGCAGTGGACTCGTCTTCGCTTCGGCCTTGGCGGTTCTCACAGTCCTTGTATGATTGGGGAGCTTCCTCATCTTTATTAATGTCAGAGCCTTCAATATCTGCACTACGTGTTGGTTTCTCTGTGGTGGGTGATTTAATGCCATCGGTTTCCTCAGCCTTCGATGACTGTTCAGAGGTTGAGTCAAGGCGTTCAGCTGACGAGAGCGCCTTTCCCTGGGGCTGAGTCTGCTTAGCGGGGCTAGGGGAATCTGAAGCCAGTCGAAGGCCTATCATATCCTTGACAATTTCAGGCGTCACACTCTTACGCCCTTCAGTTCCTGTGCTCCCTTTTCCTGTAGATTCCAGCCGTTTCGGTGAATATTTTTCCTTTGACCCAGCGACAGGCTGTGCCTTGACCTTGGGTTGAGGCCGAGGCCGAGGTTGAGGTTGCGGTTTGAATCCAATTGTTTCCATGACTTCCTCAAACGACGCGATCTCACATCCAGTGATTTCAATCAGATTATTGATCGCTCTGGCCTGCCTGGCGTCACTGCGGTACCCAGAACAATCGTGGACAACCGTTATCGACATACCATGCCCTGCTGCGTCAAGCGCAGTCGCATAAACTCCCACATTCATGAGGGAACCGCAAATGAAAAGCTCCATAACCATCTTCGCACGTAAGACTCTCAGTAGCTGAGCTGATTGAAATGCCGAGTAATGCGATTTGGTGAGTTTCAGGTCAGCGTTTTGAGATGCTTCCTCGATAGCCACTGCAATGTCGCAGCCTGTTGTGTTTGGTCTGACACACTCGGGTTCCTGGTGGCTAAGAAATGCCTCTGGGTCTGGTGGTCCAGCCTCCTCGTCGGTGTCGACCGGAATCCTGATACGGGATGACGGTCGAGTCCTTGGAGGAGCGTTGTCGGTAGCGATAATCTGTTCACCATCCGCCGGTCGAGGTTTATCATATCTTGATTGAACCCAAACGACATCGCCGACCTCTCTGAAGGCCTTTGCCAACTTGACGGTACGGTCAACAAACCCTCTTGGCTCTTGTACAGGGAGCGCACCATCCTGGGCAATGAAATCATTTTGGAAGTCAATGCCTATCAGGGCCTTGCGAGTGGTGAGTTGAGGAAGGGCGGCATGGTCAAAGGGAAACATAATGACGAAAACAAGGAGTGAGTGAAGGGTGCAGACGAGAATTGTGAAGCGGTTGTATCGTCATTCCACGTAGTGCATCGAGAGGCGGAAAAGGGCTGATAATTTGGTCAGTGGAGACTCTTACGTCTGAGCATGAACAATGCCAGTTGAGCAAAAATGCATTGTGATGCAAATCAGAATTTGCAGTGCGTGCAGGGTAGGCAGACAGAGAACCCAGCCGCGTAACCAGCCCCGTAGATTTGATGCAAAAATCAATAAAGCCTGGCGCGGCACGGTAACTTTTGTGTTGGCAAGTGGCTTTCTGTCAAGGAATCGCTTGAGAGCGGAAGGAAGGAGAATATAATTATTATAAAATAGGTACGAAGACGGTGGGTCAGGGGTCGCGGAGCGGGGGAAAAGAGCATGGAAGCGAGAATGTGGGAATTAAAGAGAAGCGAAAAGCTAGCATCGACGGGGGCTTCAGGACGAGGGTGGCTTTCATGGTTGGCCAAATATTCGGAGACGATCTAGCAGTGGAGAGACGAGGGCTAAATTACATTAATACCGTGGTCCTGGTCTGTTAAAGTCAGGGTTTATATGCTATCGCTATCTGATGAGCGTGGACTTCCAGGAACGCAAGCAATCTAACAAGCAAGCAACAAAGAAGCCCGCCAAGGTACCACCAGTGGCCGTTCAGATGCTCATTGCCATCACTCGCCGGCGGCAAGCTCCAGGAAACAGACGGGTGGTTGGCTGGGATGGGTGGCGGTGGACCCGTTGATTTCCTATCACACTGCCACCTACCTACGGAGCTGGACGCCATTTTGCAGATGCTTGATAATTACAGTTTACTGTTGATTTTGGGGTTAACCCGCCAGGGAACTAACAGGACAGGGTTCGTCAGTGGGGGCGGGAGGAAATCAACACCTATTCGCTTGTGGCTTTGTAGCCGGCGGAATCCCGGAGCTCGTTCCCCGTCGAATTCTCAGGGCCAGCAATTCTCTAAACACGGTCAAGAATGGCATTGTGCCAAAATAGCCTAGTAACGTTGTTCAATTTCGGTAGTTGGAACTTGGACCACAGTTTTGGCCAGGGTGGCGTTGCTCTGTGCTGCAAATCCCAACCAACAAGATACCTGAGTATTTGGTCCATCCATCTCAGCGCCAGGCGCATAGCCCAGGGCTGTGGTGCCATTTTTCAACCCTCGACAGGGTCAGTATATCATAAAATTTTGCCTACCTGGTCGCTCTTGTGACATCGCAGATAGATAATACTTCAGGGTGTTCCAAGGTGAGACCCCTGATGTAGCCCTATTCTGATTCGGATCACCTATACCAAATACGAAACCCCATGCCGATGTCGTAAACTTGTTCCCCTGTCGCATTGCCGATCATTTGGTCTGGAGTTGCTCGGATTATTCCCCCACCCTGAGGTCACTCAGAATGATCATTGCCAGCAGTTGGGTTCTATCAGCCTGACGGTAGCTGATGGCTTTACGCGCGTGTACTTACCCTGTATCCACTGCGATGGGATGAGGAGTGGTTGCGATCAACTTCTATGCGCAACGAAAACCTTCGGGATATTTATGTCAAGAAAAGGATGAGGTATAGAATGAGAGTCACGACAGTCAACAAACTGTACCAAAAGCCAAATGCGATTAGTAGGTATGGTGCTGGCTCTCGTGCTGTTCACAAAATCATCGCAGCTGTGGCATGCTTGATTGAGATAAATAAGAAACTGATTAGTTAGCGTCTTGACCATCAAATGATTTTCAGGGAAACAACATGTGCATTGATCGGATGGATATCATCGACAGAGCCACGCCGGAATTATCTAGTGTAAGTTTGTGACTGAATAATTGGCACAATCAGGGAGCGTGGGTTTGTTTGAGGTGTCGACTCAAGCCAACTCCCCTAACCGAAGTTCTGCCAGCGCATTGACATTGGGACGCGCTTGAACTTCATCATCCTTCGTTGTCAGTCACAACACCACTTCGACGGAACAGCTCGACAGATTATCGCGAGAACGGCTCTACCCGATGCGACAATATTCCAACCGAAAAGCTGATACATCTGCAAGACAAGAACCGTCCTCGGGGACATTGCCATGACACCAAAGCGAAGTCTTTCCCCTGTGGATGAAAGCGAACCATTTCCAAAGCGTCCAAAAGTAGGCCATGATGCTATTGATACGCTTGGAAAACTCGAGAATGATTCAGGAGCAACCCAGTCGGTTGTACCAACCCAACACTCCCAAGCCCGATCTGGTATTCAGCGATCAATTGCTATGGTACTGAAGCATGACGGGTTTGATTCGGCAAGTCCCGAAGCCCTGGAGAGCTTCACCGGAATGGTAGAAAGTTGTGAGTTCGCTACATTATCATGTCAATTTAAAGCAACTGACCATGCATACTTTTATAGACATCGAGTCTATGATCACGGAAGCGAAGATGATTGCTCTTGCCGCCCGCCGTGAATATGCTATTCCTTCGGATTTCGAGCACATGCTGTGTCGACACAACATCCGTCCTTCATCATTAAAACCCCACCTGAGGCATCCCATTCCTAGCGATTATCTTCCACTCACATATGTCAACGCCCAAGTCGAAGACGAGGATGCATACACGACATTGCCGCTTCTGGGCGAGGAACTCAGCGGACAGCTTGACAAAGACGAGAAGGAATATATTCCAACATGCTTCCCTGATTTCCCAAGTAAGCATACGTACAAATTCACACCACGGGAAGACGTAAATATCCGCGATTCTAAGAAAATCCGCGAAGATGCTGCAAGGACGGCCCAGCAGGGCGAAGATGCTCTTCGAAGGTTGGTGCGAGCATCCAAAATGCGCAAGCAGAAGGAAGTCAAATTGCTGGTCGAGCGCGATATTCAGGGCAAGGAGCGCTTCCGGCTTTGGGAATCAACTATGAAGCGTTTTATGGGAGCTGAGGGACGAGGCGAGCAGACCGATCAAGTGGAGATTGCAGACCACAGTATGATTGTCAATGGCGACGTTCTTTTCGCCCGCAAGGAAGTTCCTCGGTTTGGCAAAAGATCAGCATTGGTCAACAATAAGCCGCGGTGAAAGGCTTGCCTTCCGTGAAACCTAATCATTATTCAAGGCGAGGATCCTGCCATTTCAAGAGCACTCGAGCCTCACATTGGGTTGGACGATGGTTGATCATATCATTGTCCAGGGGTAGATTGATGTTTAGGTGTGCCTGGGGCCTACTTATAGGGGAGGCTATGAAATTCCATGATACCAGTTATAATATATCACTGGCAATTCGGTATATGAGCGAATGGAGTTTGGGCGGCTTATTATTTCGACGTGTTTGGAAGCAATGCTGATTGGGTTTTCACATCACGATAGAAGGGAGAGTGGGACGCACAAATAAATAATATTTCTGCTGCTTGACCTGCCTTATTGCTTATATAACTAGTGATCAATGGTAGTTGCTGACTTTGGCCTCGATAATGATGATGATATCATGATCATGATGATCACGAGGCTGAATGTTGGCTCCTTCGATGGTTGGGTCCCATTTTTATGAGATGTGGATGTTACGGCGAGGCTGAAGGGGGTGGATAACAAGCCGGAACAACTGGTACGTACTAAGCGGAGCCCGGACGTGCGGCCCTAATTCTAACCCACACAAAAAATCAGAATTTCTGTTGGCGAAGCATCCAAGATCCGACCGGGCCTAGGTTTTGCAGAGCAGCCCTCGATTCTGAAATTTTTCCTTCCTCACGCACCTCGATCCTCTGCATCACCTCGTCACCGTTGCAATGGCCGAACAATTGATCCTCAAGGGCACTCTCGAGGGCCACGTACGTTGATTCCTACTCTCATCCTGCCGTCATTTGCATGGGCATGAGCATCCTCGTTGATGAGATGCTCGCTGTTCCCTGTTTTTTGTAGTATCTTTTTGTTCCATGTTACAATCACTAACAAGTGTTCTTAGAATGGCTGGGTCACCAGCTTGGCCACCTCGATGGAGAAGTATGTCAACTACCGCTATGCTTGTGCCTCGCTTTCTAAGGCTTTTGTGATTATGGGAGACTGACAACTTTACTCCAGTCCCAACATGCTCCTCTCTGGCAGCCGAGACAAGACCCTGATCATCTGGAACCTCACTCGCGATGAGAGCCAATACGGCTACCCCAAGCGATCGCTCCATGGCCACTCTCACATCGTTTCCGATTGTGTACCTTTCCCCCATGCCTCGAGCGTAGAACACGCTTTTGGTGGGCAACTGCTGATGTATTTTCTCGAAATAGGTCATCTCTTCTGACGGCGCTTACGCTCTGTCCGCCTCTTGGGACAAGACCCTCCGCCTCTGGGAGCTTGCCACTGGCACCACCACCCGACGATTCGTCGGCCATACCAACGACGTCCTCTCCGTTTCCTTCTCGGCCGACAACCGACAAATCGTCTCTGGATCTCGCGATCGATCTATCAAGCTGTGGAACACTCTCGGTGACTGCAAGTACACCATTACTGAGAAGGGTCACACCGAATGGGCCTCTTGTGTCCGGTTCAGCCCCAACCCTCAGAACCCCGTCATTGTTTCCAGCGGCTGGGACAAGCTCGTCAAGGTACGTACAAAACAAATCGGAGCCAGTTTCTGCCAAATTGCCCCGCTTCCGGTCTGGTATGATGCTTGCAAAACCAAAGTATTTGCTACTTCAGAGCCTGTTAAATAGGCCATGAGACTAATAATCACCTTTGCCCTGACTTGAACCCCCCTCCTCCGTTTATATCAGGGCATTCTTTGAGAGGGTTTGGATTAACTGGACTCGATAGGTTTGGGAGCTTTCGACCTGCAAGCTGCAGACCGACCACATCGGCCACACTGGTTATATTAACACCGTTACCATCTCCCCCGATGGCTCTCTCTGCGCCTCTGGTGGCAAGGATGGTACTACCATGCTCTGGGACCTCAACGAGTCCAAGCACCTCTACTCCCTCAATGCCAACGATGAGATTCACGCTCTCGTCTTCTCCCCCAACCGATACTGGCTCTGCGCTGCTACCACCAGCAGCATCATCATCTTTGACCTCGAGAAGAAGAGCAAGGTTGATGAGCTCAAGCCCGAGTTTGCCTCCGTCGGCAAGAAGAGCCAGGAGCCCCACTGTGTTAGCTTGGCCTGGTCCGCTGATGGCCAGACTCTGTTCGCTGGTTACACCGACAACATCATCCGTGCCTGGGGTGTTATGTCGAGGGCATAAGCGCTCTCTCCTAAAAAAAAGGTAGTGGTGACAGGAAAGGAGGTGAGCGGAAGAAAGTAGATCATTGGTGGGGCGTCAAATGGTTGGCTTCCTCGTTTGGTCTTTATTGATGCAAAGGAAGGGGGGCGGACTTAAATCTGACGAGGGCATGACGCATTTGCTGGCTAAGGCAGCCCCTGAAAGCACCGGGCATCATCCTTTTGTTCTCCAATAAAGAACTCGAGTTTAAATCAGTGATCCCTGACTGAATTCTGCTACAATGTGCTTCATGTTGTCATGAGTGATTGCCGTCTTCAATGTCTCCGGTACTTCCAATGAGGGCAGGGGTTTAAGCCTTAACCTTGGCTTGTAGCACCCTCAATGATACGTATAAGTTCAAGTTATCTCAGTTACCTTTTAAGGAAATCCGATAGCCTCAATGGGTGCTCGTTTACCTACCCACAACGTGCACATTCTGTAAACGGGTTGTTTTGGGCGATTTGGGGTACAAGGGTTAGGTACCGTGTCAGTAGAACAGGCTGTCGGACAATCTGATATTTGGCCTGTCACGACCTCTAAGAGAAATCTATACTATACACGTATTTTAAGCCCACCTGGCCCTGAATACTCCATGGTTTGCCCTTGTTCCCCGCCATGATTTTAACCAATGAGCGCCCTTTAATGGTGAAGCGTTTCTTCGATGTCAACTTGAGCTGGACATCGATCGTCGATTAACTATTTGCATCACGAATATTTGCAACCCTCTTAAATTCCTCTGCCCCTGACTTACATGAAAGGCGGCAAGGAAAATGGGTAACCATTATTCTTGACACGGAACACGCTTAGAAGGAAGCTGTACACGAGAAATAGAACACCTCCCCAGGCAATCACCGCGACTTGCTGCGTCTTTGAGTCAGCGATTCTTGGAACCTTGATGGCCAGTGAGATGGCGCAGAATGACAGGACACCATCTGGATAAGATTAGCTTTAGTTGTAAGCAAGAGTGAGAGATCGCCTTACAAAGTGCCGCTACAATCTGCGTCTCCAAACCGAATTGGTTTTGGAAGCCTGGCGCAACATATTTTACTCCGCCACGCCCATCACCAGCGACGTATGGTACCTTGCGGATATGATTGAACATGTGGCCGCTGGTGAAAAGGAGAATTGAGATGAGGCTGATGGATGCCCAGATGTTGCGGTTTTGGATAATAGGGAGAATGAAACGGGAGGCAGTCACTAATGCAGTACCGACACCGAGGATGATGGTAAATGTGGTAATCCATCGCACCCAGTTGATCGGTCGCTTGACGGGTGGATGGGGTCGATTGGGGAGGTGACGAGTGACCCAGGAATGTACTTGTTCGGCAGTGGGTGGACTGGTGATGGTTAGGATATTTGATAAGTGATGATATGATTCCGCAATCACTCACCCGCTTGTGAAGTCATAACGGAGGGGCTCTTGCGACTCGACAGCGTGAGGGCCCTGTGTGGGCTGAAAGAGTAGGAGGACAGGGGCGGTTTGGAGACCAAGCTATTGGATGTTAGTGACGCCGTTCGCGCGTATCAAAGATATAATTTGCATTGCGATACAACTTACAGACATGAAGATGTCCCGGCCATCAGAGAAATCCAATGTTCCAAAGAGCATCCGAGATTCTCCAGACTTGTCACCTTTGGGCCAGCTCTTGCTCAGGAGATCCCATTCTGGCTGGAATTCTCGGCACAGCTGGCATCCGAACCTCGGGTCCAAAGCAGTCAACAAAACGGCAACACTGTAATCCCTTGGAGTCGCAGTCAGAGACTTGTAGGAGCCATCGTTGAGCTTTAAGGGCGACAAGCTTTGAGCTTTGGTGTGAAATTCGGTAAATCGTCCCGCAGTTGACTTTTTGGCAGCCACTGCGCTCGTGGCAAGCATGAGGATGGAGATGAGCGACGAGAAGAACCGCATCGTGAAGAGGCGCGACCTTTGGATCAAGACAATGAATATTGAACAGGTTGGCCAATTGGCCTAGAATGGATGTGTCGAGGTGGTCGCTAGCTAGGGAAGTCTAGTGGAGTTCAGGGAAGCTGAGGTGGCCTCTGGGCTTGCGTACGACGCTGTTCTCTTCCCTTAGTAAGCTAGCCTGTCGTCATTTATCCGAAGAGGGAGTCACGTGGGGAAAACAAACTAGCCAGGGCCGAACTAGCCTATTTCGGCACCATGTTTACTCTGACCCAAAACACCGCTTCTCTGGGGTTGCTAAATCATATCTATCCCACCTCAATCCCTCGTGTGCCAACGTCTACCAGCCCCGCAACTGGTGCCAACATCATCTATCAATCTTCCAACAATCTACACCCTCCTTTCCCATTATATTTTGTAGTGCATCCCTCCTCATCTCACTGACGGCGCGCGTCAGCATGGGCGCAAAGAAGGCCGAGGTAACGTAGCCGACTTTCAACAAAATGCAGGCTGGCATGATGCTGACTCGATCCATTATAGCGCATGGCTCGAATAAGCGATCTATCTATCAATCATCAAAAGAACATTCATCAAATCGATATGGTCAACCGAGATGAGGAAGTGCGCCGGCTCAAGTTGCGCCTCCTGTCTCTTCGCGACGAGAACGCTTCCTTGAAAGACCAGCTCTCTCAAAAAGACTCGCGGATCGCCCTAATTTGCCGAAAGGAGGATGGTTCTCGAGCTGAGTTGAGTGAAGCCAGAGAAAAATTCAAGCTTCAGGATGTCAAACTCAGGAAACAGAACAATGAATTGATTACCTTAAAGGTAGGATGATAAGCAGTTTGGCATGACACAGTGGTTAACTTGATGGAATAGGCGGAATTGGAATCTCTCAATGGTTCCGTGGAAGATTCCAGCAAAGCCCTTCAAGAAAAATTCGCCCTCAACCGAGAACTGACACGCATCCGACCTGAGATGGAACACTTGAAATCCCAACTTTCAAATCATCAATCCTTAGTTGCCGAGAAGCACAACTTGCAGAGACAACTCAATACTCTAGAAGTTGAGCTTGAAAATGAGAAGCGATCTAATGAACGTCTGCGACAGAAATTGGACACTGATACCAATGATGAGATCAAGACTCAATTGGCTGAGGCTGAAAAACGGATGGAGTCACAAAGGAAAGACTGGGAGAAAGCCAAGAAGAAGTATGAAGGCGATCTTAGAGAGGCTGAGGGTGAGCGTGAGCAGTTGGATGAACGTGTTTCAACAATGAGGCTGAAACTTAAGAGCGTTCAGGCTGAATTGAAAGAGACGCGGGGGGAGCTTGCCAAATGCCGTGGCGAGCTTGAGCTGGCAAGAAAGACGCCTCGGCCTGCGAATGTTTTACCAAAAAAGGCGGTCGTGATGAAGGACCAGACATCTCGCAAACGGCGGATTCATGATATAAGTATGGAGGACATCAGCATCGGCACACCAGGCCCAAATGAGGCCATGCTAAAGCGACCGTTGAAGAAACGTGCCGCGGAGTATGCTCTGGTGGGAGAGAAGTCTACCTTTTCTGTCACGCCCTTCTTGAGCAAAACCAAGAATGTCTCGGATGATTCTATCGAGGCTATGTCCCCCTCTGATAAACAAGCTCCAGTCTCAGAGTTGGCAGTTGATGAAGGGGAGGCCGAAGAAGAAGAGACCCAATCTCCCAACCCTGGCCCCCAACCTTTGGAGGAGTTGGCGGAGGAGGTCACTGTGAATGCAGAAAAACTCCTCAAGCCGAAATCTCAAAAGTCCCGTGGTAGGCCGCGAAAGGTCCTCGATGACGCGTCGACTTTGAAGAAGAACATGCCAAGTACGTCGTCAGCAAAGCGAATAAAGGAATGCCAAGTCAACACTAAGCTTGATATGGTGGAAGAAGAACTGGGGATTTCTGAGCAGGAGAATGGCACAACAAAAGGGCACAATAATAGCCTTCAACTCAAGGTTAAGGGTACTGAATCTAAATTAGGTAACACAAGTGTGATGGAAGTAGAAACCCGAAAAAAGAAGCGCAAGATCCTTGGTGGCGGTAACAAGACACTGTTTGATGACGAAGAGGTTGAAGCAATTCCAAAGCAACCAAAGGTGCAGCTTGGCGCGGGTCGGAAGTTGAAAGCTCCTCTGGGGGGCGTATCAAATGCATTTGGAGGAAAGACATTCTCACCCTTAAAACGAGACAGGCGAGGAATCGGCGCAAGTTTTTTGGTATAAGCTGAGAGGAATTGGGAACAATGGATTGGCTATTGGAATACGGAGGCATGGCAGCATAGGCGGTGTTTATGTTCAATGATTTTGGGTTATGGTGCTAATGAGATGAATATTTGGTTTATTCACCATCGTGATTGCTCGAATCGTTTGATTGACTCCCTCGACTACTCCAATTTGAGACTGGCTGTGCAATTTCCCAGCCGTATGTACATATGTTAAATGGTGGCTCGGCTTCTGGAAAGGCCCGAAAAGCCTCAAAATATTTTCTTTTCTTATATAAACTAAGAGAAATGTCCGAGTAAGAATGGTTTGAGCGGGTGGGGTTTTTGGTTTGTAGTTTGTGGTACTTGACAGACAGATACCTCGCGACCTACAAAGAAAAAAAAAGGCCCATGCTCACACCTGTGGTTTAGGTGCTCTCTGCCAATCCTGGCTTAGACTTAGTTTTCACCCCCGTCTTTTATCACATGGACCTCATCACGTATTGGACTTGGCTTTTCACACCATGTTACTTCAACAAACGGGGCATTTGATGCGGCTCATGGGCATGTCGTTTCGGCCTACTGTGTCTACAAACCCCTTCAGCACATTCGTTTGGCTTGCCCGTAGTGCTTCATCGACATCACGTTGGAAGCAACGGCAAGGTCGTGACGCATTTGCTAGAGATGCAAAGGTCCTGGGATTGAAGAGCCGAGCTGCATTTAAGCTGCTAGAAGTAGGGAATTGCCTTTGCTCTTTGGGCTGTTACTGACGAATTGGAGATGGATGTCAAGTATGGTTTTTTCAAGGCCACTGGTCAGACCATCATTGACTTGGTGAGCGCGATCTTGTTAAACCAAACCAAACCCGAGGTTTTCAGACTCACAAATGAAAAACAAATACAGGGATACGCACCGGGAAGTTGGTCGCAGGTAAATATGTGTACTTGGATTATTCAACGTCTGGCTCATTTGCCGACACTAGGTTGCCATGGAAAGAACAAAGCCTCACGGCCGTGTGATTGGCATCGATCTTATTCCGGCCCAACCGCCACGGGGTGTTACCACCTTCCAAGGGGATTTCCTCTCCCCGAGTGTGCAGGCTCTAGTCAAGACCTTCATCACCGAGTCCCATCGGCGCTGGGTACGTGCTGAGGAGCATGATCTCGATGACAGCCAGCCGGATAACGCCAAAGAACAAGTGGCCGAACGACCTGGTTACAATGGAATGGATCGGCACGTCCTTTCTTCTCTCGAGGCTTCGAAAAAAATCACGAGGGTTTCTTCATCCGATCGTCTTGTAGATGTCCGTCAATACCCACTGCTAGCTAGCCCAAGTAATGGGTATTTTATCTTCTGGTGCACTGACATGGTTTCCAGGTTGTCTTGAGCGACATGTCAGCACCCTGGGATCAAACCTGTGGCTTCAATGTGAACAGCTTGAGTAATCCCTATCATAGGTTAATGAATACGAGCGGCAACACTTTCCGCGACCACGCTGGTAGTATGGTGAGTTGTGGCAATACCTCTCACAGATTTGAAAATACTTACAAGTGGTGACTGTGTACCAGGATCTGTGCAATGCCGCTTTGCAATTCGCGAGCGACACTCTCAAACCTGGTGGGCATTTTGTATGCAAATTCTACCAAGGCTCTGAAGACAAACAACTGGAAAAAAAACTCAAGTCTTTGTTTGCAAAGGTGTTCAGAGAAAAACCCGAATCGTCACGAAAGGTACGCAACACAACGCACCCAATATTGCATTCTTTTATGAGATCGGATGATTGACGCCGGTCTAGGAGAGCAAGGAGGCATACTTTGTTGCTTTGCGAAGGAAAGCGGATGCTACTGTATATTCAGAGCCAGAATATTAATTTCGTATAACAGATAGAAAATTACTGGGCAACTTCACACAGGAGAATTTACGATCACATTCGACTCAACGATTAATGCTAGCGGCAGCAATGCGCAAGAATTTCATTGTAGAATTTTGTGATACCTAGCCACGCCAATTCCATGCAATACCCATTTGCAAGCTCAAGTTTGGCATTAATAGCTTCATAAACTGGCCTGAATTTTTTACGATGCCACTCATCTTTGAAACCAACTCGCTTAGACCTTGAAACCACGCGAGCGTCTGCGACCACGAGCTCGCTCGAACTTACGACCCTTGGACTCAACATAGGGTTTCTATTATCAAGGTTAGAAAGATCCCGCATCGGGAAACAGTCTAAAACACGTACCTTGTTGGAGTGAGGTCCGAAGCCGAAGTGCTTAACAGCCTCACGGCTGTTCTTGGGGCCACGGAGGATCAGGGTGTTGCCGCCGGTGGGGGCGCGGAGAGCAAGCTGATCCAGAGTAATGGCCTCGCCACCAGCAGCAACAATGCGGGCACGAGCAGTGGCGGTGAATCGTAGGGCAGCCACAGTCGCCTTGGGAAACTGCAGGAGGCGGTTGTCATCGGTGACTGTACCGACGACAACGACGGTTCGCTTCTCGTCTTCCTTCTTGATGTTGGCCACGATGCGGGACAGGGAGACAGGAGGTCGGTTAATCTTGGACATGAAGAGACGTCGAAGAACGACCTTGTTGAAGGAGGCGTCGGTTCGGCCTAGGATTTGCTGTTAACTTGCTGTCGAGATTTGGGGGTGTCAGGGGAGCGTACGGGCCAGGAAGCGGTAAAGCTTCACCAAGAGTTTAAGGTAGACATTGTCACTCTTGGGGGCAGTGCGGTGCGTGCCCTTGACGTGGTGGCGGTCGAGATCGATACCTGTAAAGTGAAGCCATCGTCAGCCATTTATTCAAGCATGCTCAAAAATAGGCAACACTGTCTTGAACAAACAAGATGGTGCCTTGGTCGCAGAGAAGGAAGCATTGAGCCTCTCTCTACTCGCATACAAAGGCTGATTGAAAGGCTTCACGTACCCATGGCGGCGGTTGGCGCTGTAAAAGTTGACGATGCTGGGTGGTGTTGCGGCCTGGCTCACTTCACTTTTTCGAGAAAATCCCAAGGCTATTGGGTGGGGACTGGCGCAGAGACAAGCGAATTTTAGGGCGGTCAGGGCCGGCAATTAGGGCTCTGTGAGACTTATGTAAGCGTTCGTATCCGTCGGTTCCTTGCCGGCTAAATCTAACACCGTCCCTCATCAAACTCATATTACCATGTGCACTGGAGATAAGTTTGTTGATGGGCAATGAAGGCAAAATTTTCTGATTGTCATGGTTGTTCGCGTTTTAGCCAATCTATGATTCGATTCTTAATATGATCCGATTCTTGATCATAGTAGTATTTATCTGAGCAGCCCCGCCATCGCGGCCACTATTGGAGAATTGTTTACATATCCTGTCTGCGACCCAGTTGTAAAAGTCTACTTGCTACGCGTCTCTTCTCAAAGATACACCATTTATCCACTAACTTGCTCCATGACACAATCCTATTTCTTTTTTGGGATGGTCAACTTGCTGACCACCTCTTTGCGCTATGTGTTGACCCATACTGATCTATCCACCGGATATTCTGACTTCTGTTTTTTTAATGTCGACTATATAAATAAATTTCAAAGATATTGATTCAAAATCCTATTATCACAAACCACCTTCATCATAGGGAATGAGGCTCGGCATCTGGCCTGAGGTTGACAAGGAAGTCGCGAGTCATTTCGAAACTCAACCAACTCGATGCCATACTCGGGGCAACTTTGAGAAGGTTGGGAGCGATGCCCTTGTAGAGGCCTTTGATGCCCTCCTGAGCTACTATCACCCGAACAGCGTCAGTGACCCCCTTGTATCGGTAACCCATCCCTGACATGGTGTTGATCTGGAATCGCCTTCGGAGTACATCACTGTCACATTGGTTAATATTGCAAGTAACCCCAACACAAAACTAATGCGGCTACTTACAAAGGGTAAGTGCAAGTTTGCGCAACTGCGCCAGAAACGGCACCAGCGAGGAGTTTTCGGGTGGCGCTGGGGTTTTGTTCTCCTTCTAAAGTTAGATATTTTCGAACCGACTCGTAGACCATGAAATTGAGGCCAACCTGGAAACCAATATTAGCACCCATGCATACTTCCCAAGTTTGCTTCAGACTCACGTAGGGAGCGACTCCAGCAATAGTGGGTATTATGCCTCGATATAGTGCAAAAATACCACCCTCGGTTTTGTACATCCGTGTTAATGTGGTCCACATGCCCGGAAGCTTGTCAGGTCTGTCGCCTAACTCGGCAAAACTTGCTGATTGTATAGAGAGCCGAGTCCGAACAATGTCGAGGGGATATGTAAAAAAGACAGAAGTAATTCCTGCAACACCACCACACACGAGACGATTGAAAGGAGAGAGATCAGCACCTGGGGAGCTTTCGAAGAAGTTCTGTGACGATGTTAATGTCTGTTTACCCTTGACGATAGCAACTGTGCGTACCCGTTTGTAAAAGTTGTAGCTACTAAACTGAACTGCCGAGTATGGAACGATGCGGATACAGTTGGTGCCATTGCCGCGCATGAACCCCCTCCAGCCCTCTTCTCTCCACATCTTGGCGAGTGCTTGTCCAACAGAAAGCTTGTAGGCATCTCGTCCGACGCTCTGAACTTGCATGAGGATTTTCAGTCGTTCAAGGGGCGAGACAACTGTTCGGGATACGGCGCCAGCAACACCACCTGCGCAAAATGCGGCAACGACGGGTTGAGAGAGAAAATCTTGGAGTTGCTCGAACCGTCTATTGACGACGCTCGGCGAATTGACCATATTTGGTTCTGACTATTGAATGTTAATGTATGCCTCATCAAGGTCGACGGAGAGGGAAAATCAGGGATTGGAACGAAGAAATGTAGGCGCAAACGTGACAGATTGGACATACAGCAGACATATTAAGCAACACTACAATAGGTTTGAGAATGGTACCTCAATTGGACCTGAAAGACTATGCTGCACCAATTTAAAGACGGTATTCCTTCGTCAGATCTGGACTCGTGTCATCGACAGGGTGGAGGGTTGTCGAGGCCTGGTGGGTGCTTGTTTTTTGCGCGAACCGATGTTCTCCGATATTGGAGGATATTTAATGGTGTATTGAAGGTCGCCACGATGTCGAGAAGAGTACGGGTGATGCGGGATGACGACAAAGGAGGTAGGGGGTGGTCGGCAACCATCGGGGGAGGGCCGGGATGCCTTTGCGCCAGAGCTAACGATCATGCATAGAGACGGATAGCTAGCTAGTCGATTTGCTACGTCGACAGCAGCTGTTACCTTTAATGGAGGTCGCAGAGGTACTGGTGAGGCGAATGGCCTATCGAAACGGTGCGGTGGTTGATGAAGGTGCGGAATGAGGCGCGTGGACCGGTGATGCGGATGACTTCGGGCGCGTGTGGTCCCGGTATTCCCTCGTCTCGGAGATGGCTTGGTGGGGTTGTGGCTTGGAACTGGCTTCCAACAAGGCTAGGTAGCTGGTTGATTGGAAGCCGGCGAAATGAAACGGGCCCAAAGATTGGTGGTAGATGATGAACACGCGACTAGGATGTCAATTTTACGTCTGGGTCATTTTATTCTGGGTTCAACGACCTAGGAACGGCGTGTTTGCTGAGATGACCAGGTGGACAACAGAAGCTGCAGTGGACTGAATCCTGAAAGTTTGCCAAGCCCTGGCGTTGGTTTCGGCTACTTAGGTTGATGGGGACCTGCTTACGGTGTTTACAGTGAGGCTACATGCAGTACCAACGACCAACACAATTCTGCACGTAAGTTGCATATTCTAACATCATCGTACTATCCTAACGCATTTGGTGACATTTTCACTATGCGCCGACGAATTGGAGTTCATCAAGCTCTCGTTAACTCTGAGCACTTGTTGGGATTCGAGTGATGATTTTCGCGATGAAATAAAGAAAGCAGCCTCAGATTTGGACACAACCGATAACCATAACATTGGCTGAGGTTGGAAGGCAAAGGGGAATTCAAAGCTGATCAAACAATTGGTTACAGGACTAACGCGCATAAGGCCATTCATTATCCTTGCGACACTGCCCCTCCTTTTTTTTTTTTACTGTCTAAACTACCCATGAATGTGTACTACCATTCGAAACACGACCCATCAAATACCATCAATCTTATAAATAGAAAAGGGCCGCATGGCCAAACTTGTGACTCCTGGGGATAATTCTACGAGGCCACACCCACTCAGTCTGGCTAGTAAGTTGGTGCTGTAAATATCAAGTAAGAGGGAAACAACCACGTCCAAGGCAAAAAGCATTAACTTTTCCTAGAAAAAACCGGCCTACGATGGAGAGATGTCCCCAGCCTCACGGCTAAAGGTTCACTCAGCAACGTCGAGATCATCATGCGCAGGAGGAGGGCTGTCCAGGGCTATTCTTCTATTAGCACCATCACCGAGTCAGGAGGAAAAAAAGTCACATACGCTTTCGCTCTTCACCGTTAGTTCCATTTTCCCGTCGATCACGATCGTCACGATCCTCCTTAGAATCACGTTCTCGATCACTATTCATGCGTGGTCAGACAGTGTTGCTGTTTCAAATCCCTTGTCAAACGTGACGTACCGATGGTCAGGGCTACGAGAGCGATCCCGATCCCGACGGCTGTCGCGATCATAGTCGCGATCGCGGTCCCGGCGATCATCCTTGCGTGGTGAGTAGTCGCGGGTGCTACGACGGGGTGATGGTGAGCGACCACGGCGAGGAGATCGACCTCCACGGCGGTCGCGGTCGCGGCCAGATTCAAATCGCCAGGACGCAGAAGGGGGGGTGCGAGCCCACTGATGAGAACATTAGCTTGTGGGTACTGGGATGACACCATGCACAGTTATACCTCAATCTTCAGAATATCGTCACGCCCGATCCGTTTGTTGTGCATCTCATGATAGGCATCATCGGCATCACGTCGATCCTCGTATTCGACGAAGGCAAACCTGTCATTAATCACATGAGCGGACGCGAAAAACTTGTTCTGAAAACGGTTTTACGTACAACCGACTGGATGTAGACCTAGGCGCAGGAATGTCGCAGCGAACGAGACGTCCATAGCTAGAATAAACGCGTTAGTCTCTAGACAGAGCGTGGCATAGTGAACGCATCGCCAACGGGGCCCCCCTTTTATCAGCATGGAAATGCCGTGAGCGCACTCTCGCGCCAATCGGTCAGAGCTGGATGTGTGCTATCTCAACGAATAAGGTCTGCAAAATGAACGTGTAGACCCTTTCGACGCTAAGATATGCAAGGGAGGGAGGGGGAGGCTAGCTGGGGGCGTGGGCGCGTGCGAAACGAGGACGGTCGCGGGCGAGGGCAACGAAAGACGGCGAGGTGACGAGTAAAGGGCTCGAGGATTTTCGAGTGTTCTGTCGCCATGGATGCAACGTGGGCGTGGGCGCGGGCGAGGACGTGGGAGGCGATGAAGGCGAGGGCGTGGACGAGGTTGACATACCGTTCGAACTCGTAGGCGAGGTCGCGAGCGCGGGTACCGTGGCTGAAGCCGGTCACGTAGAGGGTGGTTCCGCCGCGAGACATGATACCGGGTTTTTGTTTTGGGGGGGGGGAATAATGGTGTACTGCGTTTAAAATAGAGAACTGATGCAACAGTCTCGAAAAGCTGGAAATGAAGAGGTTGAGTGATGGTATTGGAGCGGGCTGGTAAGAACTGAACTCAAGGATGCTTGTGTGGTCACGAGAGGTCCTGGGAAAGTTTTGCCTGGATGGCAGGATTGCTGACATAATGTTGGCGCCATGACCACTACCTTAGCAACATCCGCCAGAAAGGTACTCCATTAATAAGTACCTAAGCTATCGACGAAACCCAGATCCTCAACTTTGCCAAATGGCAATAAATCTGGCGCATTCGTGTTATGTCGCGCTGCATATATACACAAAATACGCTGGTCCCTGCTGTAAGGTGCTTTACACTTTTGACAGTGCTATAGCGGTATTTTGTGTGTGACCTGTTATTTATGGTTCTATTATCCCTATTGACATCTACACAAATTGAACGATGCATTTGCCACGTTTGTGGAAAAATGACGTCCGAAAATTGGGTCCTGATGCATTAGCATCATGGGGAGAAGCAATACCAAAGAAGGTAAGAACGAAGACATAAGCTATCACATCCAATGGCATGGAACATATCTTGTCAATAAATTTATACAGCGGTACCTGGTTAAGATGACGTCTGATTTTCGTGTCGGGTGTGCCCGTGCATTCAGCTTTACAGCTAGGCTGACTTGAAGAGTCCGTTGTCTTTTTCGGAGCTCTCGGGAGTTGCAAAAGAACGAGGAGTAGTTTAACGGCTTGAAGGTCAGGGATTATATAATTCAGCTTCATTGGTCTGGTTTCGATATTGCCACCCCAATGCTTGTAATCATCGTCAACTGAGGTCATAGCAACGGTGCCACGAGGCACAAAGAACGCGAGAGTCGGAAAGTATCGCTATTTAGCGTAATCCGTGTTTGATTCCCACCAAGCAGTACACAAATCATGCCGCGATTGGTAATTGGCAATGAAATGGGGCCGAGTGAAATGCATGTGATACTTGAGGGTATTACTCTCGGTCCCGGCTAGTCCGGATCATGCTGGGCACTAAACTTACAGGTTTATGACTTGAGTCTGTTTGACATGACCTCGTGGTGCTTTTTCTAGAGTCAAGATGTACGGCATTCTCGGCAATACATGGCCAAGCCTCTAATATAGGATTGGTTGTTTAGGGCTGACCACACACTCTGACGTCTGCAGTTCCGCCCGGCCCGAGAAAGATTGGGCCTTTGCAGTACGAGCAGCAGTTATATACTCGAATTATGTCTACTTCACTCCAGCCTTATAGATACCTCAGCCCAGATTCTTCAAAGTGACACTCGCCTTTACTGATACCTTTTTCAAGTCTCACCTCATCCCAATCTATTTCTCAACTTTTTGTTAAACTCTCGCGGTGGATTTCTACCTAAATTTTACCATCGGCTAAGTTCGATTGGTAATCCCCAACTCTACCTAAGCTTGGGCAATTAGAAACAGGATTATTGTCTGTTCCTCGCCCTCGATCGATACATGTCCTATTTCCTCCAAACAATAATTTGAACTAGCCTATATTTCTACTATCAAAAATATTATGGCACCATATCGAGATCAAAATAATGCCCTACAGACGAATCCAGGCAGGCTAAATTCTCACGAAGCCTTGTCTCTTTACTATCCCTCACGCAAGTCCCTTGGAAATGCCCTTCGCTCTGTGGACAAGACTATAGATCCTGCTGGGGCAGGTTCGGAGACCCCAAGTGAGGAGGATTATGATGAGAATGTCCGCCCTGGCCTTACAAAACCTCAAGTGCTTAGGCGCCGCCCTGGTCATTTTTCCGAGCCTATTCCACAACCTGATTCGCGAGCCATAGCAATAGCAGAGAGTGTCGCTTCAAAACCCACTCCCGTGATTATACGCCGCGACTCTGGTATCCATATTGTTCCAGATGATGATAAAAGCCTATTACAGCTGTTGCAAGCTAGTTCACAACGAGCACAAGACTCCTCGCCAAAGCGCCGCTCTCGCAAATTTGTCGACCTTGTTTTTACGAGACAATTCTCTGCCTTTGATCGCCAAAATACATCCTCGATAAACAGCCCATTTCATGGGTTTTATACTTTATTTTGGCTAGCGGTGGCCCTTTTCGTCTTTAAGATATCAGTAAACAATTGGCAGGCATATGGCAACCCTCTAGGAACAAGCGATATCATGAGAACCATGTTCCATCGGGATGGTCAGTGAAAGAAATCACCTCAAAATAAAAACATCACTCCTGACTCATTCTTAGTGTTTGTTCTCTTATTGTCAGATGGAATCATGTGTAGTCTAACGGGAGTTAGCTGGTTCTTACAGAAGCTTGTCCTCGGCAACTATCTGGACTGGAATCGGTCAGGTTGGATCCTCCAGAATGTGAGCAGGTCCAAATTCCACTCCATAGAATGGTGCTAACAGTGATACCAAGATATGGCAGGCCATTTTCATAGCTGGCGTCGTGGGACTTACCCTCTGGCGTGATTGGCCGTGGACTCACACAGTCTTCTTTGTTCTTCACGGCATAGTGATGTTGATGAAGCAACATTCATATGCCTTCTACAACGGGCATCTTTCAACCGTGTTTAAGAAGCGTATCGCCTTGCTGAAAAAGTTGAAGCAACTCGACTTCATGCACCCAGCAAGTGGCCCTTCACAAACCAATCCCCTCGTTTCTGCTATCTCTACCCAGCACCTTGAAAGTCCCCCATCCGCCGAACAGAGGCGAAAATCTATTTCACAACTTCCAAATGCCAAAGAGAGCGACGTTGATAAGATATCCCGAGCAATCACTTCCGGGTATCCACTCGACGATAAACAAATCGATTTATTCGAAAGAATCATCAAATGGGAGATCGATGCTCTCGCTGATGAGCTGAATGGTACCTCCAGCCACCATTCTCGAGCGTATCCCAACAATCTTACATTCCTCAACCATTACAAGTGGATTCCCCTTCCAACCCTCGTGTACGAATTAGAGTATCCTCAATCTGAATCGATCAGCTGGTCCTATGTTGCTGAAAAGCTTTTGGCGATGGTTGGCGTTCTCTTCGTGATGGTCCAAGTATCGCAATCTTCCATATGTGAGTGATTGAGAAGTATCTCACATCACGAACCGAGACATGCTAATGGATCCTATCAAGACCCCGTCGTGATGAAAACAGTAGAATTGAAGGAAGCGAGAATTCCCCTTGCTGCTAGGTTCAAGTATTTTCCTTGGTTGCTTGGCGAGCTTATCTTTCCATTTATGATGGAGTATTTGGTATGTGAGCCAAATCCAATTTCCTATACCAATATTAACTAAGGCTAGCTTGTATGGTATCTCATTTGGGAGACCATCTTGAACATTCTTGCCGAGCTTACGTTTTTCGCGGACCGAAGCTTCTATGATGCTTGGTGGAATAGCGGTAAGACAATACTGAAGTTTTCGTTTCCTAGCTAACAGTTGGTCAGTATCGTGGGATCAATTTGCCCGAGACTGGAACCGACCCGTTCATATATTTCTCCTTCGGCATGTTTATCACAGCTCTATCTCCTCAATGAAAGTTGACAAGCATACCGCGACTCTCATGACTTTTTTCCTCTCTGCTTGCGTCCATGAATTGGTCATGTGGTGCTTGTTCAAAAAACTCAGAGGCTATTTATTATTCCTCCAGATGTGCCAATTACCAGTATGTTATCTCTATCCCAAGATCAGGCGCTATTTAGGAGATTATAAAGTTGATTGTATCTATGCAGCTGGTAAAACTCAGTCACACGAAGTGGCTTCGAGGGCGGGAGACCTTGGGAAACCTCATCTTTTGGCTAGGTATCTTCACGGGGCCCAGTCTGCTCTGTAGCCTCTACTTGATACTTTAAATAGAACACAATGATATTAAATAGGAATTGTATATCACGGGGTATGCAAAACTCCACCACATCGCTGGTTTCGGTCAAATATGCTGAGCTGATGTTTATTCATCTTGGTCAAATAACGGTATCTAAGGACAGCGCCAACCACCTTAGCAAACCAGAGCTGTGCTTACATTTTCTCATGGGTCGCCATGAGAGATCCTGACCAAAATTAGCATACTGCCATACATAAGAAATGAGAGATCTTACCGATAAAGGTTGTGACGAGGCGGCTGCGAACTTGGCAAATATCTTCTGGCACGAGCCAGATGGTTGCGCCAAGCTTTCGAGCAATGCTAATGCTGAGTTTGGCGTTCATATATGCATCATCATCGGTTTGACCAGGCGTCACGAGGTCATAGTCGACATAACTACTCTTCATTCCGTTGAGGACATCAAGGAAGAAGATACCGGACGCAATGGCTGGGTCCTTGAATGAGCGAATGGCTGAGTTTCTGCCCCCCTTTCTCGACATCTCGTTGGCCCATTTCACCATTTCGGAGTCAGTGATTTCTCGCTTGCCCAACTTCTTGGCCAAGGAAGACAAAGTAACAGTAATGTCCTTGCGCATAAGTTGCCAGACGAGCCCAAGTGTCAACGTCCTCCGGCCGTCAGTGATATCAGCACCTTGGATACCAACCAGTGAAAAGCCATTCTGCTTGCCCAATTCAATGGCATAGTTTGTGTTCTCAACGGCCTTGAATCTTGACATTTCGCCTCCATGTGTTGGTGGTTTGTTGACATGGCGAGGATTGACAGATCCAGGAATCACCTTTTCATACGCTTGGAGAAGGATGTTGCCGTCGCGGAGATCATCAAAGAATGACACAACAGCAGGTTGAACGTCAAGGCTGTTGAGCCAGAGCGTGAAAACCCTTGCCTCGCGTTCGCCTTCAGCATCAAAGTCCTCCACCTCGAGCTTCTCCTCTTCCGTGATAGGATCAAGCGCGGGATGGTTATTGAAAAGATTAGCAACAAATGCCAAGTTAAGTTTAGGATTTCCGGCAACTAAAGACTTGGGGGTAAGAAATTTGCGACATCCAAGTTTGTCGGCTTCTTGCAAAACACCCTCAGCCCTCTCCAAAAGATCTCGTGTTTGAAGAGGGGCCCGAGTACATCCGTATTCACTTCCGATCTGTGCCATTAAGACGGCATAGTTCTCACCGTCCTTCACGTCAGACGAGAAGTTGGTTACTCTATGCAAATGAATCAGTGGCAGGTCATGAAAATAATCACAGAGTTGACATACTTCCGGGACCAGCTGGCAGCTTTAAGATGGTAGTTGAACCATCGGAGAAGGATTTGCTCAGGTGGAAGTCTAAGGAACTGCTCAAGAGTTTCATCCTCCTCAAGCAATCGATAGAGCTCGGGGTGAAGTTTGATATCAATCTTACCCAAAAGTCCACGACGAATCACTTGCCAAATTAGGCCCAGGATAAGATGCTCTCTGACCTCAATGATGTCTCCGGCGCCAATGTTGACCACGGAGCACCCGATTCCCTTTGCTGATTCAATTACAATGTTGTTATTTTCGCTCATTTGGAAGGCATTCAAATTTTTAGTCTTCTTCCCAGGTAGGTTGAGGACCCGCTCATCGATAGTGTCAGGAACACTATCATTGATAAGCTTAGCCAAGACAAGACCATCCTTGCACTCGTCGAACATCTCAAATGTGTCAGTAGGAAATGGCAGGCGACTTCCGATATCATGATCGCCAGCTAGAACAGCGTTGATGTGACGAGTGAACTCGGTTCGCTCATCCTCGTTGATAGTGTGTGTGATGTTTGCGTTGGAACCTTGGACATGAATCTTGCCACTCACACTACCCTTGGAGGCGTGGCCACCAGTACGCTGGGAAACAATACCACCGCTACTAGCTGAAGGCGAAGGTCCGGTAGGCAAGCGTTGCTGGGTAGGAGGGGAACCGCGAAGTTTGGCAATGAGCTGGGACAGGTTAGTCAATCCAACAAGAAGTAGCAAGTCAACATACTCCAACATAATCTTCCAACTCAACGCGCCGTGATGAATCAAGCTCAACTTCCTTCAGAGCCTGACGAACGACGTCATAGGGTCGGTTCTCGCTTTGTTGAGTGGCTTTTATGGCCGTCGCCTCGTCGAGGTAGCCCTTATCGTCAACATCGAGTCGCTGGAAGGCATCGGATAAAGAGAATATCTCGTTCTGCTGGAACTGAGGAAATTTCCTGTATAGACATAGAGATTAGCAGCAAAAACTCGTGAGAATCCGAACTGGCCGACCTCTGGAGCTTCAGAACATTCATGGTGGGAAGCAATACGCAGAAGCCCAACCAGAAGAAGAGCGTAAAATGATTGGCGCAAGAATGGGAGTTTCTGGGAGCTATAATGAGAAGGGGAGGTTTGCGCGAGAAGGGGCGAAAAAGAAGAAGAGAACAATAATGTGAGAATTCGGCACCTGCGACCTTTGGCCACCTTGAGAGAAAGGAGTTGGAACTTGTAGGCAGGTGAGGCGCAGGCAGATGGTGGACGTAGCGGGGGCGGGGCGCAGTGCTAGGTACCTTTTCTGGCGGCGGGGGGGAGCTGGCCGTGATGCGCCGCCTGCTTAAGGAGGCTGATGACAGCCGACACAAGTTGCATGTGGTGATGTAATGCCGGCGCTGCCGCACCGCCTGCTCACCGTCCTTGAACCAAAGCTTTAGCCAGAAGACTTCTCAGCCAGCTCCTTGCGCATCCTCACATTGTTTTGAGCCTTCTATTAGAGTGAACCCATGTCCAAAATCCTCACCACCAGGACCAAACTCAAAAAAGGCGTACCTCAAGCACAGCCCCTCGGGGCAATCGGCTCATCAATGCGTGACTTACACTAATTTTCCTTCTTATGTCGGTGCCTGCCTCCGCCCAAAATACCGCCTTACGACGTCCTGCCCCAAGTCGCCATCTTTTTGTTTAGGCTGCTACGCTATAAAATCCTTGGGTATGGCGGTCCACGTCCCCGCCATGAGTGACAGAAAATTCTTCTGCGCGAAGCCCCACTGGCTTGCGTAGATTGTGAGGCTCCCTTGAAACATTGGCTCTCACGTGGAATGGTTGCTTGAGGAGCACACTAACCATACACATACCACCACCTACCAACTATCAACAAAAATAACTTTTTCTTTGTCCAGAATTGAAGCCTGGCCTAGTTTACTTTCGAACCCCCCCCCCAACGTAAGCATGTCGTTCTGTAAGGTCTGCGACGAACCACTGGTTCTCCCGCTGGATCCTCAAGACCCGGCTATGGCTACCCCTAACAATGCCAGCGACGGTGCAACTGTCCCTGATGATCTTGAACTACAATGTGGTTGTCATTTCCATTGGTATGCTTGATATTCTCCGGTCTAATTTCACCCTTGTACTACGACTGCTGAATCTTCAGCAGGCAGTGCTTGTTGGATCAATCTTCGGATGTAGTCGCTTCTCTCCAGTGTCCCAGCTGCTCTGCATCATTGTGTATTGGCCAAGCAGGGTCTTCTTCTTCAAACATGCCCTTGGGAGTTCCCACTGATGCCTCAATCCTAGTGAGATACACCAATGAGGGTGGGATCCAGGACAGACTCAATATTTTACCGTCTATTGCTGAAGAAGCCTATCTAAAGACACACCCCGAGGCACGCTCGGCTCGAGCCCTCCATGTCATGTGCACGCAAGGCGATGTCTTTGGGATTATTGAGATGCTGCATAACCTAAGTGAAGAAACGGATGACCTGGGGCCCTTAATCCGATACCAGGATCCGCTTGAGGAAATGAAAAGCGGGCTCCATCTTGCAATCGAGCACTCTCAAGAAGAAGCAGTGTGGTTACTCTTATGGTTATCATCCACAGTTCCGGCTGCCACCTTTCCAGATTCAGCTCGGCAATCAGTTGAATCAATGGGCATTGGCCGTCTTCTGGTAACTACCCAGTTTGACATCCGTAATCTTCTAGATGTGGAAGGGCGAACAGCATATATCTATGCTCAACAACTGCACGAGACCTGGGCTCCCATCCTAGAGGCCGGTGTATTATCTGTTTGAAACCCTAAATAAAAATATTTTTGACAATCTAAATTCAATTTCCCAGTCTTGACAAACACTAAATCTCGGTGTAAATAAGGGATGCTGCAACCCCGAACAGTGTTGTACATTAACCCACTACCATACAGAAGTCCTTATCATATGCTAAACTAGAAGGATGTCTCAGTTCTCGATACATTGAAAACGAATTGGCCCTGACCTTAGTTAATATATGCGAGGCATTTTGAGCCACGTTGGAAATAAAATTTTTTAACATGGAACCATTCAGTCTATCAATAAAGATCAATCAGTTATATGGCCACAACCTTTCGGCTGTATTCCATATCTCAATCTTTTTCGTGGCATATCATTTCGAAAACAAACCATAACGTGCGATGGTGACACATGGTCTAATTAGACCCACATTTAACTTGGACGGTTGCAAGTTTGCCAGTTTCGTCACCGCCGTCTCAGCTACCTATGACGCGTTAGCCATAATCACATGTGTTCATTCGATATTTGCCCCAATAAACCAACGTAAGGTAGCATATCACGCCCTACAGGGCTTCATCTCTCTCCGTATCAGCTATCTCACGAAGAGCCCTGATCATTCCAACTTCAGCGTTCAAGTTATACCACCCTTCATCTACCACGACGGCGGTCTGCACAGCACCGCGAGGCCTATGTATTGAGACCACCACACGCATTTCGAGGTCACGCTTTCTGCCCTCTTCCATGTCTTAAGCTTCAATCTACACTGGTATAATTCTGGATTGCATGCTCTGATGCCCAACCTCAATCATGTCAGGGCACGCTGATAAAAAATCAGAAACGTCATATCTTAGTTCTGCTGTCAGCTCAATTAATCCATGGGCTAGCAGTCGCACCGCGGCGACATATGAGGCCAATAAAGCAGAGCAGGCGGAGCATTCTGTTCCAGCTAACCCAGATGACCACAGCATTACGCATCTATATGGCCAAAGTTTCAGGACGTATCCTCCAGATTGTCCACCCCTCAAAGTTCAATGGTTCCACGCCGTAGATGTAGATGCACTTATTTATATAGCCCAGAATATCGCTAACTCGTCCTGCAGATCCCAAAGCGCAAACCTCAATTTTCTACATCAAGTCAGCCAATGACTCAGCCCAGCCAATCTTTGGGGCAACCCAAGAAATTTTCCGAGTTTTCAGTCTCAGACTCGAAAGCTCTCGAAGCTGAGTATCAAAAATTGCTGGAGGCAGTAGCAACCACTGATACTGCAGCGCGGGGCGATTCTCGAGTACATTCCCGAAGTAGGAAGAGCGGTTCGAGCATGGAATCATCGCCCCAAAATGTTACATCTACCGTTGATCACGTTCATGTG
This sequence comes from Calonectria crousiana, assembly GCA_013406985.1. Lineage (NCBI taxonomy): Eukaryota > Fungi > Ascomycota > Sordariomycetes > Hypocreales > Nectriaceae > Calonectria > Calonectria crousiana. The sequence goes on along the minus strand of VTGD01000017.1, from coordinate 334,690 downwards.
CCAGTAAATGAGGACTTTTTATTCGACGTTAACATCGGAGCGCGGGAGCTAGCTCCTGTATATTGGCTTGGCCCTATTTACGAAGGTACGGTACATTTGGGACATTGTGAAACGGTTATTAACATGATTTAGTCCGAAGAGGGACATGGTTTTATCAAGATGGATCAAGCCTCCGTCCTTGTGAAGAAAACCTTGCCGCCCAGCTCGAAGAGGTCAGTAGCATCTTGAACTACCATAGTACCCTTTTAATAAAGTAAAAAGGGCTATCTCAAATTAAAGCCATGGCTACGTACAGGTAATAGTACAATGGACCCTGCCTTGGGCAGAGACTAAGCAATATTGCAGTGAAAGACCGCGGTTCATCTGTGGCAAGCAAATCAGTCACTCCAAAGGATTCCAGAGACAATTTGAAAACAATCACCTCATCCTCCTCAGTCATATTCAATCCAGTAGTCACATCATCAAACATTGCGAATCAAGCACCAGCGGCTTCTCAACCTCAAACTTACCGACTCTTCGGGACCTACATGAATAGCATCGCTACCTACGAAGGCTCATCCACTGCCTGGCTATCATCAGACAGTGTCCTCTCATGGGTCACATCCTCAGTGTATGAGAGATTCGCAGGGGGTGGTTATTTGAGCGGGGTAAAACTGGTCCGGGGATTCACTGAGCCGGTCAAAGGAAAGGAGACTAATAATAAAGACACTTCGGCGGCAAAAGAAAATGAGTCCAGTTTGGATGACCGTCAGGAAAAGCTACTAAAACGGAGATCTGCGCCCCCGATCCCTCAGGCATCCCATAATAACCAGCCACTATCTGGTCCATCAGGAACAAACAGCAGCGATCCCAGAGAATTTAGACTACAGCGACAACTTTCATCATTAATGGAGAAGGATGGAAGAAGCAGAGCCGAAACAGAAGAAGAAATTCGCAGGCGAGAAGAACAAGAAATACAAGACGACTATAATACTCCGTTGGGCGAAACTCAAGGCCGAGAAATAGAACACCTGGTACTAGTAACGCATGGTATTGGTCAGCTTCTCAGCCTTCGGTAAGAGCTTTGTTCTATTGTTTTCAAAACGTAACACTCAAACGTGTATAGGATGGAAAGCGTCAACTTTGTTCATGATGTCAATGTCTTGCGGAAAACGATCAAGTCTGTCTACACAAACTCGGCGGATCTGAAGGCCCTGAATTCAGAGCTCGGTAATGGCCCAGGAAATAGCCGAGTGCAAGTTCTGCCAGTCTGCTGGAGGCATCTCTTGGATTTCCCCCGACAACGAGAAAGAAAGGAACACGATTTGGGAGATCCCAGTGAGGAAGAAGATGAGTGTATGTGATTCGACACAAGCTTACAGGTACCAATTTATAAAAGCTAATGCTGTAACAGACCCTTCTCTCGAAGATATCACAATAGAGGGCGTGGCTTTTGCCCGATCTCTGATATCAGATTTGGCTTTAGATGTTCTGTTGTATCAGAGTTCCTACCGCAAACAGATAACTCAGATCGTTTCAAAGGAATGTAACCACATTTTCAAGCTGTTCAAGGAAAGAAATCCCGAGTTCAAGGGTAAAGTCCACCTCTTGGGCCATTCTTTAGGGTCTGCCATTATGTTTGACATTCTTTGCCAGCAGAGAAAGCGAGTTGAAGGGTCAAGGGGTTCGCTACATCCCCGGTTGCCTGGGGAGGAACACAAATGGTCTATTGAAAAATCCAGCCTCAATCTTAACTTTGAAGTCAACAATTTTTTCTGCTTGGGTTCTCCCATTGGCCTCTTCCAGATGCTCAGAGGGAGGTATGGAAAGATGACGCTCGGATAGTGCCAATAGCAGCAAGACTAACATGTCAATCAGAACTATAGCCGCACGACCACCATCTCAAACAGCAATGCCTAGTAATTCACTGCAAACAGAGTCGATGGATGATACACTGCGTGCAGCTGCCTCCACAACAGATGATAGCGTTGTGTCGAGTGTCACTGGGCTTCCCGTTTCTGTATCCTCCCCCATGGTCGAACAATTGTACAATATATTCTATCCATCAGATCCCATCAGCTATCGCCTGGAACCGCTCATCTCGACGTCAATGTCAACATTGAAACCGCAGTTGTTACCCTACACTAAGAAGGGCATTTTCGGGTCTGTCGCACCACAAGCGCTCACAGGTATTGGGGCCAAAGTAGGCCAAAGCGTGAGCGGATTATGGTCAAGTTTAAGTGCTGGGATCGCAAGCAATATCCTCAATCGAAGTCTGGGACTTAGTTCTGATGAAATTGAGCGGATTGCTGCTGTCTCCATCACTAAGAACACTGGTGAAGGGGCGATCGACACGTCCAATTCGAGGTGTGAAGCAGATACAAAGAAAAAGCAGTTAGCTGACTGTACAAGTTCGAAGGATAATGCAGAGAGGAACCCCACTTTGATAGATGATGATCTGGAGACGCTCTTCTCAAAGTTTCAGCGCAGGATAGGTGGTACGGACCAGGACGAGGTTACATCAGGGGCAGAGGCTAAGGACCGGGTGATGCAAAAAATTCGACGAGAGGAAGGCAAGGTGCGGGCGTTGAATCGTAATGGTCGAGTCGATTACAGCATTCAAGAGTAAGTGATAATCACAAATTGAGAAGTATGATAAATTAACATCAATTTGAAATAGAAGCGTGTTGGATTTCAATCCGATAAACACGATTGCATCACATATGAGTTATTGGGCAGATGATGATGTAAGTCACTTTATTATATCACAGTTACTATCATAATTATATATTTTTAAATGATATTTAAGTAGATTTTAATACTAATAATATATATAAAAAAATATATTATATACTTTTAAAATACTTAATAAATAAAAGTCTTTATATATAATATAATTTATTAATTTTATTAATTTTTATATATTTTAATGAATTAATTTTTATAATTCTTTTATTTTTATATTTTATTTAAATAATTGATATATATATAATAAATAATAATATTTTTAAATAAATTAAAATTATAAAATATATATTAAATATATTTTTTAAAAAAAATTAAATTATTTTATTATAAATTAAATAATAATTTAATAAATTATAAATATATAAAAATTATATTTTTTAAATAAATATATAAAAATTATATTTTTTAAATAAATACTTAAAAATTATATTATAAAACTATATTTTAAATAAGAATATTTTATAAAATTATTTTAATATAAAAAAGCTCTTAATATTAAAATATATTAAAAGAATATTTTTAGTTTATAATAATAATAAAAGTTTATAATAATAATAAAAGTTTATAAAAATAATAAAAGTTTATAAAAAAAATTAAATTAAAGGTTTTATTAATTTAAATTTTTTAAAAATAAAAATAAAAATTATAATATCTTATAAATTAATTAGTAAATAATTAAAAATAAATTCTATATATAATTATAATTATTTATATAAAGATATTATTAATATTAAAATAAATAAATAAATTTAAATAATTATATTAAAAAATAAATTATAAATAAATTATATTAATAAATAAAAGATTAAATAAATACTAATTAAATTAAATTATTTTAATTAAATTTAATAATATAATTATTATAATAATATTTTAAATTTTATATAATAAGATTTATTAAATTATATATATAGAAAATATATTAATAAAAAATTTTATTAAAAAAAACTTCGAAAAAACTTTTAAATTTAAAAAATATAATAAATAATTATTTATATTTTTTTTAAAAAATTTTAATTTTATTTATTAATATTATTTTAATTTAAATAAATTCTTAATAAAAATAAATTTAAATAAATTTTCTTTTAATATACTACTAAAAATAGTATTATAAAAGAAAAGAGAATAATTATAATATTAATAAAAAAGTATTTATTTTTAGTTATAATTTAGTTATAATTATATTATATAAATATATATAATTATATAATTAAAATTTATAAACTTTAGTTTTAGAATATAAAAAATAGTATTTTATTAATTTATTTAATTATATTAATTATTATAAGATATTATTATATATATATTTATAAATATTTTATTTTATAAATTATATATCTTATTTTCTAAAGAAAAAAAAGATAAAAATAAAATAAAGTCTAAAATTATAATAATAAATAAATATATTATAAATATTTATTTTAATAATTAATAATTAATAAATAAATAATTGTTTTATATTATTATAGGATTCTATTAAAAATATAAATAAATCTTAAAAAAATTAAATTAAAATAAAGTTTTTTTATATATATTTTCTTATTTTTTTTATATATCTCTTATTTTTTATTATAATTATTTTACTTTTATTATTTTTATTTTTTATATAATTAATATTAATTTTTTATATTTTCTTTATATATTTTCTTTATTAATAATATTTATTAATATATTTAATTATAAATATAAAAATACTAAGAAAACTTAATACTTTTTATATATTACTACTTTTTTTATTAATAATAATTAATATATATATTACGTTTATACTGTTAATAAAACTAATCTTAATGCTTTTAAGACTAAGTCTTTTATTAAAAAGTTTATTAAGGGTGTGATCATGAGTTTCGGCAAAATAACATAGTAACTTATGTAGATATATCTACTAGCATAATTTTAGTGTGAATTGATCTAAGTACTATCCTATACCATTTCTGCTTACCTAAGCCCCTTTTAAATATGAATCTTATTGCCTGACCCCGCCGTAGCCTTGTGGATTGATGGTTAGGATTTTCCTTGATAATGAGGCTACCTTTATGATCCATGAGTCTTAATTTTGTATATAAAAATGCCCTAGAGCTAGGGAGTAGTTGGTTAAAATACTGTTATGGAGGTTATTTGCGGTATTAAGTAGCTAGGCCTTGATCTTTAGTAGTTAGGGTAGAAAGTAGAAAAATAAGTAATTATTTTTTTTCTTAGGTTTTTTTTATAAAGTCTAGATTAATAATTAGCTATAATCTAAGAGGTATTTTATATTAAAAGATTTATTTTTGGGATTTATTTTTAAGTATAAAACTAAATAATTAGAATAAAAATAGTAATTAATAATATTTGAGTTAAAATAATAAGGTATTTATAAGACTTAGAGGATATTTTAAGATATAAGTATTATTTCTAGAATTAAATATAATCTATAAACTAATAAATTATTAATAGGCTTAGATAATTAATATAATTAAATAGCTAAATATCTTAGAATTATAGTCTTAATTATTAGTATTAGTTTATTTATTAGTTTAAAGGATAATATTATTTTTGAAATATAGGAGGATATTTTTTATTATAATTTTTTAGTAAATAGAATAATAACTAAGGTAAATGATAATAATGTATTTGCTTTAAGGGGTTAATGGGGTTATAGTTTATAAAATAATCCCTTTAATATAGTTAGTGATAATGAGGATAAGGAAGAAGATAAAGAAGAAGAGGAATATGAGATAGATAATAATAATAAAGTGGAATCTAGTATTAGAGTTATATTAAGAGGGATAAGGGAATTTACTAAAGATGATGATAAGGCTTATAAAATTCCTAATCTAATAGTATTAATAATTCTCTCTTAGAGAGAAAAAAAGTACTATCCTAGAAACTAAATATTACTAAATATTAGGCTAAGCTTAATTATTAAAAGAAAGTATAATAAGCTAGTAATTATTGATAATATAAAGGAATTTCTTTTATAGGGTTTATTATAGTAGTATAAGGTTATAATTAATGTCCTAGGTTTAAAGGCTTTAAAGTAAGCTATGGAGGATTATCTTGATATAATAAAGGATTAAGGAAATAAATATTGCTTTTATATTATTGCTTAGTTTAATAAGAACCCTAGAAATATTATAGTTTAGAATTTATTAAAGATAAAAGAGATAAAGGAAGGTTAGGTTAATAGTAAAATTAGTGGGATTTTTTAGGAAAGGTTAAAGATATAGTATTAAGGTATTATTAGTGGGGTTAGTGGGATTAATGGAGTAGGTTAGTAAGGAAGGTATTTAATTATAGGTATTTATAGTAGTATTGCTATAAGAGTTTATTTAAAAGTATTATATTTAATTATTAATTTAGATAAAAAGTATATAAGAATATATAATAAATAAATATAAGAATTAATTAAATCTTTATAGCTTTTTATTTTGAATTTACTAGTAATCTATTAATTATCTATAGATTAAGTAGGTAGGTAGTTTAAAAAATTTATTTATTTTTTGTTTTTTATTGCTATTTAGTAGCTAAACTTAAAAATAATATTACTATAGTTTTTTTTTTTTTTTAAATAATTATATATTTTAATACTAAATCTAATTAAAATTTTATTTTAATATTATTATAAATCCCTTTTAGTTTTTTATATTTAGTATAATATCTAGGTATATAATATAAGTAGTAGATAGAAGGATATAAAGTCCCTTATATAATAGTATACTATATAAAGAATATTTTGCTATCTATAGATAAGCTACTTATATTTTTATTACTATATAATTTTAGGTTTAGTTTTATCTAATAATATAAAATTATATAGATTTATTATTATATATATAATCTTAATTTAATTATTAAAGATATATTTAGTAGTGCTATAGTAGATAATTTTTTATTTATATTTATAATTACTAAAGGTATATTTTATAATTATATAAAGCTAGATATATTATAAATTATATAATTCCTTTTTTAATATTAGTTTATTATTAATATTTTTTTAGTTTAGGATATAATATATTATTTAATTATAGGGAATTAATATTTCTTTTTAAAAATTAAAGTCTAAGTTAATAAGGTAAAAATAATCCTTAGGTATTATGAATTTCTTATTTGCTAATATTAACTAGATTAGTTTTGAATTATAAATTAATTCTTTTATGCTAATAAGTATATATAAGAAATAATTCTTAAAATTAATAATTATAAAAATATTTTGGGATATTATATTTTTTTTTAATTAAAATCTTTATTATCTTTTAATAGGAATAAATACTAGTATATAAGTCCTATTAATAGTCCTAATTACCCTAGTAAACTATATAAATTTTATTTTAAATTTAATATAAGTATTTAAATCTTTTAAACCTAGCTAATAAATAAATTTTATATATAAATATTATATTTTATTAATAAGATTATAGAAGATATTTAATATTATATCTTATAATACTTTAAAATAAAATCCTATATTCTATTAGGGCTTATTATATATAAGAATCTATAGAAATATTATAATCTTTTAATATAGTATTATTTATTAGCTTAGTCTTACTTTTATATTTATTTATAATTACTAATAAAAATAAAAGAATAAGACCTTTAGTATTTAAAATAAATAAATAAATATTAAATTAAAAGTTTTAAGTAGCTAGGTAGTATAAGCTCTTATAATTACTAGATTATAATAGTAAATAAGGCTATAATAAGAATTATAAGTATAATTAATTAATATTTACTACTAACTAAAGGTTTAAATAAATACTAATATAGCTATAGATTAAGTAAGGTCTTTATTATTATTATCTTGAATAATAAGATAATTAATAAAGCCTATATTAAGTCCTAATACTATTATAATTATTATACTATTAATATATAGTAATAAATATATATCTCTATTTAGTAACTTAAACCTAGTAGAATAACTTAATGAGTTTAGGCTATTTCCTTGGTAATTATTTCTATTGAGGTTATAATAGGGGACCCTAGCTAGCTTAGTATATTGGAATATCTCCTAAATGTAAAGTGGATGTCCTATACTATTTTGTGCACGGAAATACAGGTTAAATAGGGGAAAGCGCTGTCTTGTGCAGATTTGGAACAGATTTTGGTTCAAATTTCATGTTTGCCGAAACTCATAATCATACCCTAAATATATTTTAATTATTTATAGTTTTTTTAGATTTTAGATTTATTTATTATAAATAATATAATATCTATAATAATATTTATATTATATAAATTTATTTTTTATTTTTTATTTATTTTTTATTATATATTTTTATATTTTTAATTATTAATAAATTTTATTTAATTCTCTTTTTAATATTAAGATCTATATTAATAAAATGAATTAATTTTATATTAATATTAATATATTATTAATTTATAATATATGTAATAATTATATTAAATATAAAGCTAAGAAAAAGAATAAGTATTTTTATTTTTTTATTTAGATTATTTAGATTTATTTAATTAATTTATATATTAATTTATATATTATATTTATAATTATAAAAATTATATATTACTAAGCTTATAAGCTAATAGGTATTAAAATTAAGTATATTATTATATATATATTTTTTTAACTTTCTATTTTTTTATAAATATCTATTTAATTCTAAAATATCTTAATTATTTATTATAATAATTATATTACTAAGTATTATTATCTTTTAGTAATTTAATATCTTATTTTTACTTTTTTAGTTATATATCTTCCTTTTTTATTTTTTCTTATTTAAATTTAATTAATATCTTCTTTTTATATAATAAATTATTGTTTATATTTATTAAAAATAGATATAAATCTTATATTTATAATAAGAAGATACTAGCTTTATATTTTAGCTAGTTATATTATAGGTCTTTTATATTTAAATTATCATCATTTTTAATAATAATAAGAATATTAATAAATTAGTTTTTAAAAAGCTTTTTTTAGAGTTTTTATTTAATTTTTTTTATTTAATTAAAAATATTTTTAGTTATATTTTCTTAATAATATTAATTATATTTAACCTTTAGTTATTTTTATTTAGTTTTTATTTATATGTATATTAGATTTTTATAATTAATATTAATTTAAATAATTTTATTTAAATTTAATTAATAAATTAAAATAATATTTTTTAATTTTATAAGTTTATTATTTAGTATTTATATAATCTTTTTATATAATTTATAGTCTTTTTTTATATTATTTATATATTTTTTTCTTAGAATTTATTATATTTTTAAATAGTATTTTATATGTATACTATATTTCTTGTTAATATTTATTAATTATATTCTATAAATTAATTATTTTATTTTATTAAAATACTATAAAAATTTTTATTTTTAATTATTTTAATCTCTTATATTAAATCCTTATTTAATAAATTTAATATTAAATGAATTTTATTGTATTTTTTTAAGTAATTCTCATAGCTTTAATAAGTTTATATAAAATATATTATATAATCTTATTTTAAAGTAATTTATAAAAACTATTCTACTAATATAAATAGAATTTTATTAAGATTAGAAATTAAGAGGCAGGCTATCTGGATATATAGTTTTAAATCTAATAATATAGTAATTATAATAATTATTAAAGTCTGAAGATAATATAAGAAAAAAGATTTTAAAATTAATTCTAATATAAATTTATTATAATAAAATAATACTCTTTTTATTTAAATTTATATATTCTAGTATATAAATAACATTTTATTTCTAACTCTATATTAGCTTATTACTATTAGTATATTATTATAATAGCTCTTACCTAATATAACTACTATCTTAAAAGAGATTATAAACTTTAAATTAGTAGTATAATATATATAAAGATTAATAAGAAATACTTTATAGTATATATTTAGCTAATAGTAAATAGAAATCTAGACTTTTATAATAAGAAATTTAGAATTTAAATTATTTTATAGAAATATAAGCTATTTAAAAGATAATATTATAATAATAAGTTAAAATTTATTAAATAATGAAAATAATTATTAAAATTATTAATAATTTTAATAATTAAAAAAAGTAAATAATAATAAAGATTTTTAAATAATTTAAAATTAAAAAAATATTTAAAATAGTTTTAAAATTTAAATTAATATATTATTAATATATAACAATATATTCTAATAGAAAAAAGAAATATTTAATAAATAAATAAATTAATTAATATTTTAATTAATTAATATTTTAATTAATTAATATTTTAATTAATTAATATTTTAATTAATTAATATTTTAATTAATTAATATTTTAATTAAATAAAATTATAATTAAGATATAATTTAGGATTATATAATCTTATATATTTTTTAAATAATATTATTTTATATATTTATTATTTAATTACTTTTAATATTTATAATAATTTAATATATTTTAAAGTTAATCTTTTTAGTTAAAAATCGAATTGAATTTTTTATTTAAAACTTAAATAATATATATATGTTTTTTATAATATAAATTTCATTTTTTAATAAATTTTTGTTATTATTTCTTTATTTTTTTTATAAAATTCTAAAATATTTTATTTATATTTTATTCTTAAAAAAAAATATATTAATTTTATTTCTTTTTTAATATAAAAATCTAACTTATTTTTAAATAATACTTTATTTAATAATATTTTAATTATATTATTTTTAATATTATTATATATAAGTTAAACTATTAATAATAAATTAATTTAATTATTATTAATAATATAATATAAATAATACTTTAATATAAAATAATCCACTAGTTAGTTAATATAAAGCCTCTTTACCTTTTAATAAATTACTAAGACTCTTTAAAGAAAATAGCTACTATAATCTACTAACTAAATAGTAATAGCTATCTATATATACTCTTTGTAGCCATACTTTATATAGCTACTCTAAGTATATATAACAAGCTAATCTTATAGCTAGAATAATTAATTTATTTATTAATTTAGAATAAAAGAATATCAAGCTAATAACATATAAATTTTATATATAATTTATATAGTTTTTTATAAAATTTATATCTTTTAGTATTTTAAATATTATTATTATTATTATTATTATTATTATTATATAATTATATAAGAGGCTATTGAACTAAGTAGACTATACTAAGAATAGAATATAATAAATAAGAGGATATTACTAATAGTATTTTTTTTTTAGAAAAGTAAGCTTTTTTTAAAGAGTATACTTCATTTATTTTCTTTCTTTATTTATTAGTTTATAAATAAAATATTATAAATTTTTATTTATTTATTTATATTATATAATAGAATTTTATTTAGAATTTATTTATAAATATAAAATTTTCACTTAATATAATATTCTTTAAAAGATTATATATTAATTTAATTTTTTATAAAAGTGTTTTATAAAATCTTTTATAATTATTATTATAAATATTAATAAAGAAATATTTTATTAAATATATTATAATTATTAATATTATATTATATTAATTCTTATTAATTTTTATTAACTTTTATTGATTTTATAATTATAAAAAATAGGTTTATTATAAAATCTATTATAATTTTAATTTATAATTTTTTCAAAATTAAAAATAATTAAAAGAAATTATTAAAATAATTCTTTTTATTATTATTTTTTAATATATATAATAAATTAAATTAAATTTTGAATATTTTTATAAATCTTATTTTAATAAAATCTAAATCAAGATAATTTTTTTATATAATATTATTTAAAGGAATTTATTAATAGATCTTTATAATATAAACTTATAATTTTTTATTAAATTATTAAATTATTTAAAATATAGAATCTTTTTTTATATTTTAAAAAATCTATTTTATTTATTAATTAAGATTTTATTATGATTCTTTTATTTTATATATTTTTTAATTTTTTTAATTTTTATATATTTTATTTATAAATATCTTATTAGTTTTTTAAAAAAATTAAATTTTTTCTTAATTATAATTTTTTAAATAATATTTTCTTTATTTATTTAAATAAAATATATTATTTATAATTAGTAATCTCTTAAAATTAATAAATTAATATTTTAAATTTTAAATTTTTATTAATACTCTTTTTTTATATAAGTTAATAAACTAATAATTATTCTATTTAAAAAAAGTCATTTTATATTTAAATTAATATTATATATATATATTTTAAAAAGATTTACTTTTATTATTTCTTGGTATAGTTTTATAAGATTGTTAATTATATTATTATTAGCTTTTATTTTGATTTTTAAATTAAATCTAAATTTTCTAGAATTTGATTTTTATTATTAAGTCTTTTTAATAATATATTTATTAGATGATTTTATTTTATTTTATATTTAATTTTAGAATTATAGAATGCTAAATATATATATTAACAAACCTATTTTCTATTTAATTTTATATTCTTTATAAGAATTTATAGATTTTTATTATTTAAAATCTTTATTAATCTTATTAGGTCTTTAAGATGATATTATTAGTATTAAAGAACTTAGTTATTATTATTGATTCTTAATTTAATATATTATAATTTGATTTAATTTATTTTAAATTTTGAAAATTAAAATATAATAAAATAATAATTCTTTATTATAAATTTTAATATTTTTATTTTTTAATATTTTCTTTTTAAAAAAAAAAGTAATATTTAATAATTTTTAATTAAATAAAAATAATAATAAAATAAGAAGAGCTTATAATATATTAAGAAATTAAATATTTTTAAATTTCATAATTTTTATTAGTAATTTATATACTAAGATTTAATATTTTGGTATTTAATAAAATAATTTTTAAATTTTTAATTTAATTTTAATTTAATTTTAATAAAAAATATATTTAAAAAATATTATAAATAATTTAAAAATCAAAATATTATTTAAATATGTTATATAAATTATATTTGTTAATTTATATACGATTTAATATATATAACTTTAGAAAGTAATTAAAATATTTATTAATTTAAAAAATATAATAAAATATTAAAAATAATTATATTAAATTTTTAAAAACTATTTTTTACTTATTATTTATTTTAATATAAATTCTATAATATAAATTCTATAATATAAATTCTATAATATATATTTTAAATAATAATTAGAAAGAAATATTTCAATTTTTAAATATAATTATAAAATTTAAAAAACTAAAATTTTTAAATTCTAAATTTTTTTTATAATTTTATTAAAATCTTAATAATATATATAAATATAGATTTTTATTTTTATTTTAATATAGATAAAATAAAGGCTTTTATAAAACCCTTAAAAAACTTAATTTATATTTTTTAAGATTATTTTAAAGACATTCTTAAAGCTTTTTGATTTAATATAAAGAAATAAGATAAATAAATCTATATAGAGATAGTTTATTAAATACTAAATTAATTATATAATTTATAGATTTATATATTAATAATATGATTTATACTTTTATATCTTGATAATATATTTACTTAATTATCTTTAAATATATCTATGAATTTATATATTCCTTTTAGATACACTCTTTATTTAAAAATAAAAGTCTTTTTTATGTTTTCTAAAATTAAATAGTTTTAGATAATTACATAATTATTTACATTTTAGTTATATTCTTATAAATTTTAATATATTTATATAATAATGAGTTTTTATTTAAATTTATTTATATTATTTTCTTTTTTTTTGAATTTAAAATAATATATTTATTAATAGAAATTAAATTAAATTAAAATAAAAAACCCTTTTTTAGATTTAAATTACGTATAATATTTATATAATTATAAATAAAAAAATATATATTTTAAAGTAATTTATAAAGACTATTTTACTAATAAAAATAAAATCTCATTAAGATTAGAAACTAAGAAATAAGCTATTTAGATATAAACTTTTAAATCTAATAATATAATAAGTATAATAACTACTAGAGTCTGAAGATAATATTTAAAAAAAACTTCTTGAACTTATGTTTAATATAAATAAGTTATAATAAAATAATTTTTTATTAATATTCATTATATATTAATTAAGATAATTAATATAAAATAATATATTATTTATTAAAATAATTTTTTTAATTAAAGATTATTAATTAATATTAATAAATAATACTTATTATTATTAATAAATTATAAGAAGTTATAAAATTTAAATAATTAAGATATAATATTTAAAAATTAATAAAAGATTATTTTTAAAAAAGCTTTATTAGTATTTATATTAAATAATATAATTAATATAAATTAAATTTAATTTAATTTATTAGAATATTAGCTATTAAAGAATCTTATGATAAGAATTTAAAGTTTATAAAAAAATAAAAAAAACTAAGTAAATTAATTTTAGAGAATAAGCTTAATCTAAAAAATAAAAATAGAAAAATAGAATTATAGATAAATGATTTAGTAAGAGTAAGTATAGCTATAAATAATTGGATATAAAAAGGGATAGAAGAAGGATAAAAAAAGGAATATAGGAATATAAAAAAAAAGTCACTATTATTAGTTAAATAAAATTATAATTAAAATATAATTTAGAGCAAAAATATATATATATATATTATAAAATTTATTAATTTAATAAGAACTTTCTAAATTTATTATATATATAATTAATACCTTATAGTTTATAGTTAATAATATAGACTTTATAATCTAAATAATTTATAATTTTTATTTTATTATAAATTTTTCTAAAATAAGATTATAATAAATATATAAATTAAAATATATTTATATTTTAATAGTATTTTAAATATTAATTATAATAAAAGTTTTAAAATTATAATAATATTTTATAACTATTTATATAATTAAATAAATTAATAAGATATTATTTTTTATATTTTAAAATTAAAATTTATAAATCTTAATTATATAATTATATATATATTTATATAATATAATTATTATTAAATTATATTATATAAATATTATTTTATTAATATTATAATATATTAATAATAATAATAATTATAAAGTTATTTTTAAAAGAATATAAAATTAAAAATTAAAATAGAAATTTTTATAAAATTTTATATTAAAATTTCTTTTTTAAGATTTTTAAAAAAGAATTATATATAAATTATATTATTTAAATTTAAATTTTAATAAAAAATAATTATATAATAAAATTAATATAAGAATTCTAAGTATTATTTATATAATTAATAAATATAAAATATATTATAATAAAATATTATAATTATTTTAAAATTAATTATTATTATTTTTATTATATTATTTTAGAAAATAAATATTTAATATTTTAAATTTATATAAATTTAAATAATTTAAATTAAAAATAAATAAAAAATATTTTTTATAAAAAAACTTTTCAAAATAAAAACCAAATTTAAATTATATATATATATATAATATTATATAATGTTATTTATATATATATATATGTATAATATTATAAAGTATTATTTATATATTAAAATATATAAATCTAAAAAAAGCATTATTTTATTATAATAAATTTATATTAAATTTAAATTTAAAATCTTTTTTTTATATTATTTTTAAATTTTAATAATAATTATGATTATTATATTATTAAGTTTAAAATTATATATTTAAATAATTTAATATTAAATTCTTGATTTAATAAAACTTTATTTTTATTAATAAAATAGTCTTTATAAATTATTTTAAATAATATTTAGAAATTAAATAAGTATTAAATATATATATTTAATATATAATAAAAAGATTTTAAAAATAAAAATAAAATATATATAAAATAAAATAATTAAATATAAATAAAATACTTAATAAGTACTAATAATTATAAATATTATTTAAAAAAATATATGAATTAAAAAAAAGAATCTATATATAAAAAGAGATTTAATAAATAAATAATAATTTAATTTATAATTAAATTATTAAATATATAAAGAATATATACTAAGATATTATAATAATTTAATTATTATTATAATTAATTTTAAATTAATTTATAAAGACTATTTACTAATTAAAATAAGATCTTATTAAAATTAAAAACTAAAAAATAAATTATTTAGATATAGATTTTAAATTTAATAATATACTAATTATAATAATTATTAGAATCTAAAAATACTATATAGATTTTCTTTATTACAATTTAACCCAATTAGGCTAAAGCAGGGCTAGTGCTTTAACCATAGCAGCAATACTGCATCCTTAACTATTACAGCAAAAGGATATATAATAACTAAGCTAGTAACTTAGTTATTTAGCTACATATAAGACCCTAGGCATAGCCTAGGTCAAGGTCCCAGGCCTTTAGCCTATAACATTTTTAAAGTTATTTTTAATATAAATAAATTATAATATAATTATATATTTTTTTAAATTATATATTTTAAAATATATATATTACTTTTATTAATATTTATTATATATTTATTAAAGTAATTAATATAAACAAATAATATTTATTATTTTAAAATAATTTATAAAAATAATTTTATTAATAAAAATAAAGTACTATTAAAATAAAAAAATAGATTATTTAAATATAAATTTTTAGATTTAATAATATAATAATTATAATAATTATTAAAATTAAAAATCATAAATAAATAAAATCTTTAAAACTATTTTTAATATAAATATATTATAATAAAACTATATTCTTTTTATTAAGATTATATTTTAAAATTAATTTAATTTATTATTTTTCTATTATTATAAATTTTAGATTTTTATTATAATATTTCTTTTTTAATAATTAATATTTTAATAAAATTAAATTAAATTATATTATATTAATTATATTATTTAATTTAAATATTAATAAAATCAATTTTAAAAATAACTTTTTATTAACTTTTAAATATTAAACTTTAATTTTTTAAATTTTATAGTTTTTTATAATTTATTAATAATATTTTTATTAATAATAATAAGAATTATTTATTTATATTAAAAGATATTTTATTTTTATAAATAATATATTAGGTTATATAAGTTAGTTTAATTAATATATAATAAGTATTAATAAATAATATTATATATATTTTAAAATATATAATCTTAAAAGAATATAATTTTATTATAATATATTTATATTAAAAATAGCTTTAAAGAGTTTTTTTATATATTATTTTTAGAGTTTAATAATTATTATAATTATTATATTATTAGATTTAAAAGACTATATTTAAATATTTTAATTTTTAATTTTTAATTTTAATAAGACCTTATTTTTATTAGTAAAATAGTTTTTATAAATTAATTCAAAATAATAATCTTAGTTTTATTAAATTATAAAAAACATTAATATAATTATTATTAATATTAACTAATAATAAAAATAAATCTTAATAAAGATTTTAAAATAGAATAAAATAAAAAAAATATAATAATTAATTTTAAAATTTATATTTATGTTTTTTAAGAATATAAAAATATTAAAATTAAATTAAATTAAAAATGTAAAAATGTAAAAATATAAAAAAAGCTATTATTATTAATTAAATAAAATTATAATTAAAATATAATTTTAATACTAAAACACTTATAATTATTTTAATTAAAGCCTTAATAATATATTAAGTTATTATAATTAATTTATTAAATATTTATCTTTAATAGTAAATACTATAAATTAAACTAATTAATCTTAATAAGATATATTAAATAATAAAAAGTAAATTATATCTTTATATTATAAGAATAAACCTATTTTTAAATAAGAATAGTAGGATATTTATTTTATTAATTAAAATAATAAGTTTTTATAATTAGTTTATTTATATAATTCTAATTATATTATTTATTATTTATTATTTATTGTTTTTAAGAAATTAAAAAAATATATAATTATATAATTTTTTAAAAAGTTATTAATTAAATATTTATTAAATCAATTATAGTAGATTCTTTTTAAAATATTATTTAATTTTATTTAATTAATTCTTTATTTAAAGTTTAATATAACTATTTTATATATATTTAAATTCAATATAAGAATATTAAAAATAAATTAATTACTATTAATATTTCTTTTTAAATAATTATTTAATTTTTTAAAAATTAAATATAAATTTTATAATAAAAGGATTATACTATATTTTATATTAAAAAGAATTTTATAGTTAAATTATAAAAATTCAAAAAAATTAATATTAAAATAATATATTATAAAATATTTATTAATATTATAAAAAATAAATTCTTTATTTATATTTTAAAAGCCTTTATATATTAATTATTATTTATAAATTAATTTTAAAATTTTATATTAATTTATAAAAATTAAAATAATATATTTAATTTTATAATAATCTTTTTAATTATTAAAGTAAAAAGATTAATTAATTTAATTAGCCTTATTATATTAAATTATACTATTAATAACTTATAAGAAATGTAAGACTTACTAAATACCTTATTTAATTAAGTCTCTTACAATTATCCTCTTTTTTAAAGGTCTAATCTTTAAACATGATAATAGCTCTTAAATTTATTTACTACTAGAATGTAGTTACTATTATAGACTTAATAATATAATTACTTTAAACTTATAAGCTTTTATAATATAGTTATTTTAGATATATAAGCTTTTAATATATATTATTAGCTTTTTTAATAATTACTAAAATATATTACTATTAATATTAAAAGATATAATTTATTTAATAATTTATATTTATTAATTATAGTTTTTTAGTTTTATTTTTTATAAGTTTTATTTAATATAATTACAGATCTAGAATTTAAATTTATAGTCTTTATATAATTAGATTTATAATCATAATTAAATAATTATAAGAATTAAAATAATATAATTAGTCTTATAATAATCTTTTAAATTATTATATTAAACAGATTAATTAATTTAATTAATTTAATTATATTAAATTATATTATATAATAGTGTGTAAAAAAAATATTAAATATTCTATTTAATTAAACTTTTTATATAATTATATTAATTTTTATTTGTTATATTTAATATATTTTAAAATTATTATTAATTATTATTAAATCCTAAAAAAAGAATTTATTTTTAAATTATATAAAAAAAGATTTTATTTAATTTTTTTATTATAAATTATAAAAGGGTTTTAATTCTTAATAAAACTTATAATATTATTAATTTCTTTTAATAAT
Organism: Calonectria crousiana; assembly: GCA_013406985.1. Classification (NCBI taxonomy): domain Eukaryota; kingdom Fungi; phylum Ascomycota; class Sordariomycetes; order Hypocreales; family Nectriaceae; genus Calonectria; species Calonectria crousiana. The sequence goes on along the minus strand of VTGD01000017.1, from coordinate 315,898 downwards.
AGTTTTTTATAAAATCCTTTAAAAAAGATCTTATAATTCAATATTATAAAATCTTATATATCTTTTTATTAAAAATATTATTATTATTTAGATTTTATTAAGTAATATAAGCATATTTAATATATTAATATATAAATAAGATTTAATATAATTATTAGTATTTAAAAGTCTAAAAATATATATAATTTAATTTATATTATTATTTATTATAAAACATTTATTATATTATTAAAAAATAATTTATTAAAATCTTAGTATAAAAATAATTAATTTAATTGAATTTAAAAGAAAATTTATATTTTAATATTAATTTTTAATAAATCCTTTTTATTAAGATTTTTAAAAAATATTATTAAATTATTATAATATTTAATAATTTGTTTATTTTAGATTTAGATTTATAAGCTTTATTTATTATATTAATTATTAATTTTATTAAATAATTAGAATTATACTTTATTTAATAAAAACAGATTATTTGATTTTATTTATTGATTATTAAAAAATATTAATTGTATTTAAAAAATTAAAAGAATTTCTTTTTATAATCTAAAATATTACTTATTTTAATAGTAATAAAAGTATTAAAAGAATATAAAATAATAAATCCTAATATTAAATAATATAATAAATAATAATAATTATAGAACTAATTCTAAATTTATTTTTTTAATTTTTATTAATAATATAATATTATTTAATAATTAATATTATAATATTTATATATATAAATTATATAAATTATAATTAAATATGTTTATTATATTTTCTTTTTTACTAAATATATTATAATTTTAAAACTTTAAAATTATTCTTTATAATATTTTATTCTAAATCTTATAATTAATATATATATAAATAATTATATAAATAAAATCTTCTTTTTAGAAGATATATTATTATTATATGTTTTTATTTTTTTTAAAGTAAAAATTATATATAATAAATATTAATAATATTTATTTTAAATAAGCTAATAAATTAATAATTTATATACAATATACTCTAAATATAATAGGGCTATAAGTCTATATACTATTATTACTATATTTATATTAACTAAAGTATATAATATACTTTTAAAGTACTTTGTAAATAAAACTCATTGTATATTATTTAATTTATTAGTCTTATTTATATTTATATATTTTAATTTATTAATACTTATAAATCTTTTACTTTTCTATTTACTTAAATAATCAGTATATATATAATAAATAATATGATCTTTAGATAAATTAGAATTATAAAATATATATTAAATATATTCTTAGGAGAGTCTATATATTTAATTATAGAAATATTTTTTAGTATATAAGTTTTTTTTAAAAAGAAAAAGAATTACGTTATTTTATTATAAATAAAATAATAATCTAGTAAACTATAAATATATAGAAATAATATTCTTTAAATAAATACTTAAAGACTATATTATAAAAGCTAGATCTTAAATAAATATATTCTATATATAGCTAGAAAAAAGCAACTATTACTTATAATTAGCTTATAATTAACCTATAAATAGTTAGTACTTTCTAGAACTCTTAAGAAATAGAAGAATTAGAAGATTAATAATATTATTAATAAAATAAAATACTTTTCTCTTTTAGTAGGTTATTATTATTAATTAAATATAAGTATTCTTAAGATATAACTTAAAATAGAAATATAGTTCCATTATATTTATTTATATTTGTTTTTTTAGGTTTTCTAATTTTTATAAAATAATATTAATAATTAGTTAAATAATTATATACAAAAATAATAAAATATCTAAGTAATGAAATAATATAAAATACTAAATATATAATAAAATAATAAAATAATTTAATTTATATTAAATTACTTTTTTTATAAAGTATTTAGATTATAAAAGTCAATTATAATTAAATAATAGAATTAATATAATTATAAAATTACTTTCATTATTATTTTATTATTATTTATTATTTTTATTATTTTTACTACTAAAAGTCTCTTTTTATTTGCTAAAAAAAGATTATTATTATTTAAGAATTAAAAAAATATTAAATTAAAAATAGTATAATTAAATTAAAGAAATATAATTATTTATCACTTTTTAAATAAAATAAATTTAGTATTTAAATTAAAATTTATAATATTAAATTTTATTAAATTAAATTAATTAGTTTTTATTATTAATATTAATATCTTAAATTATATATATTTTATAAATAAAATAATAAATAAAATAAAATCTTTGAAAATTTTAAAAATAGATTAAATTAAAAGTAATAATAATATTAATATTATAAATTAACTAATGTTTTATATTAATTATAATATATTTTATATTTATATAAAATAATATATTTTAATATATATTATATAGCTTAATATTAGATTATTTTAGGGAAATGGTTTTTTGTATAGAAAACAATAAGTATTAAGATCTAGATCTTATAATTATAATTAATAAGATTAAACCTTTAATTTAATTTTTATTATTTAAAATTATAATTAATATTAAATTCTTATTATAATATGATTATTCATTTAAAATTATAGAATTTAAAGTAATAATTATATAATTAAAATAATTTAATTTAATTTAAAATTAAAAAGAACTGTAGTCTTTATTATATATATTTTTTTAATAGAATTTCTAAGAAGTCTTTTTATAAGAAATAAAATAAAAGTATAAAATAAATATATATTTTTATAAGAAAATCTAAATATATTATTTAAAATAATAGAAATAAGAAAATTAAGGATTTTATAATATTATAAAATTTTTATATTAAGATTTAATAAATAACTTTTATTAAATATGATTTCTTTTAATTTATTAATATATTTAAAAAAAATCGTTTAAAAGAAATACTAAAAAAATCTTAATTAATTTTAAAGATTTATAAAGTAATTTTAATAAAAATAATTAACAAGTATATATATTATGAACTTGAAAAATAGAATTTATATTTAATATAATATATATAATAACCCAGTATTGTAAATAAGTAAGTATTGCAAAAATCCCTTATATATATATATTATAAAACATTTAATTAATTACTTTATAATAACTAAAGATATCCTAATTAAATACTAAGGCTAAAACCCTTCTTGCCCTTTAGGCCCTTTAGAATAACTAAAAAATAAGTACCGAAAAGGCTATAAAGATATATAAGATTAATAAGTATTAATTATATTATTGGTAAAAAGGAATTTAGTCTTAAAGTAATACTATTCCTAATTTATATAAACTATTTAATCTAGAAGAAGAGGTTATTATTTAATTTATTCTAGATCTAGATTTATAAGGATTTCTTTTATAATTATATAATATTAAAGGAATAACTAATTAATTACTTATTAATTAAAATATATTTTCTATTAATAAGTACTAGGCTTTAAATTTTATTAAGTACTATTTAAAATTTAATATATATTGCTTTTATAAATATAATTATAAGAAAATTAAATATAAAGATCTAAAGATTATTAATAATTGGTTGAGATTTATAGTAAATATAATTAAGAAATATAGTATTTAATTAAATAATATATATAATTTTAATAAGATTAGCTTTATAATAGGTATTATTATAAATAAAATAATTATAATAAATATAAAAAAGTATTTAAATCTAAAATTAAGTTAGTTTAGAAACTAAGAATAAATAATAATAATTTAAGCTATTAATATAAGGGGCTAGGTAATTTTATTATTTTTTATTATTATAGACTAATATTATCCTACTAATTAGTATTAAAAAAATAATCTTCTAGATAATTAAGCTATTATAATTATCTAAAATAGCTAAATTAGTAATAAAATAAGTCTTAAGTAATTAAAGTATTTTAATTATTATATAAATAAATAAATAATTTATTATTATTATTTTCTAATTTTTAATAAATATAAAAGTTATTATTTAATTAAATTTAAAAAATATTATAAGAATAATAAAATTATTATACTTTATATATTACCTAACTTATTTTATTTACTCTAGTTACTTAATATTATATACTTTAGACTACTAAAAATAATATGTAAAAAGAAAATAAAGTATTTAATTAGATACTTTATAATCTATATTTTAAAAGCTAATTTCTTTTTAGTTTTTTATAATATATATAAAGCTATTATAATAATAAAAAATTAAAATAGGGTTTAAAGGAATTAGACTTAATTCTCTAGATCTAGAAAATATTATATTAAAGCTTAATATATAGCTATAGACTTTAATATTATTTAATTAAGTAATTTATTTATTTATATTTTAGATATTAAAGATTCTAAGGATTATTATTAAGACTAGCTTATAATCTAAATACCTTAAAAAGCAAATTAAAAGGCTTTAAAGTACTTCTCTAGAGTCTATTATTAAGGTATTATTATTACTTTCTAAAGAAATAAAGGCTATTATATATAAGATAGTATTAATAAAGGCTAAAATCTAGGATCTTTAATAAGTAAATAAGATACTTAGTAAATACTAAAAAGCAAAGAAAACCTGATTATAAGATAAAGGGATAATAATAGTAGCTAGTATAAGAAAAGTAATTAATTAGATAGAAGCTAATATATAAATATAGGTAAAAATATTATAAAATAGTAGTTAAGGGAAGTTAGTATAATTGATTAGAAGGCATTATAGGACTTATGGTAAGATTAATTGTAATATAAGGATATATTAGATAATTATTAAGATATCTAAGAAAAAGGAAAGTAATTAGAACTAATTAATTAGATGCTTTATAGTGTTTTTATCTTAATTAAAAAATAAGGTATAATAAAAAGTGCGATATTTGCCTATTTATAATGCTTGCTTATTATATATATTATAGATTTATATATAAAAAGTAATTAAATTATTAAATTAATAAATTCTTTTTTTAAATATCTTAATATCTTTTTTTATTTAATTTTAAATAATTATAGAAATAATAAAATATATTATTAATAAAAAAATAGATTTTAGTTTATTTATAAAAATAGTTTTTTTTATATAAAATAATTTTATTAATTAGTTTTATTATTAATATAGAATTATATTTATTTTAAAAAAAGCTATATATTTTATATTTTTAATCAATATTATATTAAAATTAAAGGTTTTACTTATTTAATACTAAAATCATATAAATTAAAAATATATTAATATTCTTTTTAAAGATTTTTGATATTATTAGTATAAAATAAATATAATAAATATGAACTTTTATTGTAATTAGTTTATAAAATAAATAGAATTCAAATTTAAATTAGCTAATTTAGTTTTTAAAATAAGGAATCTTAAAAGAATATATATATAATTCTTAAGAAAATAAATATTTAGATAAAATAAATAAAAAATATAAATATAAATATATTTATAAGAATAAAAAAGATTTTAAATAAGAAAATAAATATGAAGAGGAAAATAAAAAGTATATATATATATATAAAGGAAATAGAAGATACTATTTATATATTAGAAGATATCTTTATAAGAAAAATTTTTTTATTAATAGTTTAAAATTTAATAAAAAAAACAAAAATATTAAATAGATTAAGAAAACTTAAATATCTATTTTCTTTTAAATATTTTATATTTATAAAACTTATTCTATTATTAATAATAATTCTAAACTTAGAATTTTAAATTAAAGTAAATATTTAAATTATAATCTAAAATTATTTAGAAATTATTTTATTATTTTTAGAATTGTAATATTTATAATAATCTATTATAATATATAAAAATAAAAGCTAAAAGTATTATTTTCTAAATTATAATTTATTTTCTAAATTAAATAATTAAATAAATTTAAATATTAAATATTCTTTTATACAAATTAATAAATTTAAAAATTAAATGTTTTTTTTGAGTTAAAATCTTAATTTTAAACTATATAAAATAATTTATTTAATTATATTAAGGATTATTTTTAATAATAAAATAGTTAAACTAAATAATCTAGTAATCTAAGTTTTAATTTATTTATAAATAAAATAATAAAGATTTATTAATATTATTCAGCTATTTAATTAAATAAAGAAGTATATCTTATATAATCAATATATTTTTATTATTATTAAAAATTAAATATGTAAAATATATAAAATATATTAATAATAATAAAATAAATTTAAAATTTTAAATTTAAATTAAATAAGATTATTTAAGAAAATAAATATTAATAAATTAATTAATTATATTATTTATAAGCTTATTAAATTAAATTAAAAGTTTATTTAAATAAATAATTAAATAATCTAGATTAATATAATCCTATATTATAAAAAATAAAACTCTTAATAATATAAAAATTCTATTTTATTCTTTATAATGAAATAATAATATTATTATCTATATATAAAATATATTATAAAAGATTACTAAAAAATAATCTTTATAAAATATTATAAATAATAATAAATAATAAATAAAGTATTTAAAGTATAAAAATAAGTATTTTTTTTAATAATATTAGAGGTCTAAATAATTAATATAATAATATAAATAATTATAATAATATAAATAATTATAATAATATAAATAATTATAATAATATAAATAATTATAATAATATAAATAATTATAATAATATAAATAATTATAATAATATAAATAATTATAATAATATTAAATACTACTAATATTTAAAAGCTATAATTTATTTTTAATACTAATATAAAATCTTATTATAATAAAATATAAACTAAAAAGCTAAATACTAATAATTATAAACTAATAATTATAGTAAATTAAATAAAAAGATTTATATTTATATTAATTATACTAATAAATTTATTAATTAATTTAAATTATAAGTATTTTTTAAGATTTTTTTAAGATTATTTTTTTATAAGTTAAATAGATTATAATTTATAAATAAGAAGATTAGTCATTTATCTTTATTTCTAAGACCTTTAGAGCTTATCTAAAATCTCTTATATATTTATAAATTTTATATTATTTTCTTCCAGCCCTTAAACTTCTATAAGTACTATATATTTATTATAAACTATTTTCTTAATTATAAGTTTCTTATATTTTAAAAGATTATCAATAATATCTAGTATATTATTTGTATAAAAATCCAATTATTTTATTTTAATTATATAAAAGCTCTTTTAATTTTTAATACTAAATTATAAATAAATAGGTTTAAGAGATTCTTTTATATTAATTTCTATTTTTTATATTATAAAACATAAATTTTTTAGTATGTTAATAAATAAATATAAAAAATATAATAATAATATTCTAAATATTATTAAAGAAAATAATAATATATTTATCTTTTTACTTTAGATATTTTATTTATTATTTTTTATTTTCTTTTATAAATATACTTTTATTATATATATTATATTATATTATTCATTTATAATATATATTTCATTAAATAATTTTTTTTCATTAAAATTAAATCTTTAAATTTTTTTTAAATATAAATATTTATAATTTATTTTTGAAAATAATTATATTATAAGTATTAATTAATTTATTATTAAACTTTATAATAAACTTTATATATTATTATAGATTAATTAAATAAAAAATATTTATTATAAAAAATAATAAGTTTAATTTATAATTTAGATATAATAGATTATCATTTATTGTTGTTTTCTATTATTCTTTTATTATTTATAGTATTTTATAAAGATTATTATTTTAATAATTCTTATAGTATTTTATATATATATATAGTAATATTATTATTTTATTATAAAAATAAAATAGAATTTTTATATTAATAAAACCTTTATTTTTTATAATATAAAATTATATTAATTTATATTATTAAATTAGTTTTTTTTCTTAATAAATTTCTAATTTAATTTAATAAGTTTATTATTAATATAATTTATTAATATCTATCTTTTTAAATAATATTATTAAGTTTCAAATTTAATTTAGTTTATAATATTCTAGTCTTTACTACTTTCTTTTTAAATAATATATTAATATTTTATTATTTATTATATAATTTAATAAATATTTAATAATATATTAATAATATTAATTATATTATATATAAAAATATTTATTTATAATTCTAAACTTACTAAGACTTTTTCCTTTTTTTATTTATCATTAAATAATTCTAAATTTATTATTATAATATATATTATTTAATTTTTATATTATAATTCTTAATTTAATAAAAGATGTTTTTATAAAAATATAAAATATTATATTTTAATTATGAATACTTTGATTCTAAATAAATATTATTTAATGTTTTATTTATTAATTTTTAATTTTTTAATTTTTAAATAAATATAAAAATATAATAATAATATTAATTTTATTATTATTAATATATTCTATATATCTTATATCTATTAATTTTTGGTAATAAAAGATGATATATTTATAATATAAAACATACTTTTTTATTTAATTAAATAACCTTTATTATTTTATTTATAAAGTAAATTAGAATTTAAGTTATTAAATTACTTAATTATTTAGTTAATAAAAATAATTATTAGTATAATTAAATAAGGTATTTTATATAATTTAAAACTAAGATTTTAAATAAATAAAAAATAAATTATTTAATTTTTAAACTTATTAGTTTATATAAAAAAAATAAAAAACTATTCAATATCTAAATTTAATAGTTTAATTAATTTAAAAAATAAATGATATTTTATAAAATAATATTAGTTTTTTCTATATATTATAATAAATTATTATAAATATTATAATTCTAAAAATACTTAAATATTTATTAAATATTTTTAAATTATAATTTATATCTTATATTTTAATTATTAAATATATTTTAATATAAAATCTTTATAGTCTATTATACTTAATAAATAAGTATAAAAATTAAAAATAATAATATTAAAATATATATATATCCTAGCTTATTATAATAAAATATTTATTTAGTTTTATTTATATATTTTTACTTTTTTCATAACGTATTAAAATAATATAGTAGTTTATTTATATTCTATTATCTTATTAAAATTAATAATTATTAAATTATTTATTAATATTTTTTTTAATTTAATAATATATAAACTTAAAATTATATATTATATTTTACTTAATTATTTTTATTAATTTATATTTAATTTTTAATTATATTATTTTAAATTATATTTAAAAATTAATAATAATTTAAATATATTTAATATTATATTATAAATATTAATTTAATTATAATATAATTTAATAATATCTACTTTAGAATTTTTTAATATTATTATAATATTAATAAATTATAAGTAAATTATTATATTTATATCTAATAAAAATCCTATTTTAATTTAAATATTTACTTTAATTTTAAATTATAAGTTTAGAATTATTACTAAAATTATAATAAACCCTATAAATATAAGATACTAAAAATACTAAATATCCTAGTATTTTTAATTTACTTAATATATTTCTTTTATTAAGCTTTAATTTATTATTAAAAGTAATATTCTTTTTAAAGATATTTTATAATCTATTAATATTATCCTATATCTACCTATATTTCCTCTATATATATATAACTATATCCTATATATATATAACTATATCCTATATATTTATAACTATATCCTATATACTATATATATATACTTTCTCTTTTCCTATCTACATCTATTTTATTTCTCTTTATAAATATACTTATATCTTTATTCTTTATTTATTATATCTAAATATCTACCCTTTTAAAAATTATATATTCTGTTCTTCTTTTAAGATTATATTTATATTTTTAAATTAAATTAGCTACTTTAAATATAAACTTTATTTATCTTATAAACTAAATATAATACGAAATTATATTTATTATATTTATTCTGTACTAAGAATATTAGAAATTTTAAAAAGAAAATAATATGTTTTTAATTTAAATTATTATAATATTAAATAAATAAACTTTTTAATTTTAATATAAATATTAATTAATAATTTAAAATATATAAATTCTGTTCAAATAAATATAATTTTATACTAAAAATAAAATTTATTATTAAAATTATTTTATATAATAAAAAGGTTTATTTTTATAAATAAATTATAATCCAGTTTTTTATTAATAATATATATCTTTTAGAATTATTCAGAAATTAAATAAAACAAAAAAATTAAGATTTTTAAAAAATAAATTATTAATTTAATAATTTAATAACTTTTTATATATAAGTTTATATATTAAATATAAATTCTATTTCTTTTTAAACTAATAATCTATATATCTATTAATTATTTTTATTAGAATTACTTTATTAATTGTTAGATTTAATTAAGATTTTTTAGTACTTTTTATAAATTATTTATTTTAAATATATTAAAAATTAAAAAGAAATCTTATTTAATAAAAACTATTTACTAGATTTTAATATAAAGAATTTATAATATTATAAAATTCTTAATCTTCTTATTATATTATTATAAATAATATGATAAGACTTTTTTCTAAAAATATATATATCTTTTATATTTTTATTTTATTCTTTATAAAAAAGACTTTTTAAAGATTTTATAAAATAAATAAAATAAATAATACAAGCAATAGTTTCTTTTAGTTTTAAACTAAATTAAATTATTTTAACTTTATAATTAATACTTTAAATTTTATAGTCTTAAATATATTGTTATTTTATAATAAGAATTTAATTTTAATTATAATTTTAAATAATTAAAATCAAACTAAAAATCAAACTTTATTAATTATATCTATAAAATCTAAACTTAAATACATCTATTATTTTCTAAAAAAAAAAGAAACTCTATATTTAAAATAATTTAGTTTTAAGCTATATAACATTTATTAAGATATATTATTTTATATAAATATAAAATATACTATAGTCAATATTAAATATTTATTAATTTATAATATTAATTTTATTATTAATTTTAGTTTAATATATATTTTATAATCCTAAGTTAGTTTATTTTATTTATTATCTTATTTATAAAATATAAATAATTATAAATATTAATATAATAATCTAAAGTACTAAAATTATTAATAAAAATTAATTAATTTAATTTAATAAATAAATTTTAATATTATAAATTTCAATTTAAATACCAAAATTATTTTATCTAAAAAGCTATAAATAACTATATTTACTAAATTTAATTATAATATATTTAATTTAATATCTTTATAATTATAAAATAATAGTAATTCTTCTTTAGTAAATAAAAAGAGATTTTTAATAATAATAAAAATATCTATAAATAATAATAAAAAATAATAAAAAAAGATAATAAGATTAAGTAAATTAAATTTATTAATTTAATAAATAAAAGAAAATGAATAAATAATTCTATAAAAAGAAAATAATTTTATAATTATATTAATTTTATTACTTAATTATAATTCATTTCTATAATCTAAATATCCTATAAAATTATTTTATTATTTTATTATATATTTAATATTCTATATTATTTAATTAGTTAGGTATTTTATTACTTTTATATATAATAATTTAATTAATTATAAGCATTATTTACCTTTTAAAAGAGAACTCTAAAGAATATATATATATATATATAATATAATTAAATTTATATTTTAAATTATATCTTAAAAGTACTTATATCTAACTAATAATAGTAACTTCTTTAAAAAAAGAATTCTATTAATAATATTATTATCCTCCTAAATTTTCTATTTCTTAAGAGCTCTAGAAGGTAGTAATTAGTTATATATTAGCTATAAGTTTACTATAAGCAGTAGATGCTTTTTCCTAGTATAATATAAAATATGTAATTATTTTAGTAATTAATAAAAGATATTAAAAAAGATATAAGATAATAGATTTTAATATTCATTTTATACATAATAAAAATAAATAATAAATAATAAAAATAAATAATAAATGATAAATAATAAAAATAAATAATAAATAATAAAAATAAATAATAAATAATAAAAATAAATAATAAATAATAAATAATAAATAATAAATAATAAATAATAAATAATAAATAATAAATAATAAATAATAAATAATAAATAATAAATAATAAAAATAAATAATAAATAATAAATAATAAATAATAAATAATAAATAATAAATAATAAATAATAAATAATAAATAATAAATAATAAATAATAAATAATAAATAATAAATAATAAATAATAAATAATAAATAATAATAATATACTTAATTTTAATAATAATAATAAATACAAATAAATAGTTTTTAAAATAATAAGCTTAATTAAATTATTTATTTAATTAATGTTTTTTATATTATAATTAATAAAAATTAGATTATTTTAAGATTAATAAAGCTTATAATAATAATATAAACGCTAATAGAATTTAAAAGTAGAATATATAATAATATAGATAGTAATAATAATTATAAAAATAATAATAATAATATAAAAGATTAATATTATTATATTAGAGTTATAATAATAAAAGAAATTTATTTAGATATTATTTTAATAGTAGATTTATTAATAATAATAAAAGAAGTAGTATTATAAATAATAATAAACTTTATAAAAAGAATTATATTAAATTATACTTTTAATAAATATTAAGTAATTATATATTTTTTAATTTATTATTATTTAGCAAAAGTAAAGTAAATATAAAAAAGTATAATAATAAAAAGAAGATATAATAATAAAAAAATAAAAAAATAATAACAATAAAAAGAAAGTCTAAAATAAGTATATAAATAATAATAGAAGACTATAAAAGATAATAGTATTTATAAATAATAACTAAATTAGTACTAAAACTGAAAATAATAGTAAGAGTAATAATATTTATTCTAATGATTTTAATTTCTTAGTAATACAAAAAAGACTAATAAATTATATATTATTAAGAGTTTATTAAAATTATTTAAAATTAACTATATTTCTTAATAATTATTTATTATAGCTATATTAAGAATTATAATAAGAAATATTAATAATATAATTATTTATTTAATTTATAATTTAAATATCTTTAAAAGATTATTTAATATATAATAAAAATAATTAAAATCTTTTTAAAAAAAACTAATTTAACTACTTTAAAAAATATATTTATTATTTATTATTAATAGAATTAATATATTTAGACCTTATATCTTATTAAATATTAATGGTATAATTTATTATTTATATAATTAATTTAATAAATATTTTAATAATATTTTTATAATTATATTTTATAATACATTCTATAATCTAAATTAATAATAAAAAGAAGATTTTTATTTAATTTAAATAAAATCTTATAAAATAATAATTAAAATATAAATATAAAGAGAATAATGAAATATATAATTTATAAATTAAATGTATTAATGTTATTATTATAAAATCTAAATTAAAATTAATATTAAATTATAAAATAATTATTATTATTATTTAGATTAAAAAAGTAATATGAAAATATATATAATTATAATTATATTTTTAAACTAAAATCACTAAAGTTTTAATATAAAAACCTTCTTTATTATATATAAAAAATAAAAAAATTATAGAAGATAATAATAATAGATAATTATTATTCTTATTTATTATATATCTTTTTTATAAATATCTAATTTAATAATTATATAACTAAAATAAAGACTTTTCCTATATAAAACTAAGAAAATAATAATAAGGTTATTATTTTAATTATATTTCTTTTTATATTTAATATATTTATAATAAAAATTATAAATAAATATTGGGATTTAAAATTAATGAATAAAATGATTTTTGGAATACAAGATATTATTTTTAATAGCAAACATTTAAGTAAACAAATATTAAAAATATTATTATTTATCTTAATCTCTTTATTAATATTATTTTATTTTTTAAATTAATTAAAGGTTATTAATTTATTAATTTATTTAAAAATAGAATATTATTAATATTTATTATATATAAGTTTTATTTTAAAAAAAATAAAAAGATCTAATAATAATATATCTTCTTAAAAAGAGATCTTATTTATATAATTATCTATATATACAGATTATAAGATTTAAAATTAAGTACTATAAAAGATAGCTTTAAAGTTTCAGAATTATAATATATTTATAAAAAAAAAGATATAATAAAAATATCTAATCATAATTTCTATAGTCTATATATATAAATATTATAATATTAATTAATAAATAATATTATATTATTAATAAAAATTGAGAAAAAGAATTTAATTAAAATAAGATTTTATAAAGAATAATAAATATAAAAACTAAATTTAATTATCTAAATATTAGAATAATATATTAAATAAAGTCAATAAATTAATAAATAAATTAATATTATTATTATAAAAGATAAAGAAAAATAATATAATTATTTATTTTATATTTTTTATTATTCTTTTTTTTCTTTTTAATTTTTAATTTTTAGATAATAATTTTTATAATATCTTATAATTTAATATTTAAATTAATTTATATAATAATTGAAATAATTATATTTTTAATTATTATTTTTTTAAAAAAAGTCATTTTTTTCCTTTTTTATATAATATTTAGATATAATTTAAATATAATTTATATAAGTTTTTAATCTTCTTAGCACTTATCTATAAAATATACTACTAATATACATATATTATACTAGTTATATATATATATATAATATAATAATATAAAAGAAAAGAGAGAAAAGAAGGGGGAGGGATGGGATAGTAATATAAGAAGCTATAGCTAATAGATCTCGTTTTATACCTTAAGAATATAATCTAGCTAATTTTCTAAGAAATAAATTGATTAAAAGATATAGTTTATATTAAGAAAGAGTTTAATTAATTAGATTATACTAAAAAAAGACTAAAAAGAAGTTTTTAAGACTTAAATTAAATTAGATAAGATTTTAGTATATTTAAATTATTTATATTATTAAAAATATCTTTTAAAAATTAAATAATAAAATAATATTATAATAGGATTTTAATTTCTTGAATAAATTAAAGAAAATAAAGTAAATTAAAATAAAAGTAATTATTAATACCTCAGCCTTAAAAGCTATTAATATTATTAATTAAAATACTATAGATTTTCCTTTTATTTCTTTTAAAAAAATACTTTTAATATCTTTAAATAATATATTAAATTCTTAGTAAATTCCTAGATTATTTTCTCATATCTTTTCCACTCAATCTTAAAGTATTTATCTTTTCATTATTTAAGAATTCTCTTAATTTTCTATTATTCTTTAATATTATTTAAAAATCCAATTTATAATTATCTTTTAATATTCCTTTTATTAAAAATAATTTAATCTATATAGAAATTCATTTTTTATTTTATCATTTTATTTATTTATTTAAAAATAAAAAGTTATATTTAGTTTATAGTTTAGACTTATTTAAGATATAAGACTCTATTATAATTTAAATATAAAAGATTATTTTTAATTAAAATGTAATTTTTATTTATTATTTTATTATAAAAAATATAATATATTACTTTTATAAAATAATTAATAATAATAATAATACTATTATAGTATATTTTTATAGTAGAATCTACTAAAAGAAATAAGTTAATAATAAAGTCTATTATAATTAAGTTTTATAACTATTATATAATTAGAAATAATTATAATAATCTATAAAACTTATATCTTAGTTTTTCTAAGTATTAATAAAGATTATATTTTTTATATATTTATTTAATTTCTTTTTATTTTATTAAAAGAAAATATATATTTAATTTACTCTATAATTTTATTAATTTTCTTATATTTATATAATAAATTTATATATATTTTTTAAAGAAATTTTATTTAAAAGTTCTTAAATATTTATAGTAAATCTATTTTCTTTATTAAAAAGAGCTAAATTATAGGATTTAATTCTTTTTATTAGTAAGTTTTCCTATTTTACTTATTATAAAGACTCTTTTATATTATAATAAGGTGTTTTTTTTATATTCTTTTAGTTTAATTATAATAATTAGCTTTTTAGTTTTAATAGTTATTTTACTAATTAATATCTATTTATAAAATCTATTAAAACTTTTTTAAAATAGTTATTTTGTTATTTAAGGGTTTCTTTTATAATAATTTAATGAATAATTAATAATGTTAATTTACTAATCTTTAGTCTTTTTAATATAAATAATTTAATAATTAAATTTAAAAGAAATATTTAAAAAAATAAAATTATCTTTTATTAAACTTTTAAGTAATAATAAAGTCAAAAATATTCTTATAATTTATATATACTATAATCTTATATTTTCTTTTTATAAATAATATTAAGATTCTTTAAAAGTATTAATAATAATAAGAAAATTTTTATTATAAATAAAATAATTAAGTTCTACACTATATAGTTTATATAAACAAAATATAATTAGATATAAATAATAATAATTATTTTATTATTTAATTTAAACCTCTAAAATAAAGTCTAAAAAATTTACTTTTTATTTTATTAATTAATCTAAATTAAATATTATAAATATAGATTTTATTATAATTACTTTCTATAATTCATAAAATGCCTTTTAGATTTTATTATTTTATTAAAACGAGATTTCTTTTTTAATAAATTTAATAAGAAAAACTATAATCTTATTAAAATTCTAAATAAATTTATAATAATAATTAGTAAATCTAAAAAAGATTTATATATTTTTTAATATTTTTTAATATTTTATAAGTTTTTATAATTATAATTTTCTTAGAATCTATATAAACTTTATTAAATAAAATAATATATTCTAAAACTTTAATTTTTTATATATAAAATTTACTTTTTTTAAATTTAATAAATAATTTATTATCTTAAAGGATTTTAAAGATCTTATAAATATCTTTCTAATATTCTTTTTTATTTTTCTAAAGAATAAGAGTATTATTTAGATAATAAATAATAAGATTATTAAGATATTTTGAATATATATAATTAATTCTTTATTTCTATAATTAAAAATAAAAAGATTTAATTTTTAAAGATACTCTTATTATACTACTAATAATTAATTATAAATTCTTTTTTTAATTTCTTAAATATAAATATAATAAAATATCTAGCTTTTAAATTTAAAATATAAAAAATATTTTCTTAAGTATATCTTTAATATATTTCTTTAAAATATCTAATTACATTTAATTAAGATTATAAATAAAATTAAATTAAATACTAGTTTTATTATTTACTATAATTTTATAATCCTATTAAGTAGATTTTAATAATATAATTTCTAGTGCTTTTATAAATAATTATTTATAAATATAATATTTAAATAATATATTTTATAATAAATTCTTTATTATTATTTTTCTTTTAAAATTAGAATCAAGATTTTGAAATTATATATATATAGATAATCTTATATTACTATTATTACTTTGAATCATTTTCATATTTATATAATATTTCTCTAGATAATAATATATCTATTATAATATAGATTTCTTATTTAATTAAAATTAAAAGTTTAACATTTCTTATTATTAAAAATATTATTAATTATATTATATTTAAAGAATATTTATATCTAGCTAATATATTAATTAGTATTAGAATTATATTAATATAATTATAAATAATTTTAAATAATATTATATTTTCTAGTATTTATAATATTAAAATTAATTTTTCAGTTTTCTTTATATATATAAATTTTAAAATAATTAATCTTTTTATTTATTAAATTATTATTATATTTAACTACTGTATCTTTAAGATTATATATAATATAAAAATCATATTTTATTTTTTATAATAGTCTTAATTTATTAATTACTTCACAATTAATATAACTATATTATATTTTATTATTTACTATTATAATATCCTATACTTCTTTAATCTAAGTTCTTTATTTAAATTATTTTAAAGGCTTTTTTATAGAGATTATATATAAAGATTTTTATTAAAGTTCTTTTAATAATTCTATAAGTATTTATTTTAATTATATTTAATATCTGAATTTTTAAGAAATATTATAAGTTTTTAATAATAATTAAATTAATTAATATTAATTTTGTATCTTCTTACTTTTATATAAATTATATTCTAGATTTAAATAATTATATTATTTTTTATTTTTATAATTTAGTTTATTAAATAAAGGATAATTATAATAATATTATTAAATTTCTTTAGTATTTTAATAATTAAAATAAGAAAATTAATTAAGTTTACTGTATAGAAAATATTTTCTTTTTAATCTTAGATTATTATATTTAAATTGAATTATCCTAAACTAATATAATTATAAGTTTTTTTAGGTTATAAAATAAATAGTATAATTATTTATAAAGAATTATTATATAAATTAATTAAATTTTCTTTCTTTTATTTTCTAATAGATTCTTCTATTCTTAATAAAAATTACTATATTCTATTATAATTTAATAATCCTATTATTATTTATATTATTATAATTAATAAAAAGATCTAATTTTTAGATTTAATTTAAGTCTCTAATATAGAAATATAAAATACTTTTTCATTTTATAAAATAATATTATTAAATATAATTATTTTACTTATTTTAGGGGATTTATAATAAACTTTGAATAAGATATTATTATATTATAATAATAATTCATTTAGTATACTTATATAAATTCTCTTTAAATATAAATTACTATTATAACTTCAAATTTTTTAATTATATTATAATAATTATTTTATTAATTTATTATATTTAATATTTTATTTTTAAATATATTTTTAAATTATATATTTTTAGATATATAATAATATTTAATAATATATCTTGTCTTATTATAATTATAGTAAATAATATCTTTTTTATTACATTTTTAGATTATACTAATTTTTATAAGTCCTGAATATATTTTATAAGAGATTATACTATTTAAATTTATTCTTTTTATAAAAATATTAATAATATATATTTTTTTTCTTATTTTTCTTATTTTTATTACTATTATTTATATTATTTATTATTAATATATATTATATAGATTATATAGTTATTAAACTTAAAGAAATTAAGAAGTTAAAATATTTTATTTAAAACGATCTTTTTAAATCTTTCATAGAACTTATTAATTATAATATCCTTGATTTAATTAAATTTAATAATATAATAATTAAAGTTAATAAAAGAATTATTATATAATCCTTTTTAATAGAATTTATTAAGTTTTTTAAGAATAACTTTTTTTTATTAATGGTTTTATAGTAAATAATAAGTTTCTTTTATAAAGATTTTAAAACATAAAAAGATATATTTAATATAATTATTACTTTTATTTTAGAATTTAATAATAAAATTCTTTAGTTATTTTTTAAAAGATTATCAGGATTTTTTTAATATTATCTTATTATATATTAAATATAAATTCTTTTTTTTAAATATTAAAGTATATATTAATTAGTAATTTTAAAATTAAATAAGTTATTTTTAGAGATTATTAGTATTCTTTTTATAAAGAAAGTTTCTTAGATTTAATAATTTTATTAGAATTCTTTTTCTAAATCACAAAGTTTTTAATTTTTTAATATATTATTTATATTTTCTAAAAAGATTTATTAATATTTATTCTAAGATATTAATAATATTTTAAAGTTATTAAATAATATTTTATTTATTTAAATATTTCTTGAGTATATTAATTTAATTTAAAAATAATTAAAAACTTATTAATTTTTAATTCTTTTTCTCTTTTAATTTTATTATTTATTTATTATAATTATTACTACTATTTTCTTTTATTTTCTTTTATTTTGTTATTTATATTTTTATTTCTATTAAGATTAATAAGCTTAGGATTTATCTTTATTTTAGTCTTAGTTTTTTTAGTAATCTTAAAAAATCTAGAAAAAGAGAAGAAGAAATAGCTAATATTATTATAATATATTACTTAGTAACTAATATAAATAATTTATTAAATAAAAACTTTTAATATATAATAATTTAGTTAACTTTCTAAAAAGTATATTAATTAAAAAATAGAATTTATATTAATAAAAAAAGTAAAATATATATAATAATATAAAATAATAAATTATCTATTTATAAAAAGATATTATTTTTTATAATATATTAATTAATAATTAATATAATTAAATTATATTAAAAATAAATTAAAACTATTCTTTATAATATTATATAATTTATTTATATACCTATAATGATTTATCAGTTTATAATAATAACTTATTAATTTATTATATAATTCTTTATTTTATTATAAGTTATTTAAATTTATACTTTTCTTTTTGAATTTATAATATAATCAAAGTAATTTACTTATTATTAATCCATAATAGTAAATCTATTTTATTCTACTATCTTTATTATCTAGGCTTTTATAAAGCTTAATATAGATTATAATACTATAGAATTCTTTTAATATAAGAGAATTTTTAATATTAGAATATATATAGAAAATACTTTTAGTTTATAATAATAAGAAAAATCTATAAAGAAACCTAAATTAAAAGTCTTATTAGCCTAAGTTTTATAAAAAATAAAAATAACAATTATAATACTTGATAAATTAATTAGTAAATAGCTAAAGAAAGAAGTAAGAGAAATCTTCTTTATATAATTATACTTATTTATATAAAAATACTATTAATATTAAAATAGATAATTAGATTTAAGTCATTAAATTAGGATATAGATTATAAATAGATTATATTAATAAATAGAAAATTAATTAAATTTTAATTCAATTAAGTTATTTTAATTAAGCTTAATAATATAATTATATTAATAATATTTTAAATTTTATATAATAAAATTTATTAAATTATATGTATAGAAAATATATTAATAGAATCTTTTATAAAGAATTTTTTGAAACAAACTTTTAAATCTAAAAAAGGTATAATAAATAATTATTAATAAATTATTTTAAAATTTAAATAGTTATTTATATTTTTCTAGAAATAAAGAAAATAAAAAATTAGGTTATTAATATTATTTTCATTTAAAACAATTCTTAAAAAAGAAATTAAATTAAAATAGATTTTCTTTTAAGAAAATAAGATATATAATTTATAAAATAGAATATTTATAAATATATATTAATAGAAAAAATAAATAATTATAAAATAATTTCTAAAAGAAAATAGAATTAAAAGTCTACTAAAAAAGACTATATAAAACTTTATATTAAAAGCTATTTAATAATTTAAATTAAAAATAGAAAATTAGATTTTTTAGAAAATAAATAAGTATTAATAATATATTTAATCTTTTAATATTCAATAAATAAATAATTTTAATTAAAAATATTATATTATTATTTATTCTTTATTTTTATTTATAAGAGGATTATAAATATAAATTATTTTAATATATATTCATATTTATTTTTTAATAAAATCTGTTATAATTTAATTAAAAGAGGTCTTTAAGAGCTCTTTCAGCTTATATTAAATAATCTATAATCAGCTATAAAGATAAATATCTCTAGTCTTTCAATTCTTTGTAGGAAATAAGCTATTATTAATAATAAAGTTATAATAATTATAGAGAGAAGCTATTATTAGCTATATATAAAAGGTGTCTATAGTATATACCTTTATTTTAAAGTAATTTATAGAGGCTGTTCTGCTAGTAGAAATAGGGCCTTATTAAGGTTAGAAACTAAGAAATAGATTACTTAGATATATAGTTTTAAATCTAATTATATAATAATTATAATACTTATTAAAGTCTAAAGATAATATAAAAAAGAAAGTCTTTAAAGCTAATTTTAATATAAATTTATTATAAGAAAATGATATTTCTTTTATTTAGATTTATATATTCTAGTATATAAATAATATTAATTATAATTTAATATTATATTATTTATAAAGATAATAATCTATTTATATTTAGATTAGTTTATTATTATAAATATATTATTATAATAACTTTTAATTAATATAATTAATATCCTAAACAAAATTTTAAATGTTAAATTAATAGTATATTATATATAAAAACTAATAAAAAGATACTTTATAATATATATTTAATTAATAATAAATAGAAATCTAGATTTTTATAATAAGAGATTTAAAATTTATATTATTTAATAAAAATATAAACTATTTAAAAAAACATTATAATAATTTAAATTTTATTAAATAAAAAAGAATATTAATAAAGATTTTTGAATATATTAAAATTAAAAGAATATTAAAAACAGTTTTAAAATCTAAATTAATAGATTATAAATATATAATAATACATTTTAATAATAATAAAAGAAAGAAGAAAAAAGTGATATTTATAAATAAATAAAAAAGTTAATATTTTTAGCTAAATAAAATTATAATTCAAATATAATTTAAGAGTATATATATCTTTATAATTAGGTTAATAAACTAAGTAATAATAATATATTAAGAAGATATTATATTTAATATAATAATTATTTATCTTTATTAATAAATATAATTATAGTATATACTATATACTATATAATAAGCTAACTAGTCTTAGTAAGATAGGTTTAAAATATCTTGAATAGTAAGAGGCTAACTATATTTCTAATTTATAAATATAAATTTTTCTTTAACAGAAAATATTAAGATATATATTTTATTAATTAAAATAATAACTTTTTATAATTAATTTATTTATATTACTCTAATTATATACTACTATTAAAGCTTAGTTCTTAAATTACCTAATTAAGTCTATAGCTTGTTTTTTTATTTAGAAGTCAATTAAAAATATTATTAAGAAATATATTATAATATTATAAATATATTATAAGTATATAATAGAAGTAAATATAAATATTTATATTTAAATCAGTATAATTAGTTTTTAATTAATTTAATAATTAGATCTTAAGTTTATTATTATATAAAAGATGTTTAGTTTAATAGAATTTAATAATAATTAATTTATATTAAAATTAATTTATTTTTAAAGCCCTTTAAAAAAGATTAAATATATATTTATTAAGATATATTAATTATATAATATTAATAATCTTTTTTTATTTAATAATTTTATTAAAAAAAGAATATTATTATTAATATTTATATTTATATATAGAATTATAAATTTACTTTAATTATAAATTTTAAATTCTTTATAAATAAAATTTTAGAAAATAGAAAATAAATTTAAATTATATATATATATATATAGTATATTATCTTTAAATAAGTATTTAATATTTATTAAAAAAATATTATTAGAAAATATTATTTTTTTAAAAGAAATTAAAAATATAAATAAAGTTTTTAATAAAATAAGTATATTAGTTTTCTTTATATCTAAAAGAAAATAGAATTCTATAGTATTATATAGATTATTAAGGTTTTAATTAAATTATTATTAAAAATAAATATTTATTATTATTAATTAATAATTTATTAAATCATAAAATTTAATTTAAAAGATATTTATTATAATATTTATATTAAATTTAGTAATTATTAAATGATTATTTTTTATATATAATATAAATATTTTAAGTATATAA
Source organism: Calonectria crousiana (assembly GCA_013406985.1). Taxonomy (NCBI): domain Eukaryota; kingdom Fungi; phylum Ascomycota; class Sordariomycetes; order Hypocreales; family Nectriaceae; genus Calonectria; species Calonectria crousiana. The sequence goes on along the minus strand of VTGD01000017.1, from coordinate 292,556 downwards.
TTATATTATTTAAATTAATTAATATATTAATTATATTTTAATAATATATTTATTAAAGTTAAATAGAATTATTAAATATATATAATATTATATATTTAAATATTATTATTGATTTTTAAATATAAAACAAATATATTAAGAATATAACAAAACCTTTTTATAGATTAAAAATTATTTAATTATATATAAAATTATTTAAATATAGTTTTTATTAATAAAAAATCAAGTTATTAAAATATATTATTATTTAAAAAAATATTAAAATAAAATCTTAGAAAATTTAAGTAATTATATAAAACAATCATTAAAGATATTTTAAGAAATATAGATTTTTTTAAATTTTTATAATTTTCATTATAAATTTATTAATTATTATTTAAAAATTATTAAGTTTATAATAATATTACTTAAAGATAATTAATAGAATAAAAAGATTAATAAATTTAATTAGCTATTAATAATAATAAAAGTCTTTATATAGCTAAAAAAAAGCTTTTTATTTAATAATTCTTTTTAATATTTTAATCTTATTTTAAAATTAGATATAAAAGTAAATATATTTATTAAAATAATTTTTAATATTAAATATTATTTAAATAAAACTAATTTACTTAATAATCTATTTAAATATTTAAATTATATAATAAAGAAAATATTATATAAAAATATTTAATTAATATTAATATAAAAGTTATAATAAATATTATTATTATTATTAAGTATATGATAAATAATAAATAATAATGTAAAGAAAACTAATATAATTTAAATATATATTAAAATTATAAAAACTAATTTAATAAAATTAAAGTAAATAATAAAAAGAAGATTCTTAATTTTTATTTAATATAAAATATAAATATGTATTAATTTAATATAGAACTTAGTATTTATATCTATAGTTATTATTAGAATTTTATTAATTAAAAATATAATTATATAGTAATTAAAATTTACTTAGTAAAGAATAATTACTTTTAAAAGCTATAAGAACTTATTTAAAATTAAGATTATTATACTAAAGTAATATATCTTATATTCTATTATATATAACATATTAAAAAATAAAATAAAAATATGAAAATAACTAAATATATAATATAATATTATTTAAATAAAGAAATAAACTTTTTATTAAAACAATTAATTGTTTTAAATTAATAAACTATAAAATTCAAAATCTTTTATTGATATTATAATAATTTTAAAATAAATTATATAGATATTATAAAAATATTAGAATTTATTATTTATAAGTTTTATTAAAATTAAATATTCTAAGATATAAAGAAATATATATAAAACTATTAAAAATACTAGAATATATATATACTAAAATATAAATCTTATAAAAAATTATAATTTTTATTTATATTATTATTATTTTTTAAAAAAATTAAAATAGATTTTATTATAAAATTATTAATTAGTATTTAAATAAATAAAAAAAAATATAATATAATTTTAGTTATAATTTATTATATAATAAAATATATTATTTTTATATAAATAAATAAACTAACTAATAAAATATAATATCTAGAAGCTAAATAAATATTTAAAAAATACTTAATATATAATAAAAAGATACTAAAAGTAAAAAAAGCATATATATAAAAAATAAAATAATTAAAAAAACTAAATATAAATAAAATACTTTATAAGTATTAATAATTATAAATACTATTTAAGAAAATATATTAATTAAAGAAATAATAATTTAATTTATAATTAAATTATGAAATATATGAAAAATATAAATTAAAATATCATAATAATTTAATTATTATTATAATTATAATTATAATTATAATTATGATTCTTATAATTCTTATTAATATTATCTTGAAAGAATTATATTTTTAAAAAAGTGATTTTTTTAATTATTATAAATTAAGAAAATAAAGAAAATATGATATAAATAAAAATATATACAAAGTATATAAATAAATAAATAAATAGATACATAAAATAAATAATAAATAATAAAAACTAAAAGTTATTATATTATTATTATTAATCTTAATAATTTCTTTTAGTATTTATATTATTAATTATATTAATATTCCTAATATTTATTAAATTATACTTATTTATAAACTTTATAAAATTATAATAAAAAAAATATAAGTAATTTTTTATAACATATTTAATATAAAATAAAGATTATATATAAAAAAGTATTATTATAAATATAAAAAAAAAGTTATTATTAAATATTTTTTATATTTTAGAAAATCATTTTTTATTATTTTAATTAAAATGTAAATATATTATAATATAATATATATATAAAATTATAATTAAGTATTTATTTATAATTAGAAATCTAATATATTTAATTTATAAATAATAATAGTTTTTTATATTTATATTTAAATGAGATATATAATAAATATGAATTAATTATTTAAAGATTTTTTAATATTATTCTTTATATAATACTATATATTAATAATTTTATTTAATATCTTAAAAATATATTAATATTAAATATTATTTAAACTAAAATAAATATTTATTATAAAAAATTAAATTTAATATTATATTATAATTATATATAATTTTATAAAAATCTAAATATAAATTAATTAAATATTTATAAATAAATTAATAGAATATATATAATTTTCTAAAATTAACTCAATATCTTATAATATATATAATAATTCTTATATAATCTAGTAATATAGATTAATTCTAAATTATTATATTTTTAAGTAATATAATAAATAAAAAAACTTATATTTTATTTAATTAATATAGGCATTTATATAATAAATATAATAAATATAAAAATTAATTTAAAAAATAAAATAATATTAATAAAAAAGCTAAAATAAATAATAATATTCTTTAATATTTATTTATTTTAATACTTAATATTAAAAATAATATCTTATACTATAAACATTATTTTATTAATTTAGCTTTAGATTTTAGTGCTTATTTATAGTTATTATTATAAGTATATTAAATATAAAAAGAAATATAATTAAAATAATAATTTTATTATTATTTTCTTATTCTTATATAATAAGAGTCTTTATCTTAGTTATATAATTATTAGACTAAGTATCTATAAAAAAGAATATATAATAAATAATAATAATAATAATAATTATTATTATAATTATTTATTATTAGTATCTTCTATTATTCTCTTCTTTTTCTTTTTCCTTTTTTATATATATTTTCTTTTATTTTCTATATATAATAAAAAAAAAGGCTTTATATTAAGATTTTAGTAATTTTAATTTAAAAATATAATTATAATTATATCTTCTTTTTATATTATTTTTTCATTTAAATAATAATAATTATTATTTAATAACTTAATATTCATTTTAGTTTAGATTCTATAATAAATTTAATTAAGTAATTTTTATAATTTAAAACCTTTTATTATATAAATCTATTTACTTAGAATAATAATATTAATAAATTTAATTTATAAATTATATATTTTATTATATTCCTTTATATTTATATTTTAATTATTATTGCATAAGATTTTATTTAAATTAAATAAGAATTTTTTTATTATTAATTAAAAGTAATAAAAATTATTATATAAAAAAATTATTAAAATTATCAAAATTATTAAAATTATCAAAATTATTGAAATTATTGAAATTATTGAAATTATTGAAATTATTGAAATTATTGAAATTATTGAAATTATTGAAATTATTGAAATTATTGAAATTATTGAAATTATTGAAATTATTGAAATTATTGAAATTATTGAAATTATTGAAATTATTGAAATTATTGAAATTATTGAAATTATTGAAATTATTGAAATTATTGAAATTATTGAAATTATTAAAATTATTAAAATTATTAAAAATTTTATTAATTTAATTATATAAATAATAAATTATATTATTAATTTTAAATAGAATATAAGCTCTAAGTATATTAATTTTGTTAATAATAAATAATTAATAAATCTTTTAGAATATTTAAATTAATTTCTTTAGAACTTTATAATTATTTAATTAATTTATAATTTAAATATTTTTAAAAGATTATATAATAAATAATAAAAATAATTAAATATTATTAATCTTTATTATTATAATTATATTTCCATATTTACTTTATTTTTTTTAAATAATAATAAATTAAAAAAATATAATAATTTAATATTTATTAAAAATATAATTTAATATAATCTTTTTTATAAAATCTATTACTATTTATAATACTATTTCTTTTATTATTATTAATAAATCTATTATTAAAATAATATTTAAACTAATTTCTATTATTATTATAATTCTAATATAAATACATTAATCTTTTATATTATTATTTTTATAATAATTATTATTATTGATATTATTATACATTCTATTTTTAACTTTTAGTAGCTTTTATATTATTATTATAAATTCTATCAATTAATAACTAATTTAAATATAAAATATAAATATAAAATAAAATAAAATAAGATAGTATTTATTATTTATAATAAGAATATACATCAAGTATAGTAATCTTTTTTTTAATAATGTATATAATAAGCAAGCAGGCCAGACAAGTAAGCAGGCCACCTTAATTTTCAGCTTAATTTAAGATTTTTAAAAATTCCTTAAAAATCTAAACTATGCTTAAAATAAGTAAAAGTATTAAAATAGGCTTATTAAAAATATAACTATATATTGTAATTTTTTTTAGATATTTCTAGATTTTTATATAGCTAATTATTATAACTCTTTATATTTATACTATGTAAATAGCTATCTAAATATATAAAAAAATATCTTAAAATACAAGGACTAGATTTTATAATTATATAGATTCTAAATAATCTATATAAACTTTTTTAAATTATAAATATTAAAATTATGGATTTTAAATTTTATAAAAATATATTTTTAGGTGTATAGTATTATAGCCTGCTTACTTGTCTAGCCCGCTTGCTTATTATATATATTATATATATTTTAATTATATTTAATATTATTTTTATTTTATTATATAAGATCTTATAAATATAATTATTATTTAAATATATTTTAATATAAATAATTAATATTAATAAATATTTAATTTTTATTAAAAAAATTTAAATAAAATTTTAAATAAAATTTTCAATTTTAATTTTTAATTTTTAATTTTTAAAGAATTAAAAGATAGTATAGCTAAAATAATTATTAATATCTTATAATAAAACTAAATAAGATTTAATAATTTTTTATAAAAATTATTAATTAAATATTTATAAAATAAACTTTATTAAAAATTATCTATTATATTTATTATTTACTTTTATATAAAATTATTTATTTTTATTATATAATTTATAAAATAATAAATTATAATTAAATTCTTAAATTAAATAATAAATTATAGTAAATTATAATTATAATATAAGTTTATCTTAAAGTAATTTATAAAGACTATTTTACTAGTAAAAACAAGGTCCTATTAAGATTAAAAACTAAGAAGTAAGCTACTTAAATATATACTTTTAAATCTAATAATATAGTAACTATAATAATTATTAAAGTCTAAAGGTAATATATAAAAAAAACTCTTTAAAGCTATTTATAATACAAATAAATTATAATAAAGCTATACTATTTTATTATTTTTATATATAATTATTTAATTAATTATTAATATTATTTATTTTTTAAAAGAAAAAAATCTTAAAAAATAAATATATATATAATATAACTGCATTTTTATCTTAAATTATATCTTAAAAGTACTTATATTTAGTTAATAGTAATAAAAAGCGTTTATTTTAATAAAATAAAATATATATTATTTTATTAAAATTAAAATAATCTCAAAAAAACTAATTAATAATATAATAATAAATTACTATTTTAATATCAATTAATACGATTCTTCCACTAATACACTCCCTAAATCTCTCCAAACTTCTACAATCATGTGTGGTCGTTATTCTTTAGCCTTGGTATGTCTTTGAGCCTTCCTACTTTGCTTTCTTCTGCTTATTATATGATTTAGCGACCATCACAAGTTCGCCGCATGCTTGAGGATGATGGAATGCCGGTTGATGACGCTCCTAGTGATGAAGGAGAGGGAAGTCCTCGCCAGACTTACAACTTTGCTCCTGGCTATGATGGGATTGTTTATCGCGCCGTCAACACCCAAGAAGTCTCCGCCAACCCAGATAATGTCGTACCAACTCCTGACTTATTCAAACTTCAGTCCATGAAATGGGGCCTGGTGCCCTCTTGGGCCAATCGAACTTTGTCATACAAAACTAATCTAAAAACTATCAACTGCCGAGCAGACTCTCTCATGATGACTGGCGGAATGTGGGCACATCTCAAGGGCACAAGGCGATGCATCGTTATTGCCCAAGGATTCTTTGAGTGGCTCAACACTGGACCGAAGCAAAAGATACCACATTTCACGAAACGAGATGATGGTCACCTTATGTGTTTCGCAGGCCTTTGGGATTACATTGAAACCCCAGGTACGACCCTATTGCTCAGATATGATACCCGTACTTACATTCTTAGGCTCGACAGAAAAGCTTTATACCTATACTATTATCACAACCGATTCTAACAAACAGCTGAGTTTTCTTCATGATCGTATGCCAGTAATCCTTGAACCTGGTTCATCTGATCTCAAGGCTTGGCTGGACCCTAGACGTCGGGATTGGTCAGCCGAGCTTCAGTCTATTCTGAGGCCATTTGACGGCAAACTTAGCGTCTACCCGGTGAATAAAGATGTGGGGAAAGTGGGAAATGATTCAGCTTCATTCATCATCCCGCTGGACAGCACAGACAACAAGTATAACATCGTCAATATGTTTGCCGTCGCGTCTAAACAAAAGCAGGCAGCCTCCCCTGAGGCACCTGAGGGAAATATGTCGACGCACCAAGTTCACGAAACCAACAGAAAAGATGCCATCTCACGGCAAGGATATACTGCAGAGCAATCGTATGGCCCAAAAAGAAGCGCAAGCATGTTGTCTGGGAATGAGAAACAAGCACCGAGTAATACGCGAAGGAAGGTTAACGAGAGCACTACAAAGCTCTCGCAGAGCAAACCTCGGAAGATCACCAGCTTTTTTCAAGAGAGGGTACAGCTACCTGAGTGATTGTTACTTTGCTTAGGAATTCAGTGCCAGGACGAGAGAAAATACTTTCATCGATCAATGGGGAGTTCTTTTCAAGGCGTGGCCTATATATAGGTTTCACTATGTAGTAAAATGAAACCTTTCCAAACTGACTTGGATTAGGAACAAGTGGCAGTGCTCACTGGATGAAATACATACCTAACCGTTGAACAGCGTTTGCTGGTCCACTGCACGTTGTCGCAATTCTCACACTTGGCAACACATCAACTCCCAGTTTTCTCTTCTCTGGACGGGTATCTATCGTTCAGATACCTCAACTATTTACTGTGGAAGTTGCGAACTGTGTCTAGATCATAGCTCTCACGAGTTACTATTTCAATATTTCAGTGCATTTACTAACTATGGACACCCCTTAGTTTGCGTTGGAGAAATGGTGTTGAATCGTCATCAAGCACCGGCTATTTGGCCGAGAAGTTTAACTTAATTGGTCAGGCAATCCCGACCATAAATGAAGAATACAGCTCCCAAGAATACTTTTTTATCTTATCCAATACATGTAACTATATCCTGACAGAACTTTTTAAGATTATGAATTGTATGTATTTAACCCAAATAAGGCAGAGGCATCTTAAATAGTAAGAGGCTAACCATATCTCCCATTCATAAGAGCAAATTCTTCTTTGGAAGAGGATATTAGGATATTTGTTCTGTTGGTCAGGGCAATAAGTTTTTTTATAATCAACTATTTGTATAACTCTAATTGTATGCCACCTTTGTGCCTTGGTTCCTGGATCACCGGTTGAGCCTGCAGCTTGTTTTTTTATTCAGAAGTAAATTAATCCAAATAAATAGCATTTACATAACTATTCTGTTCTTTAAAATTCCTAGTGCTCTCCTGTTGGCTTTATTATATAAGAGCAATACTCCTTTATTATAAGCAGTGATAACATTGATCTCATCAATGGCTTTGTTATCTCCTCCGACTTGAGTGGCTTTGGTGTAGTATTCCAATGCCAGATAATTGATCCCGAGCAGTTGAAATAGACGGCCAAGATTATAATATGCTTCAGCCTTGAACTGGACATCATCTGCTTGTATTCGTTTGTTGATACCAAGTTCCGCGTATTGAGACAGGAAGGATTGTCCTTGTAGTAGCAAATATTGTCGATTCGTGGATTGGCGTTTTAGTCCATAGTGCACGTATGCAAGTCCAAGGCTGAGATTTACCATGGGGTTTTCAGGATCTAAAGCTTTGGAACGGAGAAAATAGCCTGGACCAATCAGTATTGGACAACTCCACGTAATGTCTCGTACCTAGCGCATATGTATAACTTGTGGAGGTGAAGAGTATGTGGCCATAAAGCATGAGCAAACAAGCATCTAGGGTTGGCTCTGCTGAGTCGTCACCAGTGTCGCTTTTATCACTACCGCATTTCTGTGATTCATACGCGTCGTCCATGGCTTTGATCTGACGAAGAATGAACTTCTGGGCCGGACCTGAAGTGTACCATGAAACAGGAGATTGGCAAAGACTGGAAAGTAATGCAAACATCCTGTACGAGTCGGACATGGCTCCATCCCTCATCAGTTGCCTAGCTGTGGCCACGCACTTTTCTTCATCACTGGTATATATGGCACATACTAGACTTGTTAGGAAGAACTGCTGGTGGAGAATTTGAACACTTACCTGTCCAGGCAACATGGATGATGAAGCCATATTCTGGGGTCTGAAAAGCAGTTGAATCCCTTGCTGCCTCGCAAACTTGGTACGCCTCGTCGCGGCGATGTGCCATGGCCAAGCCAACGGCATAGTCTAGGAACAGATCTAGCCAATTTCTAAACGAGATTCCCTGATGATTATCCAATGCAGATGGAACTTGTTCTGCCCCATCGTGCCCAGTGCTAGGTGCAACAGCTGTGAGAAGTCAATTTAGCTGTGTCTTCAAAATTCAGCAACGCATCGTCACTCACTTCGGGCTAATCTCTCATACATTTGAGACAGCTCTGTCCTGGGTTGATTCGGCCCAGAATGCTCTAGTGACGTTTTTGACCCGAGGAAGTTCAAATATTTATCCCAAGTATAGAATTTCTTCAGCGATCGGAAGTCATCGACTAATTCTTTAGAAGACGTCATCCAGGACGCGACTAAATCAGTGCGGCCAGCTTTGATTTGTCCTCGCAAACTTTGAACAACTTCGTATTGCTGGGACAACTTCATAGCTCGTGACTGTTCATCTTGCCGGCGTTTGTCCGGACCTGCCAGTCGTTTAGGTCTGTATCGTCTGGGAATCACTCTTTTTGCGCCTGTTATGTCCTGGTTACGTAAACCTATTGCTCGCCGGCGTGGCATTCGACCTGGCGGCTGAGTAGAAGAATAGGGAGTAGGAAACCCTTCTGGATTTTGGCATTGACCATGGTCTTGACCTTGAGCATCTCGTAGAGCCATGGCCTCAGCTGCAAGGATCAAGGCCTCCTCATCCTCTCGAGCCTTTTCATAAATATTAGCTAGCTCGACACGAGCATCGATATTATCTTCATCGGCATCGATTGCGGCTAGAAAGTATTCCTCAGCAGTAGCCTGGTCACCGTTTACAAAATGGCATCGCCCTAACTGTAGTAATACCGTAGCGTCTATGTCACCAGAAAGGTCTCTCAGAGCCTCATAGTAATTTATGGCGAAGGAAGTGTGGCCTCGATGAGCCAGTTCCTCCGCAATGTCAAATATAAGAAACGGGAAATCAGCAGCGAAATCCCTTGTTTGTTCTGCCGAAGGATCGAACCACCGTAAATGTTTCTATCCGTATGCTGTTAGGATTGGTTCAGTGAGGACATGAAATCCGTAACTAACCATTGCTTCATCATCATCTCCGACCCGAAACCTGTAAATTGCTAGGCGGGCCCGGAGGTCGTGAGGCAGTCCTTGGCCGTACAGCCCAGGGTGATGGCTTCCAATATCAAACTCCGAAACAGCTAGGCGCCTCTCCTCGTCAGCATCCCATTCACGATCATCCGATTGCCACTGGTCCCAATAGGTCTCAGCCCCACGACCTAGGAACCAACGGGATAGCGATTTTAATTGCCCGATAGCATCCAAATATTGACCAGTAGATGCGAAAAGCTCTACATAGATGCCAACATCATGCCACGGGGCGTGGATTGAGTCTCCAGCGGCGGCAATCTTCTCGTGCTCAAAGAACTGTTCATAAGCCGCTATGGCGGTAGGAACAGCAGTCTCTGCATGTTTGTTGTCAACACATGCCTCGGCTAGTTTTCGAACAATTTCAAGATCAAATGGTCTTTGTTTCAAAACGATTTTATATTCAGAAATCGCGGCAGAAAGGTGACCTTGTCGATGACAAACCAAGCCCTTGCCGAGTCTGGCGTCAATGTTTGTGGGGTCTGCCCTCAAAGCAGCCGAGTAACACAACCTGGCAGTATGAAGATTTCCGGGCTCGTCCGTCTCTATTGTATCTAGAGAAAAAGAGGCGCATTGAAGCCAACCACTTACATCCTTAGGACGGAGATGTGCTGCATATACCATAGTAGAAAGAGCCTTATTTAAATCACCCTGCTCTCGGAAGATAGATGACAAGGTCGTCCAAGCTTGATGGGTTTCGGCATTGATCCTGATGACTTCAAAAACAAGGTCGAGAGCTAGATCATAATCGCCTGTTAGAAACGCCTGGTTCACTTTGGAAAGACGTGCTGTGATATCTCCGCGAGGTTTCGCTGCCTTGCGTGGTCCACGAGCGCCTCGTCCGCGGGGAAAGCCGCGAACTTCATGAGATGATATTGTTTCATCTCGTTGAGATGCCAAGAATTCCCGAACAGATTCGTCAAATTTGGCAATGTCACCCTCAAGCTCTTCTAGATCGGAGTCTGCGTCTGAGGCCTCGTCATTGTCCCTGCGTGGCGTTATTTCAAAAAAATTTCTCGAGCAGATCTGGGCTGTGGACCTTTCGATAGAGCCATTCACTCTTGACAAATTCATCTGAGAGCTCGTTTGCCACGGGAGTGTATGCATAATTGAGTACAAAGCCTAAATTTGGATGACAAGAATGTATGTAGTTTGTCTGTTGGTAGACTAGGAAATTAATGGTCGATGCTATGCCCCTCCCCCCCCCTAAAAAAAAATCACTACTTCCACCAACCAAGCACGTGAGCGATTGTTGGACCATGATACGAAGGAAGAAAAAAGCCCACAATTCAGATCTCATTAAGTCCAACCACGACATATATATGAATATACATATCACTTTTGTTTTGAAGAATTAATAAAAATCCAATACAACAAGGCCTTATGTACGCTGCTTAAATGTTGCGTCCGACCCTGCCTATATAGCTACAATATTCGCAAGATCATCTGATATCTGATGAAAAATTTTGATAATCCCACATGTGCTGGGCCACTCTTTGCAGCATATAGATCAAGTGCTAGTCATGTTTTAGCCAAGTTTTCCGTCGGCCTTGGCGTCTGCATAGGATGTAAGCCTGCGTTCAGTAGGAAACGGGACATCAATAATCATACCTTTGACTTGGTCAAATACCTTTAGCATTTTCCTTCGCGCGCCAAGTGCGTTGACACCACGTTCCTCAAGCGCCTTATCATCCAGTTCAATCAATTCGGTCCATTTCATATCCTTCAGGTTTTCCGTATACTTGTGGAGTCGAAGACTGCGGAGCCAGCTAGGGATGTCTTGCAGGAGGGTTGGATCGGTTGGATCCTCCGGTGGCTTAGAGCTACCTCTTCGACCACGGGGCGATCGACCGCGTACCATATCTGAGTGATCTGACAAGTAACCTTCGTGGCCGCTAACGCCGAGTTGGCCAAGATTGACTGAGGGAAGGCCGCTGTTCATCAATGGCGAGGCACCATCATAAGCGCTGAGAAATCCATTATTCTGTGGCGATGTAAAAGGTGCCATATGGGCAATCCCAGGCTGCATTGCTATGCCAGGAGAACTTGGACGCGAGCGTTGCCCACCAAGACCCAAGCTCTGCTGAGCCTGGATTGCCATGAGCTGCTCGCGACTAAGCACTTGGCCATGCTCATTTATCATCACCACGTTGGTACTGGGAAGATTTATCCCTTGCGGACCAGGCGAGACCGGAGGCTGGCCATTTCCGGAGTTGTCATTAGACCGTGCCCGACGGTACTTCCGAACATCATCCAAGGCGAATCGGTTGTTTACTGTGGAAAGCGCTGCGAGCTTCATAGCCGTCGCATTGGCAACCATGTCGGCCTGTGTGCCAGCAGGATTGGCTGTATTGAAGCTTGAAGCCATTGGGGTGTTGACCATGGATGCCCAATTCCCACTTCCAGCAGTGTAGGGAGAAAGGAGTGGAAGATCTGTAGGGTTCTTGTCTGGGGCTGTGAGGGTTGTACTCTGGATAGTCGAGTTGCTTGTTAATTGGGGCCGCGGGGACCGAAGCCCACCAGCTGAAGCTGGCTGCACGAATTGTCCCATCGGAGGCTGTGTGTTTGTACCCTTCGTGCTGGATTGATCTCCTGAACCGCTGGCCCAAGGTGAAGCGTTGCCGGCTCCGGGGTCTCGTGAATCCTGCGGAGCACTGAGAGATGAGGTATTCATGGAGTTACGCGGATCTATTGCGGCACTGTTGCGATTTGACGATGGGGGATTACCCGTCTGCTGGGTGAACTTGGCCTTCTCAGTAGCGATGGCGGCAGCGGCATCCGGAAACATGGCATTGATTGTGGAAGGATCAAGTCCTGAATGACGTTTTGTTGACCCGATAACTGAATTCCGGGACATAGAATTCCGAGCAGAATCCACGTTGAGTTTGTTCATTGCATCGCTGAGCCGGTTAGACATGGGATCTGCCGAACAGTTAGCGATACGGACCAATCACGAGGGTTGAAATGGGCCTTACCTTTGTCGAAGCTAGCGGGAGACAGGACTCCCGACATGGGATGATTTTTACCCATTTGCTGAAGCACTTGGATGAAGAAACGGATTTGGACTTGGGTTGTTTGTTGCAGAAGAGCATACAACGCGGCAGTACGCTCAGCTTCGCTCAAAACTCGAAACCATTGCTCAATCGCGCTCAGTTCATCCTTGAAATCTTGATCAAGTGTTGCAGCAGCCATCTCTTCAAGTGTTGTCTCATATTGATCGATGTCCGCGATCCACTGCTGGGCAATTTTGTCTTGCGAATCCGTTTCCGAGCCACCTGGGCCCAACCCCTGTTGCGTTTGACCATAAAAATCTGACGAAGGTCGGATCCGACTCGATGGCGAGGGCCCCGAAAGGGCCGCCATGTCGGCAGATGCGCGAAGGGAATGGCCTGACCCAACAGCCCTCGAAGAAGGAGGCCGCAAAGACGACGTCGTGTTGGCCTCCGGCGTGCTGTTGCGGTTTCCAATAACGTGATTCCCCGACATGTTGATCATTATTGAGTATGTGTGGGATTGGGTTGAAAAAAAGTTGACTCGGATATGAAAACTGGAGGAGGGGTTGTCTGGCACGCAAGCGTGGCTAATCTAGTGGTGGCAAGGTGTGAGGGATAGTACAAGAATCGTCTCTCGACTCCTGCAGTGACCGGCTGACCTCAAAGGAGTTCGGACAAGAATCAAGCGAGGCAAATTATGGCATCTTCTGCCTCGCAAAGAAGGATGGTACTGTGGCAGGTTAGTAGCAGATTTGGTTGAGGACCACCTGTTGGAAAATGGTCGTCTGGTACGACTTAGAACAGGTTCTGGGAGGGGAAGAAGTGGATAAACCATACCGCAAAAGGATACAGGAGGGCAATAAAGGAACGATGTCTGCTTCCAGGCAGGCCACAGATTTTTTCGATTGGATCCCGCCGCTGCAACTACGGACCAGCGTCCTCTAGCGATACTCGGGGTCGTGGGCAGAGAGAGGTTTGAGTAGAGGCTTGCTGGCATGCTTGGCCAAACCCCAAAAGCCGAGCCCCTGTGCTTACCTAAGGTAAATCATCCACGTAGGGCGCTGCCCCACCAAGGCTGTTATGCCTGAGGCATACAATCGATAAGCTATCCTGGTATGTTTTGATTATGAAAATTGATTAAGTGTTGGGGTTATTGAAAAACCAAACTCTCTGTACAATAACGAGGCCCCGGGAATATGTGGAACTGAACCAAGGATTTTGATTTAAAACTATATTTTCTGTGTTGCTTCTTGTGATTATTACTTGACAATCCTTACTGGGGCGTTGATAACACAACATCAGGCACCGAGATGCGAGATGACCAAAACGCAAAATGATTTGAAAAAAAAGGAATTGCTAGTTTTAATTTACCAAGCTGTCAATGTTTGCGAGTGCACACCCACCAAATTATGCAAAAAACATACGGCAGACTGGCTAGGGCATGTCAACTTCTGTAAAAATGACAGACTTCTTTTTTTCTTAGTCTCATGCGACAGGCAGCTAGCAGGAGCTGCGTCGTTCAGTTACCTGGCCTGGTAAATATTCACGAGGATGAATGGCTGCGCAAAGGACAACGAGATGGGTGGGAATAGTAGCTCAGCGTTCCTTGAAACTTCCAAGTATTGTATGTGCAATATTTCGACTCTGAACCATCACGATGCCAATGCAGCAGTTTAGGTTCCGCAGTCGTGCTCTTCAGTAGGCTAACCACATAGCATTTTCCTCGTCTATTTAGCGGGCTCGGATATGTGGTCCTCTTGGCCAGTCAAGGGACATAGCTCCGAATTTCGAACCTTTGTCTTTTCCCCTAGACATCTCAGGCGGTCTCACGCTTGCCCTCCTTTAACTCCTTCTGTTTGGTTTATTAGTATGTGCTTGGAAATCGATAGGCTCAAGGTTGGCGTACCAGGGCCTTCATGTTGCCGTGCAGAGCATGTCGGTGGTTACGTCGGAACTTAGGGTCGGTGCCCTTTAGCGACGGGTATCGCGAAGTCTTGGGCTTCTTGATGCTAAGAATGTGTGAGAAAAGGAGGCTTCAGGCGCTTGTTGAGCTCCAACATACCCGTTTCGGTGCGCCTTGCGCGACTGGTTGTGCTGCGAGGAGTTTTTCGACTCTGAAGAACGTCAGTCAATTCATTGGCTTTAATAGAGGCTGTGGAAAGAGCTATAACATACTCGCCATTGCTGCTGTTGGATTCCCTGGTCGACGGAGAGCGATCACAAAGTTATAAGATGAAGCCGAAATTGTGTGCGAGGAAGTCAAACCCTACCTAGGTAAACCAGTGGAGCCTTGCTGAGTCATCACACACCCTGTGCCCTAAGGAGGGGCACGTTCTCCTTGCTGAGTCCTTGTGTGGCAGAGAGTGGCTAAGTAGGGTGTATCGAGTACGTACCGACTGAGCCACAGCAGTATGTTGGCCGACAAGGGTGTACGATGGAAATATCAGCAGCATACTCATGTTGAACTTATGCACAAGACGCATTAGTCCCCCACACAGCCCCCAATCTTGATCTCAAGGCGTGGTGATAGGGTGAATTGGGGACGCAATTGTATGTCATATTTGGTTTTGCGCCGTGATGTCTCCGTTGTAGCGTACCTTCGAGCAAGTACTGGAATGTATATTGCTATATATAAGATCGCATAAGGAGAATCCATTTCTAATCGTGCGGGATTAGGGAAGCACAGGCAGGCTTCCGTTTCTATCTATAAACACATCTCCTGAACACCAGAAAATTCTTGACCATCATATTTATCCCGACGTTGTAATGGGCTTAGCTGAAGCGCTGGCTTTCGCGGCTGCAGTGAGCTGGGCAGCCGATCGTAGATGTTGGAAACGAACAGTCTTGAGATAACGCAAGAGAAGAATGAAAAGCAATTCAACCCTGCTAGCTGGTTAGTATGTTCATTTGAATCGGCCGAGAGCGTCATTACCTCTCCTTCGTCATCATCAAGATACCCTGCACAAGGAAGCCTTTGAAAATCTGTGGACCGATGCCCTTGAAGAGGCCAAGCAAACCTTCGTGCTCAACAATAAATTTCATGACCTCAATGAAGCTTCCAAAGGGCTTGCCGTTCCTGATAGCTGGTGGCTTGGACTGCAACCCGACTTTGGCAACAATGAGTGGTTGAGTAGCAATGGTTGCTAGAGCCTTAGACATAGCCCCAAGAACTGGTAGAGCGTCAGCAGATCAAAGTCTTGTATTGCCTAACAATAGCACACTCACAAAAGGCTTCTGCTGGTCTTAGGCTAGTCTTTCCCGGGAAAAGGACCTCCTTCAATCGCTCGTATGCGCCGTAGGTAATGGCTGGATTGATGACGAGTACCAGACTTGCCTTCAAACCTCTCCACAAGCCTGCAACGCCATCAGGTCCATCAATCACCTCGCGCGCTGTTTCGAGGAGACCCTTGCGCTCACTCTTCTTGGCAGTTTGCTGGCGAGTGGTGACAACAGCGACCGGAATGGTGCATAGTTGAGCAATGGCGCCGGCAATGGCACCCAGTGCGAGCTCCACGAGGGTCGAGGGGGCAGTATCGCGCTTAGCTGTCCTGTTGTATAACGTTCGAACGATGCTATACCAATAGAAATAGGCAAAGTTTGTGGACGCGACTCCGAGCAGAGATCCGTTCATGCCCGCGTAGAGACCTCGGAGACCGTCATCTGCGACAATTCGAGTAATCGCATCCCAGGTTGAGGAGTAATGCGGCTCGTCGGTTGTTGTTGGGGATGCGTCGGTGGTACTGGGTCGAACCTGGACTTGTAGCCTCGTTTTTACGCTGTACAGGTTGTGAGAAAATTGTGGCATAGGCTTTCCAGGGGACAAATTACATGTCGAGGGGATACACTAAGGCATTTGCGATGACTGCGCCGGAAGCTCCAGCGACGGCGCGTCCCCAGGGAGAGATGGTTGGTTTTGATTGTGCAGCCATGGCGATTAGTGATGGCAATAAGGGCGGTTGGGGGCAATACTAGACGCGTCCGACAAGAGTGAGGCACGACTGGCTCCAGTTATGTCGTGAATGCAGATACTGGCTCAAGTCCTCGCAACATCATAGATAATGACACTAACGTTCAAGACGGTTGCCGTGGGACACCTGAACCTCGGCCCTGCACCGGTCTCGGCAATTGGGCCCCGCCCGTGCATGTCCCACTTTTCTGACCTCGGTTAGGAAATCAGGATGGGGGTTCTTGATGATGAAAGAGTTACGTAGCGTGGGATGGCTCGAGGCTTTGTGCACGCTCAGCCTTCATTCTAAATGATATGGCCGTGAAAGAGGTCGAATGTTAGTGGACTGGTGGCGGACCTTGTCCCTGACTTTGCTGCAGTTAAAATGGAGGGTGGGATGCCATAGGGGGATCGGATGGGGAGAGATCGCTGAGGAGGAGACGAGTAAGAAAATACCCGTTATTACTCCCATTTAATGTGAAGGCCGAGCAGATATCAACCGGCTGTATCAAAATACTAAGAGAAATCCCTGACATACATGATTATGTTTACCATTTCTCATGCATTTAGAGCAACTTTTCATATTTTAGTGGGTCAAGGAGGGGGCTGGGGTTTATCTGATCCGAATCGCCCCACCGCGGGGGATGCCAACCCAACCTCGACGCATCTGTGAATGTGGACGTCTGACGCCATGATTCAAGAAGGGCCATGGAGAGAAGAGCTCATGTAAGTGGAACGCTATTTATCCTACATGTACTGGAACGAAATACAAAAACCCTGTTTTCTATTTTGCTATTGTGGACACGACCTCAACTATAGCAAACTGGTGGAACTGACTGAACGGACTAGGCCGCCGAATCTCTTATTGCGAGATCGAGCGGCCAAGAGGCCCTCGATCATGCCATTGAAGCCGCCGATCTGTACATGCGTGCAGCTTCCGAGTCTAAGAGCAAGCCAGCGGCAACACGTCTGCGCCAGAAATGTCACGAACTCATCACGCTTGCTGAGCGGCTGAAGGCCTCATTGAGCAGCCCTCTGCCTTCGCAATTCCAGAGTAAGCCACCGAGTCTACAACAAATAATACTGCAAAAATCTTCTAGACTTCACGGAAATAACTACCCTCCATGGGATGCCGAACCTACCGATTCTGAGTTCAGCCTTGGTCCAACCAGGCCATCTTTTGTGTACGCATCATAATTGGCGTGGAATAGGTTGTTGTGCTTACACAAGACTAGGGATAAGGCGGTCTTTACATTTTCACAGAAGCAAAAAGAAAGCTTCGATGGCTGGAAAACTCCCAAAGAGCTTCACCCAGAAACCCAAGACTCTAAGGTAGAGACATTCATGGATTCTGCCAACGGATGCGACCTCGTTCAGGATATTACGACGGATTGCTCCGTTGTAGCCAGTCTTTGTGCTGCCATGAGGATTTTGATTGGCCAGAACTTGGTAAGTCCCCCTGGCGGCTTTATGATGTCAACTCGTTTGTACTGTTCGGAATAGATTCTAACGTGGTCTATCCCCAGGTTTTGGCCTCGATTTTCTATCCCTTTGACTACAAGAAACGGATGCCTATATTTTCTGCGTCAGGTAAATATGTGCTGCGTTTACATTTTAACGGATGTTTTCGGCGAGTAGTTATTGATGAACGGCTTCCCTCTTCATCGACGGATCGTACTCTATATGTCGTGGACCGCCGGAACCCCCGCCTGATTTGGCCTGCCCTTCTAGAAAAAGCTTATCTTAAAATTCGCGGTGGATATGACTTCCCAGGAAGCAATTCGGGGACTGATTTGTGGGTTTTGACTGGATGGATCCCTGAACAACTTTTTCTGCAAAGGTTTGTCTGATTCTGATCTACACACGCGTTTGGAATACTGTTCGCTGCGAAGATACCTCGTGATTCCTGGCGCTAACCTGTGTGTTGCAGGGAAGATCTCGATATTGACGCTGTCTGGAAAAGGATCAAGACTGCACATGAATCAGATGATGTCGTAGTTACCCTGGGAACAGGTCGTATATCTTCTGACGAGGAGGATATCCTGGGTTTGATTGGCGAGCATGATTATGCGGTCATGGACCTTTCCGTCGCTAACGGTAGCCGGAGGCTTCTGGTCAAGAACCCTTGGTGTAACGGACCAATTTGGAAGGGCGCAAACCTGGACTACCAGAGACCGTTAATAGCCAACACCTCAAGGCTCTCTCTTTCTGATGAGGGACACGGTAGTACTCAGACACCTACCAGCTCGTTCTGGATGCCCATTGAGGATGTTGTACAGCATTTCGAGTCCATGTATCTCAATTGGAACCCAGCACTCTTCCCATACCGCCAGGATCATCATTTTACCTGGCATATTCCGAGTGCTCAACTTGGATCATCGCTGGTGTGTAATCCTCAGTATTCTATTCAATGTCCTGGTGCAGAGCCAGTGTGGATCCTTGTTAGCCGACACTTCATGGACGATGAGTTGAACATCGCTCGAACGCGAACAGACTCGATGGCTGCGGTATCGCGGCAGCTTGGCTTCATGAGTATTCTTGTGTTTGATAACAATGGCTACAGAGTGCAAATAAGCGACAGAGAAGTATATCGTGGGCCGCTTGTGGACTCGCCGCAAACACTCGCCCGTCTTGTCACTAGTCCGTCGAAGTGGTACACAGTTGTGATAGAGCAACATGAATTTCCACTCCCCGAATACTCGCTCACACTATCACTATTCTCCCAGGAGAAGCTAAAGGTTAAGAAAGCAGAAAATGCCATGGCGTATTTCAAGGAGGCTGCTGGCGCTTGGAGTCGGCGCACGGCAGGGGGCAATGCCTCTTGTCCTACGTACTTCAAGAACCCTCAGTTCAAACTCAGCCTGACCAAGGCAAGCCCGCTATCTATCCTTCTTTCTAGCGATAATCACGAGGTTCATGTTCATGTTGACCTGGTATGGGCAGGAGGAAATCGGGTCACCTCACTCAAGGCCCGTGATTTGGTGGGATCGTCGGGTGAATATAGACGGGGATGCAGCGTGGCTGATGTCTCCCACGTCGACACGGGCGATTACACAGTCGTATGTTCGACTTTTGATGCAGGGCAGCTGGCCGAGTTCTCGCTTCGCGTGAGCTCAATGGCACCGGTGGCATTGACGCCTGTCCCTGCTGATGCTGCAGGACGCCTGATAACGCCGTTGAAACCACTTGGGCTATCTGAAGGGGATGAAATCCACCGTGCACCGCTGTCAGTGGCATGGTTAACTCGCATGAGTGCGACGGCACGAAGTGTGCCTCACCCGGGGTTGAACTTGGGCGGTCGATCATCATCCACACTGGTAATTCGTATATCTGTCGTCCATGGATGGGCGCCCGAACGGATGTTGATCGCTATTTCTGGCAACGGCGGGTTCCAGGAACCCAAGGCTGGTGTTCGAACCTCAGAAATAGATATGGAACCGGATCGTATTCTCCAAGAAGGAATGTGGCTGATTGTAGAAAGTATGGGAAATCGCAGCGCTGCCGAGCATATCGAGGTGGAACTTCATTGCGACGCCCCCGTTCATGTCGGTCCATGGGAACTTGTGGGATAGTATTTAGTGATAGCCTGGGGAGGGAGAAGTAATTCGGAATAAATACGCTGGACCATATTTTCTTAAAGCGATCATAATATGTAAGTTATTGTTACGGCTACCAACTCCTAATTTGATGGATATAGTGTGCACGCTTTCCAGGGAAAAAAAAACGCCCTCAAGACAACGCCAACGCGTACTCAAACAACGAAGATCAAGTCCGACTATCCTGGTATATGGAACCACCAAACGCCAAATCTAAATTGAAGATCCTGCATCACAGAAGCATTTATGGGGATTACGACATAAGTCATAACCAGCCCCAGTAAACGAGTTGTCGTGTACACGCATGGACCAGAGCAACGTGAGTGAGGTTTGTGACACAAATATCTGACTCAGTTGCTTAACCCATGGCAAATTCGACAACCATCACGGCAACATTGGTTAGCAGAGATTAAGACTCATGCAAAGTCAAGACATGATGATTTTGACCCTTGTTCATGATGGTGGACCGCGGCGTCTTCGGCCACGATTGGGACCATCGGGTCGCTGTGACAAAACCTCTCGGAGTTGTGGATCGTCCTTGTCTTTGTCGACATGATGAACTCTAACATGTCTGCCAGTTGGAACCCGTCAGTCTCGTAGACTTGCAAACGTGAAAAATGGATTTCAAGATGGCAAAGAACAGGTCATTGCGGATAGAGAAGTTCATATATATACCTTTGAAGATTGTCCGGACGTGGATATTTGTGTTCCCTATCGGGACAAAATGGACAAACATAACCGGGAGAATCATGGACAAGGCCATGGCGAATCATCTCGTTTTTACGCTTAAAGCCCTTCCCTCCCTCGCTTCGAGGACAGCCTTGAACTGAGCAATAGTGTGGACGAGCTGACGAATGAACATTGGCATGGGAGTTGAGAAGATACTGGGTTTGAAATGGCTGAGCGGTGCACCCGGCAACATTACACACATATGCGCCGACCTGAGGATGAGTAATGCCATCAATGCTCATACGATCGACAGCTGATGCTGAGGTCGACGTTGCTGGAGTTGAAACCGAACGATCGGTGCTTGGGGTTTCACCCGCGCCGCTGCTGTATTCAGGGTTGTGGCGTTGGATTCCACCAGCGTTGTGGTAATAAGGGCTGGAAGCGGGCAAAGAGTTTGGAGACGGGAGATTTCTTGGATAGTTCTCATTGGGGGATACGGGAGGCGAAGTATGGATGGAAGTAATGGGGGGAAATCGGTGCATGCCAGGTGTGGAGGATGCAGAGAAGGCTGGGGTATGTCTGGGGCGAGAGGCGAGCCCTTTTTCTGCAGTGGCCATTGACTCAGAGGGTAAACGGTCGATATCGCCCAAAGTTGAACGAATAGAAGGAAGCATTGGGCCGTTGGAATCAGATCTAGGAGAATCCATTTGAAGGGGCGGAAGCTCGCCAGGCACAGTCAAAACGGCCAGTGGCGGAGATTTGGGCCCAAGTTTTAGATCCGATCCAACATGAGAGTACGATTTGGGAAACTCATCGCGGAGGGAAAGTCGTCGCGTCGAGGCAGAAATGTCGGAAGGAGTGGCTGCGAAGGCCTGCAGTGCGTTTGCGGCTAGGTTCTGTAGAGAGGGAACTGTCATAGTAGCGTCGTCGGCGGACCCATCAATACTCGACTCGTCGTCTGGGGAGTCTTCGTCACAGGGAAGAACCTGTCGTCCAGCGACACGAGCGATCTCAGGGTCGCGTCCGTTGTCGAGATAAGCGACCAGTACAGCATCCCCCGAATTGGGATGGACCTTGCGGCGATTAGATTTATCGCGTTCGTCGATAGAGGCGGGGCTGAGACTGACTTGGACTGAAGGAATATCTGGGGGTGGACTCGGAGAAAGCGATAGCTTCGGTCGGTGCGGAGTCATAAGAGGGCTATCGCGAGGAACCACGTCATCCGGGTCGTATGTATCAGCGACAAAACCGAGGTGCGCTTGTTGGGACTGCTGATGTGGAGCGGCCGTGGCCATAGTTGTCGCGTTGACGTTTTTTACTCAACTCGCCATGGCCCTCCGAGAGGGTGGGAGGCGGCCGACTAGTTTCTGCGTCGAGGCCGTTGGAATATAAACCAGTCCCCCGGGAGGCGGGTGAACTGTTGCGGAGGTGAGGACGATGGCAACGAGGACGAATGTGCAAAACGTGCAACGTGGGGAGACAGCAAGGTCAGGAAGGGAAGTTGACGGAATATTGCGCGTTTGAGGTGACGACAGATCGGGGGCGTGCAGATCGATGCGCAGAATATCGGTCGCAAGTTTTAGGATCTCGGGTAGTGGTCAGGCGGCTCTGGGCTGAGATACAGGTGAGAACGGCGAAGCGCAGTGGCGGGGGTTGTTCCGGACGTGGGCCGAACACACAAGGCTAGAGGGCAAGAGGTCAAAAGGAGAGAGGGACACGGTAGTTGAGGGTGAGATATCGAGGGGAGAGCTGAATAGGCGTAGGGTGAGGAAGACTCGATGGTAACGGTGCTGTGGTTATTGGCATTCGTTCATGCGAGTGTGAAGGAGAGCGGGAGGAGGGGAGGGGAATAGTGTATTGAGGCTAGAGGACAGAGGGCGAGGATAAAGGTAAGATCAGGTAATGCGGCCAGGAGGTATGACGGGTACTTGGACGCTTCTCGGGCATGGCAATAGGCCAGTAGGTACCGACACTGGGAAGTACCTCTTGCCCCCAACTGCCAACTCGGCGGGTAGCCAAATCCATTATCCTTTTAGTCCCTCATCCTCAGTCTCCGCGCCTCGAGGGCCGCAGGCCAGGGCATTTAGTGTGGAGACAATGCGGCGTTTGATACGGGGACCTGAAAGTGAGCAGAGGCCTAGACTGGCCGGGGCTGGGGTTGGGAAGCTGGGAAGTCGGCGTGAGACCGGGGTCGGGGGCTGGGCCGGGGGCTGGGGCTAGGAGTATGGAGATGGACGGGGGAGGGGATGGAGGATGGGGGAATGGGGTTAGAGGAAACCTTAGTATGGGGAATGGGGCTCTGCTACTGGGGAGGGAAGGAGCGCCGAGCTCGGTATATGGCAATGGAAATTGCCCTCGATTCTACTCGTGATTGACAGGTAAACCCGCAGTCATGTCTATTTGTCCTAGTTATTTCCTTCGGAAGACACGCAGGGAAAAGCCTAGCGAGCAAGCAGAGGGGGATGAGTGACGATGATAACCACCGCGCCCACATCCATGAAGCCTCAGTCGCCAGTGGTCTCCATTTTCCCCGGCTAACTGTCTGGACGAACCTGATCCTGGGAGGCCAGGTGCCAAGTGAGGCGACGTCAGTGTCGGTCAGTCACGCACACATCGGGAGCAAGACCATCGGCAATCCTCTAGTTTTACCTGATTTAACCGCATATTTCATACTGCATATTGAGGTTTGCCATAACAGATACCCCCTCCCCCCCCCGCGGCAACCCCCATGCATTTATCTTGAGGCCATGGGAAGTCTACTCTCCTTCTTTCTTTTCCTCTCCCTTTTTCTTCAGAGTGGGTAGGCGCATGTACGGCGCAATTGGGTGGATGTGGATGAGGGCGAGTTTCTAGCTGAGTGGGCGGGTGGATCACTGTGTGTGGAGGAGCAATGGAGCAACGGACCCCATTTTGGCATCAATTCTGAGGGACGAAGATTACGACAAAAATGGCCATCGCACAACAATCAGCGACCTCCGCTGGGATCACTGCCTAAGCACCATTGTTCCTGTTAATTTTATGGTGCCCCATGCAAACGTGAGCGCTGTGTGCAGGGTTGCGATTCACAAGTAACCCGCCCATCGGGCGTGCCGTTTGTCACCGGTCGTATGAAGTCAAAGTCGGGAGGATGGTACGTCTTGCCGGAACTAGGGGCCTTTAGGTGCCCTCACCTTTTTTTTCAACGGTCTGTCTCCTCTTCGCTTCTTTCGGCTACGCTTGGCCCCTCGAGTGTCGGTTCATTTGATGGGGAGGTATTAATTGCATACTGCCCTAGGTCAGATCAGGCCCCACAACTAACGCGCTTGCACGCTCTGGTGAGTGACACCTCGTTATTCTGATTCATCTTCAGATTAGGTCGTCGCATGGTTTTGCCGGCTCCCATTGTTGTTAATCTCAATGGATGTTCCGGCGATGCCCAAATATTTTTCAATGGTAATTACCCGGTAAACCCACATTCATTGTTTTGGAGGGGTTCTTAGGACGAGCAAGACCCGTCCCCACCATATCCAGCCGCAAGGTGGGTCGGAGGCTCCTGGACGAGGGGAAGTGGGTATGTACCGTGTGACAAGGGAACTCGTGTTGCGGCATGTACCTTTACTGCTGTATATCCACTCGCTAACGCCCCATGAACTTGTAAGCTGCGAGCAGTTGGTTGTATTTGAGGAAGGCAAAGAATGGAATTGCATTGAATGCCGTTTTTTATCAACTCTAGATGTTTTCCCTGGGCCCCCCCCCCCCTTCATATCTGTGTGGCTATTCCGTTGCCGCTGAGACCGAGGATAAAAATGCCGAGTGCTGGAAATCACTCTGTTAGTTTGGAGTGTACTTGGCCGAGACCCCGCCATTTGCCTGCCCGCTGCGACCCAAAAGTCCTTGGCCGTGGATTACCCGATCTTTCTTCATTCACGATTTCATAGGCGTCTGGTGGTTCTGTGAGCCCTAGTCTCGGAACCAAGCCCGTCCACATAAATCCGACCACCTTTGCATTTCGAGGATATTTGACACATATCGGAATACTGACGATCTTGAAAAGACATTTACCATTTTTACGAATATATGCAAATAATTTACCAAGCTGCCAACTGGTTCTTCCGCCGCTCCCTGTCCTGTTGTGTCCTTTCATGACCACAGTATATCCGGGGCATCCTCCAGCTTTTTATGCCTCGTGACTTGCTCGAAGCGGGTTCTAACCTCAAGGGGATTTTTAAATTAATTACACAGTGATGTGGAATATGGAAACTTAATTCAAATATTAAATCCCTTCCGAATTTTGTTGCTTTGGGTTATTTCCTTGCTTTCCATGTCGCCCCTGCTTCACTTTCGATGGGTGGTGTGCAGTCTTGATATATTGAATGGCTCTTGTAACCCTTAGCGGGTGATCTGAATTTTAGGTGCTCTGCGTACGATTCTCGCTAGTTGAGCAGATGAGCTTGTTATCGTGATAGACCTAACATGGATAGCACGGCTTGCTTAAATGAATATGGGGTTGTCGTAGGCCTGCTTTCCATTCAAACATGTACAAATGGGTGAAACTTCATGCAATAGGAAATATTTAAGGTTGAAATGACCTAAATTCCACATATCTGTTGTCTAAGGAGCCGTGGCATTGTCTGTATTCGTTAACATGGCACTTGTGCCTGGACATCGTGTGCCTCCTTGATGATGCCATCCTGACTTGGACTTATCAAGAATACTCTGCTTTTTATAAGAGGGACAACCACGTCCTCTTTCTCTGGATTATTTATCACATGGCCGTTTTTTGTTGATTTCCCAAATATCCATGCTGCTCGGCTATCTCCACAATTAATGCCAACACCATTCTCGCCGTACCGATAGCGGCTCCAACCGCGATTATCTCAATGAATTTCTTTTTGCTCTCGCACATAAGCGCACCCGCATTCTTGCATTGGCAATGGGTCCTTATTCTTTTTGCATATGGAAAAAATATCCACAAAAATTTGGCCATTATCTCTAGCCTATCTTTATTAGGCTTATATATTTTATCTCTTGATACCGCGCCGGATACCGCGCCGGATACCGCGCCGATATTGACGCTTTATCTCTCAATTGTCCACCCACAGCTGATACAAAACATGAATATGCCAAAAACGATGAAGGATGTCGTGTTCGATGGTCTACATAGGGTTTCCGTCCAGGACCGCCCAGTTCCTCAATGTATGACGTTCTTCTGCCCCGTTGTGTTTGATGAATTGGACTGACCTCCGCTAGTGCGGGATGATCGAGATGTGATTCTGAAAGTTCATGCCGCCGGACTATGTGGATCGTTAAATTTAGTTCCTCCCAGTTTTTGATGTATTCCTTTTAACATAAATTATAGTGAGCTACGTGTTTATCGCGGACACCAGGAATCAGAGACGGGGTTCATTATGGGTCACGAATTCACAGGGACCATTGTCTAGATCGGTTCAGCAGTCAAATCAGTTGCAGTCAGTGATAGGGTTGTAGCACCTTTCACGGTTTCCTGGTAAGTGACTCATCAGTCCTTGTGATAAGCAACGCTTATTCAGGTCATTAGTGGTTTGTGTTTATACTGTCTAAACGGCTGCACAGCCCGCTGTGAAAGGATGCCACTGTTTAGCTGCAAGACACTTGACGGCGGCCAGGCTGAGTATGTCCGAATCCCTCTCGCAGATGGAACTGTCGCAAAAGCTCTGAATACGATTTCTGATCAGGTGCTTCTCCTCATGGCCGACATTTTCCCTACTGGGTTCTTTGGGGTGAAGAGCGCAATAGAGATGTGCCCTACCCTTAATATTCACGAAGCAACCATTGTTGTCATTGGGTGCGGACCTGTTGGCCTATGTGCTATTATAGCTGCTGCAAGCCGCAAGCCGCAAGCCACGCCATTTATTTGCCATTGACAGCGTAGCCAGTCGCTTAGATTTGGCCCAGAGGCTCGGAGCGGAGCCCCTTAACTTCGAAAGCAATGGGGAGGGAATGAAGACACGCATCAAGGAAGTGATAAATGGGCGAGGCGCTGACATGATTGTTGAAGTGGTTGGTCAAGTACCAGCTTTGAAGACTGCATTTGATTTGGTGCGACCCTTTGGAGCGATCAGCAGTATTGGAGTGCACCACAAAAAAGTATGCTTATGAATTGACAGTCCAAAGGTTTCTCCAAAATTAACCAATGCAGATTCCATGGAATGGGGATGATATGTATACGTGAGTGCACTACAACTATCGACCAAAATAAAATGAGAAGATGCTCATTCAATGATACCCAGGAAGAATATACGATTGCAAATGGGCCGGTGTTCTGTCAGAAGCGTCTTTCAAGAAGCCTTAGAACTGCTGGATGAAAAAGAGCATCGAGTTAAGTATGCTAAAAAGAAAACATCTAAATACTCATTTCTACAAATACAAAGCTGACACGGCCAAGATTTATGTTCGAACAGGTGATGCCACTCTCCGAGGCGCCAAAGGGCTATGAGCTCTTCGAGCAGAAAAAGACACAAAAAGTCATTTTCAAGCCATAATTCTCATAGATTTAAATGAGTAGTTAACAATTAGTTTTGCCGAGGCTTCACCATCCCTTCATGCATGAAATAATAAACGACGGTCGAGTCGTTGTGGACAGTGGCTAGCAGAACTCTCTTAGCCCTGGGCCCGGAAGGTTGAATGGAATCAAAAATGCTAGCAAAACCACCTAGCGTCCACTTCTCTTCAAGGTGTGCTGCCAACACCCATTCGTGCTCAGGGTCTTGAGGAACTGTTTCTCCGGTGGTCCCCTCTTGAGTCAGAGCCGCAATCTGATCATCTGGGTGCATGTATAACCGTCGAGGGGGGAGTCCTCTGATTAATGGCCGCCGCCCAGGTATATTGTGTATTTGAAGCGAGACCCAGTCGTGCTGATCCTTGAGGTTTCGCAAAACGGTCGAAGTGACGTCGACCAAAGGATTATGAACAGCCATACCGTTCATGGAGAATGTGTTGAAGTGCAGCAATTTTGAGTATGACACCATCAAACTAATCCAGACTGGTAACCCTAGTGGGGAAGCCACGAAAAAATTTAGGGATGGAGGACGGAGGCAATACAAATATATCCAGCTGCTTGAAAAAGGATATATGTGTGAGTAAAATGCACCTTCGACGAGAAAGGCTCCCGTAATCCAAAATCAAAAAGAAAAAAGAAAAGAAAAAGATGGGTTGAGAAATGTGCGCTAACCTAGATGGGAATCTTGGACCTCTGGATCGATTTCAACCTCGATGACGGCGTTCCGAGAATCAAAGTAAGTTTCAGCATATTCAGCATAAAATATTGGGACGCTCCGCAATTTTAGCGTCACATATGGCGCCTGCCGTATGAAAATACCCTCAGAAAGGTACGGCTCATGGCTGCAGGCTTCCGTTCCAGGGCTATTCGGCCGCACAGCGCCGCTGTCAGGGGGCCTGTGGGGAAATGTCATACTAGCTTGGAAATTAGACTAGGTTGATAATGAGTCTCGATATTATGTTTGGACAATATGATTGCATCCATCAATGGATTTATCAATGTTCCTCCCCCATCACCAGGGCAAGGCGCATGACGCTGCACCCTACAGAGCACTTTCCCTCCAACGACCCACTCTCACCTGCGTCGCCGTCTACCCCAGAGAGCGCAAATCATCCCTCACCTGCTTCACCTATCGCAAACCGCCCAACCACTTCATCATCCATCAGCAGCCGTCTTGGGCGCGTTTTTGAAAACTTAGGCGATCCGAGTTACTTGAGGGTTTCTCTACTAACTCGGCAAGTTCCCCGGCAGCTGCAGTCTTCTCGCGTCCAGCCGCACCTCCTTCGAGAACCCGCTCGGCAGATCTGACAGCAGCACAACCCCCGATAACGATCGAACGCCGTTCGAGACGCAACACGGCGTCGGCAGCCATCAAAGAGGCACCGGCGGCTGCAAACCAATCTGGCTCTGTATTAAGGATGAATAGACCGTTCAGCGGTGAGCCAGTTGGTGCGGCGCCCTTTGCAAATGGCTATCACTTTCCTCCTCGCCACACATTTGCTCGGTCGACTGGGCAAGAGCTTCGCACCTTCTGGAGCTATTTTTTGACCCCGGTAGGCTTCTGTGTCACTATATATAGCCTCAACGTTATCGCCTGGGGCGGCATGCTATTTTTACTTCTTTGGTAATGATAATTTCTTTAACCAGAACGTATATGAGAATGCTAAAGATTAATAGTAATGCGTCTCCCGCCATGTGTCACCCATCATGTAATGACATCAACTCAGCGCGACGCAAATGGATTGAATGGGATTCACAAATTTTGAATGCTCTCTTTTGCATCACTGGCTTTGGATTAGCTCCATGGCGTTTTCGAGATCTTTACTTTCTTCTCCAATATCGATTACAAGACAAGGATCTTGCTCTCAGGCGCCTAGCAGGTATACATCGTGGCTGGTTCCGACTATCAGGGTCTGACAAGTTGCCTCTGGACCTGGGACCAAGCAATATAATGGAAAGACTGAGCACGGTTCCATCCAGCTCAGTGCCGTACCCCGAAACAAAGATCCCCGATGCTCCCCTTACCGGCCAACGAGCTCCTGGAACTCGACTTCGGAACCTGGATTTTGTTATATGGCTTATGGTGTGGAACACATTCATGCAATGTTGTCTCGCTGGGTTCATGTGGGGGATGAACAGACATGACCGTCCTAGTTGGGCAACTGGTTTGTTCATCGGGTCGGCCTGCGTAGTTGTAGGCGTTGGAGCCTTCGTCGTGTTCATTGAGGAGAAGAATGTAAAGAGCGTTGAAGGAGTACCTGTAGGGACGGAGGATTTGCAGCAGCTCCAAAGGGACAGAGAACAAGGTATTTGGCATTATAATAATATTAAGGATAAGAATTTAGCAGAGGAGAGGAAAACGACAAAGAGTTAATGTTTGACCAAGAAGGACGCGGGCGACATGACCAAATAGAATAATCTAAATCCGCATATGCATGTTATAATATGCAGTAGCGTTAAACTATCTGCATAATCGGCCCAACTCATAATGGAGTTACAGCTCCATCTCAAGAAAATTCATAGACCTTGGTCTGGTTGCTGCAGACTACGTACAGTTACCAAACATCAAGACTGGAATTAAGATGTGAATTCTGAGCATTTGGAAGCGTGATTCATTTTGGGTTGAATATCCATCAACGTGCTACCCACAAACCATCATGGCAATGAGTTCCATCGCCTTTACATGATCCTTTTTCAATATCCAAGTCTTAATTCACCCAGAGGGGTCCTTTGAATCCAATGTTGAACAGAAAAAATTACATGAATACGGTTCACTAGGATACCACAGCATTATGATAAAAGAAATAGACTGTGGCTGAATCCTGGATAAGCTGCGAGTTTGGGTTTTGCTGGTCATCGTTAGGTCTGTTTTGGCCAAGTCCCCTACTGAGTCAGGCAACTGCAATGGAGCACAGGCGTCGCCCCCCCCAACTGAGACACCGCCCCCCACCCCGCTCCGCCTGACATCCTCCGACCTCATGACGACTCACCCCGGTAGTCAGCCAACCTTCTATTCAACCAACCGTCCTCAACTAACTGCACTGAGCAGTGTCCGCCCCTAATCGTCCATATCCAACTCTGTAACAACCCGACCGGCCACCCGAATCCTCATACACCCCATCCGCCATCGCAGCCCCGGCATCATGGGGCTGGCCTACAACACCTATCTCAACAGTAGCAAGATCTACGGTTGTAAGACGTGCAAGGCACATCTTGCTAATCATGAGGATATTATCAGCCGCGTGCGCAACCCCATCCCCTCCCTCTACCTTCATCTATGAATCTCGTTTCCGCTCCTTTCGTGGGCCCTTGCTCAGGTTAGATTGCTGATGAGGGAGCCGTCTCCAGAACTTCCGCGGCCAGCATGGGAAGGCTTACCTCTTCCATAGCGTCGTAAATATCGACACTGGTTCTCCTAACGAGCGTAATATGACTACTGGCCGACACGTTGTTCGAGATATCGCCTGTCGCCAGTGCAAGGAAACAGTGGGCTGGAAATACGATAAGGCATACGAGCCGTCTGAGAAGTACAAGGAGGGCAAGTTTATTCTCGAGGCCGAACTTCTCTGTAACGTCACTTGAACGACGCCTCCCTGTATATGACTACGGCCGGCCATTCATCTTCAAGACTTCGGTCAGTATACAGAACTGTTTCAGGAAACGGTATTTCCCTTGGCGTCAGCAGGATGGTTCGATTTGTGTCGTTGATTTTTCATCTCTTTGCATCGGTCACGGCGAATGGGGGTTCTTGAGGCTGCCATTACACACGTATATATTTACTATGTTCATATTCAGACTAGACTACTCCTCCCAATCTACCCCAAATAAAATTTCTAACTCCCAAGGCGCCGCCTCATGAATCCATACTATTACAGTCGCCTGGTCTATAAGAGATACCGCCGCCCAAGTAAACCTCGTATTGATCATTGATGTTCGATAGGTTCCTCAGGCAGTAGCTCCTCGATCTCTTCATCTGGTCGAAGTGACTTCAACGGTGGGTGCACAATGCCGTTGAAAACAAATGTGAAATATACAAGAAGACCGAACCCGACAATCTGCAGCCATTTAAATGTTTCCCATCCAAGTCCAAGCGAAACAACCCAGATAAACAGAGTTCGGCAAGTATCGATGGTTGACCTTGAAGTAGCGCTGACGCTCCGGGTAACAGAGAGCCCAAAGAAGTTAAAACCACTGTCAAAAGCATGAGGTTAGCTCTTCATAATCGAAGTCTGTTGAGGGAGGGAGGGGAGAGCGCATCCTTACCCGATGCTAATCATGATCAGTAGACTTGACATTAATACTTGTCTATTATGTGTCATTTGGCGCCAGCCTTCAGCCATATCGAAGGGGCCATATCGACCGGCATCAGTGGCACCAATCGAATAGTGCAAAAGTATCATTCCGAGAACAGTGACAGTAAACCCGAAAAGTCCTTCCCAGCCAACGACCTTGATGGGCTCAATGGGCGAGTTCTCTAGAATCCATTCCTCTAGGACAAACTGAGTGGCTGTGAAAATTTGGGCGCCCGCAATCAAAAGGACACCCACAATTGCTCTTCCGGCATCAGAGAGGCCATCCGAAGCGACTAGTCGGCGCTGAAGTAGGTTCGCTGAAAGCTCTGGCTTCTCATCGGGCCAAATGGCACCAGCAAGACCAACAATCGCGACACCAAGAACAACACCAAGAAGAGAGATCCACTGGAAGAGCCAAAGACGTCGACGGAGGAAAATAACGCTGAACAAGCCAACAAAAAGAACCAAGGCACCTCTCGTCATTTGATAAATCGAGGCAGCAACCATGAGAAGACCCGCATTCATCAGAGTGGTACCGCAGATGTCGCAAATAGCTGGTAATGCGAGGAGCACCACTCGGCGTCCCTTCAGGAGACCGCCCTGGGACGAGTTTAACAGCCCTGCCCTGTCGCCATCATCATTGGGATTCACAGCCTCATAGCCTTGCTCGGCTGGTGTACTTCTACGCCACAAGGCCATGAGGCCAACAACGAGCCAGCACCCCATTTCGCCCACAAACATCTGTGCTGTTTGAAGAACAGGTTGGTTGAAGAATAATCGGTCGCTCGGATGGCTGTCGGGGCCACAGTTTCGAACGCATTGGTTGTCCTGACAGGTTAAGTCAGCGCTCGTGTGACAAAAAAAAAATAAAGCTGGTATCGTCATCATGCCTGATATTTCGTCAACAGTGTATTACAGACACCTGTCAACAGCATCATGGCCACAAGGAATGGGATCATTCTTGGTGACGCCATTATTATTGGGTGGCACCTCGTGCTGTGGCTTCTGAATTTGTTGCGACGATGCGGATATCGAGAGAGAGTGCGTGGAAGAAGATGATGCGAGGGAATAATGCCAAAGAAACGGAGAAGTATGCGGCCGGATGAGGAGGTCCGATGCGTGAGGCTGAGGGGGCTTGCAGGCACGTCACGCGCAGCTAGGGGACCGCGGTTCGGAGATCGGCGGCTCCTCAACCAGACCCATCACCCCTGAATGCGACCTCTCAGGGTGTGCTCCGCAGAAAGCTGATTTGCGGGGGGCGGACGTGATGTCAACGCCCAGCCGGCCCCCTGAAGCAATTTAATCAAAACCATGGGAACTGGAAGTAGTTTGTTAAAAACAGGTCTATGAATGACTCATATACTGATCTCACCATAAACGTGACTATCACAGAATCCAGAGTCCAAGAACCCAACATCGTCCGGGTCTGCATTGATTGCATCATGGCGACCCTTCTAGGTCATCGGTTTTCCCCGAGCGGAGAACAGAAAACATGAGACAGCAAAATCTATTCCACGGCTCTTTTAGCAGAAAAACGTAAAGAAAAAGAAAGAAAAATCATTTGATAAGAATGGATATATTTGGCCCTATGACTATGATATGGTCTCTAAACCAGCTTCTCCTGAGCGTTCGGTGTTGTGGGCTGCTCATTTTGAATGTTGGTTTTGGGAGGAAATTGCACGTGAAGCCGATTTTGGTGTCTCATGTTTTCTGCCCCCTGAACAGTAGGCAGGTGATCACAGAGTTTGGGGGGGG